>OY986437.1:104943895-105038895 GCA_963920525.1 Dichetophora obliterata
GCTAAATTTATATTGTGGTTAAGCAAAACTTGCGCTTAAATCTCAGTCACTTCAAATTATGCTAGATCTCAGCAAAAACTAATCAAAATTTGCTATTCCAGTTTATAATAACAAAGCAAAATTTTGATTAAATTCAAGCAAATATTTGATAAGCTATTATGAATTGGAATAGCAAATTTTGATTAGTTTTTGCGAAATGACATAATTAATAACATTAAATTAAATTGAAAAATTACCATTATCCGAAGACTTGAACCTCAGCCGCGTGAGAGTAGGTGCATGGGCTTGTCTATTCGACCATCGCAGTTGTTAACTAATCTTCGACTAATTTTCTTCATTAAGAATAAACGTGTGCTGGTGTGTTTGAAAGAAATTTGTTTGAATTAAGTAAAAATTTGCTATATGAGTTTATATTAACTTAGCAAATATTTGCTTGAATTAAGTAGAAATTTGCTTTTGCAGATTATAATAACTTTGCAAAATTTTGCTTGAATTTAATCAAAATGATTTTTCCTAAATACATGAGGAGTTATTTAAATTTAGCAATCTTTTTCTAAAATTATACCGTAATTAGGCAAAGTTTTGCTCATTTGCTTTTAGCACAACATTTGTTTGATTCAAGCAAAATAATTATCTCCGTGTACTGATAATTCGCATTAGAATGAAAATCACTTTATTCTTTTTTTTTAATTATGTTTATTCATTGTAAAAATCCGAATTTTTAGAGTTTTAAGAAACAATTTATGCATTAAATTTTGCACAATTTTAAACTTTTTAAATATTTGGTAAAATTCTCGATGAAATTTTTTAAGTGAAAGGGTCTATTTGGCACATAAGCACCCTTTGAGGTAAGTTTGGAATTTCTAACATTTATTGGAATTTTTTTTTGTCAACAAAAAATCTACTCTTTGGTTTTACACTAAAGAGAATTTAAACAGATTTAAAAAAATGTATGGACTGAATAAGAAGAAAATGCAGCTTCGAAACATCGAGAACATTAAATATTATAAAAGTTTTTTAATTTAATAAATATATAAATAAACCAAATTTACCAAAAAAGTCCAAGCAAAATAAAAACCTATCTTCAAAGAAGTTAAGAAAAAACCCAATTTATGCCGATATTTTTGTAGTATAAATGTAGAAAAAATTACATCTGTATAAACAAATACTGGGTTTATAACGAAATAATTTGAGATTAATTTTAATTTTTTTCGAGAATTTCTTTGTCCGCACAGAACGAGTAGTACAACAACTCATAACGATTTTCGATTCGAATAACTCGATTTTTCAAGTACCTCAAATTAACGATTAACTGGGTTTATTTTTACTTAAAGTGTGATTTGTTTTTTCGTATTCACTCGCAATATTACATACCCAGCAGACATTAAGACCTTAAAAAAACTAAAAGCAGACGTCAATAATGAAACATACAAGACTTTTGTTTTTATCCCAAAACAAAAACTTTCATATTTAATAAGGTGGAAAGATCAACAAGAAATAAGAGAGAAATTTTAGAATTAATTTTTTTAAAAGTTTGCCAGTTTGAAAAAAATTGTTGCATCTTCAGAAGACTTACAATTTATTTTAAAAGAGGTTTTAGGCAACATATTTTTTGAAAATTTAATTTTTTTTAATTGATTATTGTTGTACAAATATTCAAAAATTTCATATATTAAAAAATTTCAAATCTCGTTTAAATTACAGGTTCTATAGCACTAACAACCCAAAGAGCAAAAGTATAACTAACCAGAGTAACTGTTACTCGTTTTTCTCGAAATAAACTTTTTCAAAACGGGCCACTAATAATTTACCATACTTTTTCTTCCAAACAAACTAATTGACCAATTAATATAATCTTATATATTATATATTATATATTATATATTATATATTATATATTATATATTATATATTATATATTATATATTATATATTATATATTATATATTATATATTATATATTATATATTATATATTATATATTATATATTATATATTATATATTATATATTATATATTATATATTATATATTATATATTATATATTATATATTATATATTATATATTATATATTATATATTATATATTATATATTATATATTATATATTATATATTATATATTATATATTATATATTATATATTATATATTATATATTATATATTATATATTATATATTATATATTATATATTATATATTATATATTATATATTATATATTATATATTATATATTATATATTATATATTATATATTATATATTATATATTATATATTATATATTATATATTATATATTATATATTATATATTATATATTATATATTATATATTATATATTATATATTATATATTATATATTATATATTATATATTATATATTATATATTATATATTATATATTATATATTATATATTATATATTATATATTATATATTATATATTATATATTATATATTATATATTATATATTATATATTATATATTATATATTATATATTATATATTATATATTATATATTATATATTATATATTATATATCATATATTATATATTATATATTATATATTATATATTATATATTATATATTATATATTATATATTATATATTATAAATTATATATTATATATTAGATATTATATATTATATATTATATATTATATATTATATATTATATATTATATATTATATATTATATATTATATATTATATATTATATATTATAAATTATATATTATATATTAGATATTATATATTATATATTATATATTATATATTATATATTATATATTATATATTATATATTATATATTATATATTATATATTATATATTATATATTATATATTATATATTATATATTATATATTATATATTATATATTATATATTATATATTATATATTATATATTATATATTATATATTATATATTATATATTATATATTATATATTATATATTATATATTATATATTATATATTATATATTATATATTATATATTATATATTATATATTATATATTATATATTATATATTATATATTATATATTATATATTATATATTATATATTATATATTATATATTATATATTATATATTATATATTATATATTATATATTATATATTATATATTATATATTATATATTATATATTATATATTATATATTATATATTATATATTATATATTATATATTATATATTATATATTATATATTATATATTATATATTATATATTATATATTATATATTATATATTATATATTATATATTATATATTATATATTATATATTATATATTATATATTATATATTATATATTATATATTATATATTATATATTATATATTATATATTATATATTATATATTATATATTATATATTATATATTATATATTATATATTATATATTATATATTATATATTATATATTATATATTATATATTATATATGGGCATTTCCATGGTGTCGCACGGTACAGTCGTACGCAGTTAAATTGAAAAAAAAGTAGTAATAACACGGATTTATATTTTGATAATGGTCTTAACTTATAACTCATAGTAAGCTCTATAAGTGGTGCTAAGGTTGATTATCGGTAATTTTTCCTTTTCAAAATAATTGCCAAAAACAACGGGGTTCGCACGGGACAAAAACGGAAGTTTTTTTCGAGGACAACAACTCAAGCGCCGAATTCAGCGAAGTCTGAAGGAATATTTCAAAGAGTTTATTTTATGGATATTGTGCATTGGTGTTTCTTTTAAATTGCTTTTATTTTACCCAATAATATTTAACACTTATTTTTTAATTTAATATTAAGCTCGGTCGCACGGGACAGGTCGCACGGGACAGTTTTTTCCATTGCAATTTAATTGGGTAATTAAGTAATTAGGTAGTTAAGTAATTATGTAATTAGGTAATTAAAAACAAATTCAATATATTTTCCTTTAATTGCATCATACATTTTTTCATTATCTTTAGCCAATGCCTTCCATTTTTAATAAAACAAAAATGTTTATGAAACATTTACTAAACACTTACGAAAAAGAAAAACTACATTTGTGAAACAGTGCAGACGATGTGATCATCATGGTTAATAATTTTATGTACAAATTGCTTAAATTAATAAAATTAAAATGTTTCTCTTAGATAATATCATAAAATAATAAGTTTTTAATAAGTTTTAATTTTTTGGTCACGGTAGACTTTCCTGTGGAAATGTCCATATTATATATTATATATTATATATTATATATTATATATTATATATTATATATTATATATTATATATTATATATTATATATTATATATTATATATTATATATTATATATTTTATATTATATATTATATATTATATATTATATATTATATATTATATATTATATATTATATATTATATATTATATATTATATATTATATATTATATATTATATATTATATATTATATATTATATATTATATATTATATATTATATATTATATATTATATATTATATATTATATATTATATATTATATATTATATATTATATATTATATATTATATATTATATATTATATATTATATATTATATATTATATATTATATATTATATATTATATATTATATATTATATATTATATATTATATATTATATATTATATATTATATATTATATATTATATATTATATATTATATATTATATATTATATATTATATATTATATATTATATATTATATATTATATATTATATATTATATATTATATATTATATATTATATATTATATATTATATATTATATATTATATATTATATATTATATATTATATATTATATATTATATATTATATATTATATATTATATATTATATATTATATATTATATATTATATATTATATATTATATATTATATATTATATATTATATATTATATATTATATATTATATATTATATATTATATATTATATATTATATATTATATATTATATATTATATATTATATATTATATATTATATATTATATATTATATATTATATATTATATATTATATATTATATATTATATATTATATATTATATATTATATATTATATATTATATATTATATATTATATATTATATATTATATATTATATATTATATATTATATATTATATATTATATATTATATATTATATATTATATATTATATATTATATATTATATATTATATACTAGCTGAACCCGGTGTGCTTCGCTACCCCCTCGTTTAAAATAAAATTAAAAGTATTTATATATTTACAAAAATTTATTTATTTAATTTAATTATTGCAATGCTTCGCCTCTTTTTTTGTTGTAAACCAATTAGAATTCAGCGCTGAATCGCATGTAATTTGCTTCATGCTCCCCCTTTTTATTTTTAGACCAATCAAAAAGCAGCAATTACACAATCAGCTGTTTCGCAGTCTGTTGTGGGAGAATGAGAATGGGGTTACCCCACTCTCTATTTTAATTAACACGTATTATAAAATCAGCTGTTTTGAAGACAGTGGTAGAAGAAAGAAAATTGAGCTACCCCACTATTTTAATTAATATGTATTTTAATGATTTTAATGACATGATTTGTGGTATAGCCATTAATAAACGTAGTAAAAAAGTAGGTGCAGAAGTGTGCATGGTCGAAAAATATTATCATGTAATAAGTATTCCTGAGTCAAAGCTGAACGCTGTGAAAATTTAAGATCGGTTATCAGGTCCAGCCTCCAATATATCGCAAACAAAGGGGCGTGCTCCGCCCACTTTTCTTTTGGTACGTATTTCTATTCATGCTAATACCATATATAGCAAATACTGCCGCCGTTGGTCAAAAAATGCCCAAGATATGACGATTTTAAAATTTGGGTTATATGGGCGAGGCCACGCCCCTTCGTCCACTCACAACTTTATATAGTCAAGAATTTATTATTTCGTAAGAATATCCTATTGTGAAAATTTAATGATGATCGGTCCAGTAGTTAAGACTATATTGCGATTTTTAATTTTCCTAAAAAGGGGCGTGGTCCCACCCACTTTTCTCCTGGTACGTATTCCTAACTATGCCAATACCATATGTACCAAATAGCATCAACGTAGGTCAAAAAATGCCCAAAATATGGCGATTTAAATTTTTAGGTTATATGGGCAGTGCCACGCCCCTTTGTCAAACAAAAACTTCATATAGCCTTTTATTTTTTCCAGATTCATAGTAAAATGCTGTGAAAGTTTCAGGAAGATCGGTCCAAGGGTTTGGCCTCCTATAAAGCACAAACAAACAAACAAACAGACAGACATTCATTTTTATATATATAGATTGAAAGCAGATTTATTATAATTAAAGTAAAATGGGGCGAAAATGGGGGATTTGGTAATAAAAAATCTATGGCTACCTTACCTGTAGATAAAAAATATATAAACTATATAAAACTTTATAAAACTATGTAAAACTATATAAAACTTTAGATAAATACATATTACAAAAAAAGTATTTTGTATAGCAAACATTGTTAGTGGTATAAGTAAGTATCTGAATTAAAAAAGGGGGCGGTGAAGTGGGCGTGGTTCATAGTAATATGGCGACGTTAACAGTATTAAGAGCAATATACTACCAAATAAAAAATAATCCGTTGGAAGGAACAAATTTGTACAGAGAACAAAAAGTTTAAAACTTAAATTTGGCGTGAAAAGGGGCGTAAAAGGGGGCGTGGCGTAAGAAATGTTTATTTCTACCTCGCCTGGAGTATAATGTGTATACAATTTGAAGTAAATCTGTTAAAAACTATATGGGAGCCATTACATAATTTTAAAAAAGTGGGCGTAAAAGTGGGCGTGGTCGAAAAAGTACCCTATTAATCATGCCAGAGTCCCAGTTAAATGCTGTGAAATTTTCAGGAAGATCGGTCCAGAGGTTTGGTCTCCTATAAGGTACAAACAAACAAATAAAGAAACACACATTCCATTTTATATATATAGATAGCTTAAACCCGGCGCGTTGCTGCCGCGGCCCCGTTGCCAAACGCGAATAAAATGTTATCAGTGAAATTGTATGTGTAAATTGTGGTCGAATACTCAATTCCATGGCTGTGCGACCTATAACTCAAAAGCTGTAGAATTTCTCAAATTTTGGTTGCATGGGAGGTGACACGTCCCCTTGTCCAACGCCATACAAAGTTACAGTAAAACTGCATGTGTAAATTGAGTTCGAATGCTGAATTCCGAGGCTTTGTTTGCTTTGTTTGATTGACTCAAAAGCTATTCGATATCGCAAATTTGGGTTATATAAGAGGTGCCACGCCCCTTTGTCCAACTCCCATAAAATTTTATCAGTAAAACGCCACGTGTAAATTGTGGTCGAATTTCGAATTCCAAGGATGTGCGGCCTATAACTCCAAAGCTATTCGATATCGCAAATTTGGGTTGTATGGGAGGTGCCACGCCCCCTTGTCCAACTCTCACAAAATTTTATCTGCGAAGCGGCACGTGTAAATTGTCGAATACCGAATTCCGAGGCTAAGCGGCTTATAACTCCAAAGATATTCGATATCGCAAATTTGGGTTGTATGGGAGGTGCCACGCCCACTGTTAGTAGGAGGTTGAAATATACTTTACGACCTATTCTCATACCTACAAAATATACATACAAAATTTCATGAAAATCGGTCGAGCCGTTTCGGAGGAGTTCGATTACGTACCCCGTGACAGAAGAATTTTATATATTAGATTATATATTATATATTATATATTATATATTATATATTATATATTATATATTATATATTATATATTATATATTATATATTATATATTATATATTATATATTATATATTATATATTATATATTATATATTATATATTATATATTATATATTATATATTATATATTATATATTATATATTATATATTATATATTATATATTATATATTATATATTATATATTATATATTATATATTATATATTATATATTATATATTATATATTATATATTATATATTATATATTATATATTATATATTATATATTATATATTATAAGACAAAAAATTTTGGCCACCGCTGAACATAGGGCCTTAACTCAGCTAATGATTGTTTAATTAATGTTTGTGAAGTGAAAACAAAGCAATTTTTTAAAGTATCGTTCTGTACCAAGCTATAATTAGTTTACTCAGCAGTTTTGGGAAAAAAACAACTGATGTCACCAAAAAATGCGGTGAGTAAGCTTAAAAACAGAATGTTAACTCACCTCAGTCGCTCGCGTAGTAGTCGATACACTTCTCTGTTTTTTTCCAGCACCTGCAGGATACGTTTGTAGTCCTTAAGTTTGCATTTCAGCTCCATATCGTTGATCTCGACACAGATGCCGCTGTCGAAGCTGCAGTCGAGTAGCGCCGGGCTGCAGCTGCTTTTGCCGCTGTCGGTGTCGACGTTCTGCTGAGAGCTGCTGCGGCTGATTGCTGAGCAGGGGGTTGTGACTGATGTGTGACGGGATGAAAAAGGTGTGGTAGGTGTGGCAGGTGTTGTAGGCGTGCAGGGTGTGCAGAGTGCTGTGCACTGCAACATGTTGTTGTACTAGTTTTAAGTTGGTTTTTTCTGAGACAATTTTTTCCAACACTTTGTATATTTTTTTGTTATATTTTTTGTGTTTTTGTTTTCTAAAACATATCACTTTTTTGCTGTAAATTTCACTTTGTAATTGTAATGCGAACGCGTTAACAATGGTTTGCTTTGTGCTGCGTATTCGTACAGCACTTTTTTATTTTGTTTTAACTTTTTCGTTTTTCACTTATGTGCGTAAATATTATTGTTGTTAATTTTTGAATAATTTTGTGGTATTGTATGCTTTGTTTTTTTTTGTTTGCTTTAAAATTTTATCTTATCAGTCGCAGATACTCGTGTATTTAAACTGCATGCTGGTATTGGTAATAGTGCTATACAGTCGACTATTTTTCTTGGTGAGTGGTTTGAACTGTAATCAAAATGGGAAAAAACAATTATTTCTATTAAAAATTAAAATAATTTATTAACAAATATGTGTATCTATGAGTTATAATTTTTTTGCTTATTTTAATCACATTAAAACTGTTGAAACAACATCACGTTTCGCAATTGCTTCAAACACGACACATTTTTAACTTATTCATGTATTTATTATTTATACTCTAACTAAAGGAAGTCAATTGAATTGCACGTTTACGAATATGTATCTCATAGTTATCAGCGTGTATCTTTAAGTTTGTTCTGCAACCTAAGCTGCTCGTCGTGCGACTGCTAGGCTGAGAAAATTTTTAACAATCTTACTATGTTTTTTTTGCGTTCTTTTAAATTTTGTTTTGATTATATCTTTCTTCCTGTTTATGCTCTTATCAAATGAAGCACATCTCCGATTTTTGTGCTATCTCGGTTGTTGTATTTGAAATGCATCCTTTAGGTGTTGTTCAATGTTTTCAGCAGCGTAGCTTTCAAAGCATTTCAACAGCTGTTGTTATGTACAAATATTGTTTTTGCTCATTAATCTTAAAGATTCATTCAGTATTTTGTATCTCTATTCACTGTCTTTTTGTCCTACACTGAAAACAATATTTGTGTATGCGTTCAGTAAAAACCAACACGAATTTTGCGTTCACTGATCATATGTTCTCGTACATAAAATTCAAGTAATTATATATTTAATAAAAAACATTTTGTGAGAGTGCATGAAAACGTTCACAAACAAAGTCAACGAACGTGGTCATTGTTTTCGAGAATTTATTCAAGGGCTAAGTGATTCATACACAAAGTTATGTTATCTAAACTAATATTATGTCTCTGATTATAAGATGTTTGAACTCATACATGAGTCTGTGTATAATGCAATTATTCACAGATTCTTTGGAATTCTTCACAGAGACTGTGAAAATACATAGTAACCATTAGTTTTTTAAAGCACCACACTGCTTACAGCAGTCAATGCAAGATATTTTCTTTTCTCTCTGGCTTTAATACCAACGTGCAGCAGAAAGTAAAACATTAAATTGTTAAACAAGTGTTTTATTGACGACAATAAACATACAGCCATGGTCACATAAAGAGCAGAAATTTTTATGATCTCAACAAATCCATTTTATTGCAAAATTCCTTGTAGGAACGGTTGGTTATTTTAATGTAGAAAATTAATGTTAAATTCCTAGTTTCGGAAAAACAAAAATCCTAAACTTTTTCCTGGCTTTTATTTCGTTTTAGATATTTAAGCATAAGAAGGGAAGTTTCCGGTTGATCAAGAAAATAGTACACTTTAGTTCAAATGATCAGCTCCTACTTAAAAATGAAAAATGAAAAAAAGCTTAAGCTTTCCATAGAAACGTCAAGTAAGGTCGAAGCGTTCATCGTTTAAAAAACGTAAAGCGTGTATGCTTTCAAGTTAACGCACATTTATTATGACATAAATAAATACGAAAAGTAGAAAAAAGCCACATCTGCTCCAAAACTACACTAAGCAATGGTCGAATTTTAAAAAAAATCATTTCAGAAATTTTCTAAAAATTTTAAATCCAGTTCTATGCATCAAAAAAAAAAGAGATAAACTACATTAGACAAAATAACAAAAACAGTTTCTAATAGCGGAAATAAATTTGAAATACGGCACTTATGCACTAATGCTCAATCACAATGAGATACACCATGCTATGGAGTTCAAGGGGGGTTTCAAAGTAAAGCGGGCGGGGTTCGAACCACCCATAGCAATATTACAAGTAAAAAATACAATTTTTAAAGAACCATTGAGTCAGTTATAAAAAAATTTTGGAAAAAAACTTTAAGTGTTCAAAACTAAAATTAGTCATTAAAAACAAAATTTAGTCATTTCCAGTTCAGAATTATGCATGCAAGGTTTTCTCAGTTTAAGCTAAGGTTAGAAATATAACCTCATTAGTGCAAACGATTCTCATTCATTTTAAATAAAGGCAGTTACACAGTGTTGTCACTTTACCACAATTGTGGTAGATCTACCACTTTTTTTTTACTTTTTTGGATTCTACCACTTTCACCACCCACTATTTGAAGTTTTCAAAAATCTACCACCTTTTTTAATTTTAGTCATTATTTTTTGACATTAATTTTTTTCCAATATTTAGCTCCAATGTTTATTATTTTAAGCTTGGATTGTGAATGAATTTTTTACATTTCATTGCGATCGCGAAACAGCTAATTCAAAAAATGAAAGAGACAGATGCAAATTCTTAACAAGGAAAAAGGTTTGTGAAATAAGGATAAACAGCGTATCATTCTCATTTCTAAAAAGTTTGAGTGAAATGTTGAAAAATTTATAAACAAAATAAGCGTTAATACTTTTTGCTGATTCTGATAGGTTTTAGGAAATATAATGCAGGACTGAAGGGAAACAGGAAAGCAGAAAAGTAAGTGCAAAAATATCATATGACTTTATTTTATTTGATTATTGATAATAATTATTGATAACTATTAAAGATATTGTACTACTAACTGTATAATTTTGCAGGAACGTCAATTCACCATCAAGTGAACCCACCGTACAAGAAAGTCATTAAACTTTCAATTTGCTCGAGTGAGAACAAATACAGCAAAGTAGATTTTCTCTCAGTAATTATAATATTTTTTGCTCATATTTGTCTTCCATCTCAATATAAGAGAGGAAATAAGAGCGGCATATGGGTTTGCAACTTTAGTTCCTATTGGTTTATTCCTATTGGAATAATTCATATATTTGAAGAAAACAATAAAGTTTCGTATGAATTTAAAATGTTTTTTTTTTTAAATTTGTAAACTTTTATAAACAAAAAAATACATTTTTTATTATATCAATATAAAAAAAACATAAATATTATTTGCCCAAGACTTCGACTGATCCGATAATGAAGTTTTGTTACACTTTTATTTCATGTTTTTTCCAAAATAAAAATTTTGTTCTGTGTTTTGTTCTAAAACATTAAAAAAATTTATAATAACAATTACGTTTTTCAAAAGACTATAAAATAATTCTCAATTAAGATCATATGGCAGGAAATTATAAGTAAAAAAATATGGCCTCATTCCTAAAATTTACTCTATAAAAATATATAAGTAGACATGGTGACGAATTTTATTCAGATATTTAAAAATAAAAACTCCAAAGTAATTATAAAAATGTAAAAAATTTTGCTTGAAAGACGCTTTAACTATCTTTTAATTATAAAATTGGTAAGAATTTATCAAACTCCCCCCTTCAATGGAAAATTATGGCTTTGGGACTGACTACGAAATAGCCAGTTTCGTTTAATTTTTTTATCTACATAAATGATCCAATGAACATATTTATTATATCATGTATTTTGATTGTAAAATGTTTATTATTGTGATTGTCGGCTGATACAAATTTCGCATGTGAGCTGACAACCTCAAAGATTCAAACATCAATATATAGTATAATATTACAAGTTAGGGATTCATAACTTTTTACACTTATCTCTTGAACTAAGTATTCTTGTGGCCAATGTATTAATTACTAGACAGCGGAATTATATGCACAATTTATTTTAAGTCTGATTGAAGTCAAGTCTTGGATTTGTATTGATTTTAACTTCATTAATGCATTTATTGCTCCATATCTATGATATGCATATTTTATGCAAAAGCATATGCAAGGAATATGCTGCATATTTTTGCTTAAACAGTAATAAAAATGGTCTAAATTTATAATATTTCCAAATTAAATGAAATATCTATAAATTTTATTGAAAAAAGTGTTAAAAATGTACAAATTATTTTATTGCCTTCAACAGATAATTATGTTAATTATGTTAATTATCTGTTCAAAATTATGTTTTATAATTTATATTACAATATATTATTAAAACTTCTTCTAAGTTGTCGATGGCTATTTTTTGTACAAACCTTACAAACTGTTCCTCATTCATTCCAAATGCTTCCCTCATCAGTTTTTAAAAACTCAATTAATTAAGTACGGTTATATATAAATTTTGTTTACAATCAGTTCACTTCTCAAATTTTTAATAAAAAGTCTATTTTTTCCTTTTTCCAATAAAAAAAAGACAGTTTCATTAGTATCGTAAGTAAAGACGTAGAATTCCTTTTTATACAGCAATAGAGAAAAATTCTGGTTTTTTTTTCATTTATATTTTTCAAAACTATTTGAAAACTTTTCATTTTATAAATAAAAATTATTCCAAACAAATTTTTTGTTGTTGTTGCAACATATAAAGTCGTTTAAAATTTATTTTGTTTTATAAAAAGTTTTCGTTTGATATTTTTAGTGATAAATTTGTTGTTCTTGTTTATTTTTACTTTCGTTAAAACTAAATCTAATTCAAAGTTATGTTTAATAAATGGAAATAAATATCGGAAAAATTTTAATTATTTTATTTTCCTGTTGTAAAGAACATATACATATATGTATATTTTAAAAGTAATTTAAAATTACAATTTTAGTCAACAAAATATATTTTTAATATGAAAATAATATAATGCATAACAGAAATAATTCGAATTTATGATGGTATTTCAAAAATAATTAGATTTTCAAAAAACAACGCATTCTTAGTAACGCATGCGCAAACCTGCGTAGTAATAATACATACTGGCTCTGTAGCTACACTAGAGTGGACCTTATTTTAAAAAGACCATAATAAAAAAAAATTTAGTTTTCATGATATTCAAATAATCGGTCACTGAATAAAAATACTTTACTGCGAATTCATGCCAAGAATTCAAGAATTCATAATTATTGGTTATATTTTTTGTTCAGTGTATTTGTTGTGTCATATTTGTGTTAATTTTATTTTAATAGTCACCTTAACTTTGCTATACTTTAATGATGACTGTTTGTTTGCTTATTTGTTTTTTGAATGTTTAATTTTTATTTGTATATTTAAACAATTAGTTTTAATTGCCGCTGCTTTTCGTGTTGAAATTTTACATCGAAATAACCTCAAAATCACGATTATTTTATTTTAAAAACAACTATTTTATTAACTGTTTTAAAACACCGGCTTTAAGATACTATATATTGCAAGCTAATGTTTTTTTAATGAATTGTTTTATCAAATGAAACGCTGTTTTCGATACAATTTTTTTTTTAATTATACAAATGGGCATGTGTGATAACTTAATTGTTAATAATGTTAAAATGATGACTAATCGGGCTTTTATTTTGTTACTTTTACTTGCTGATTTTATTGTTTTTTTCTCAAAGGACTTTCTTTTCTAAACACACAAAATCACTGTATATACCTCTAAATAGTAATTTTTTAAAAATATTTCACAAAAAAAAAAAAATTTGCAAATGTAATACGAAAAAATGTTGATTGGGATTTCGATTTTAGCAATTATAAAAGCAGAAATTTACACAAAATGTTAAAACGATAATCCTGGTACTAACTGGTACTAACTAAAAAATCCATAGATTTTCGGGACTAAAAAATTAATATAATGTGCTACATCTGCACCAAAAATTACAAAGGCTAATAAATGCTCATTCAGAAAACTAAATAATTAAAAACATATGTCTTATTTTAATAAATTTGGGCCATTCCATGTCAAGTGTGCCAATGAAAAACTACATCGCTCCGATTTCGATGAAACTTGGTAGAGTTGTTGTACTACCCGAGTACATAAAAAATGCTAAGGAAGGGGAAGTAAAAAGCACGGGTTGCTGAGTTATAAGTGTTTACATTTAGGTTCGAAACATATATTTTAAATTTTAAGTGAAATAATATCGTTACATAAAAAAAATATTTTGACGATCTTAAAGGATTTTGTCCGTTCTTTTCGATTAAAATAAAAAAAAAAAATTTTAACAATATTTTTTAACGACATTTTTTATATCTTAAGTTTTAGCTAAGTTGGGCATTTTTAATATTATATAATTTTTCTTAATCGAAAGTGTAATCTTTTTTCTTTAAAAGCATATTCACGACATGATGGAGCGCGAAAAATCATAGAGTGATTCGAATGTTTGAAACTTGCAAATCGCTGATGAGAGCATACAGCGGCGAGTAAGCGCGTGCATTCAGTACAGTTGGTTCAGTAATATTTTTAAAAAAATTGGAAAAAATAGTTATAAAAGTATTAATAAAGCAATTATTAAATAATTGAAAGTAATATTGAAAGCTTTTAACTCAGAAAGCATTTTCCAATCATGCTTTGAAAACGCTTGTTAATTAAACTAAAATTAAACTTAGTTACTACAAGCACTATTATAAAAAGTTTACTTTTTTCTTGCTTCTATATAATTTTACAACACAACTTGTAAATTCATTACCTAGGCAAGTGTTTTCAAAGCATGTTTGGAAAAGGCTTCAATTATTCTATTGTAGGTAAGCCTACTCCAAACACTATTACTAAATGGCTGATTGGGTAGTTTGTAGTCTGCTCGCTACTCGCACATATACATACACAACAATCTCACCGTTACGTGACGGTTTCTGCCAAATCAAACCACCCGCAAACCGCCTAAAGGAACTTTTGCATACTACAATAACTAACTACACATCAATGCATAAAATTAGCAGCTTGCTAAAATAAATATTTTGATTAAAAACAAATCTTAAGGATATGACAAAAATAATCAGACTGTCACCCTTAATAGCTTCTTCAACATTATCTCTGTGTTGGTAAGTAATAACAGCTTAAGTCTGATTTCAAAGTTTTGAGAAATCTTGCTTCAAAGTTTTCAATCGCCTTATAAATTGTAGGAAAGGCTCTTTTTTTTTGTGTCATAACTTTGGCTATGGTAATGCTAGAAGCTCCAGATTTTGTATGTTTATTGTGCTATATGTGAGAAGCACAGCAACATCAATAACTCAGTTCTGTATTAAGTCGACTTAAGCGATTATTGCTTATCGACACAAATATATTTTTCAAAACCTGATGTTATCTCAAGTGCTAATTTATAACTAAAAAAACAAAACGAAAAAATTGCAAATTGGATTAATTTCGCCACACAATTGGCTTGATATTCTCTTGAGGGTTAATTCAACGAAGCATGCAATTTGATAAATTTTCTTTAACCAATTGTATCAATCACAAAAAAAAATAAATACTCAGCTTCAGGCAAAATGCAGACAAAGTGTGGGAACTACTTTATTGACCTAGAAATTAAGCATACTTTTTGTTTTACTGAGTTGAGCTGAGCTGATATTAAAGATAGCTAGCGACAATAAATAGTTTCTCTTGATTGCTCAAGATTTAAAGTAAAGCGCTCAGAGCCATTAAATATACATACAAAAAGATATCATGCTAAGGAAAACAAACTGGTAATAACACTCAAAGCTAAAAGAGTAAACGCGAATAAGAAAAGCGGTAAGAGCTAAATTTTTAAATATTTTCCAGTATTTTTATCAAACAAACGATTTCGTAAAATAAGAAAAAAATAACTTGGTGTATTTATTGTAGGAACCATACAATTAGGGAAATAGGCTGAGTTCCTTAATGCATCAATGTATTTTGTTTTGAATCGGTCCGAAACTTATTAACCAACAGCAGCTCTGCGTAGTTTTCGTATTTAAACTTAGCACCAATCCAAAGTAAAACACACTGATGCATTGCACAAATGTACCCAGTAGTCCAAGTCTGAAAGAAATCTTGAATGAATCATGCACGATTTTTCTTCCTCTTTGACGAAACATATTGATTTGTTTATACATTTCATTGACGAAAATCTCATACAAAAATTCCAAATTCGTGCACTGTTTTAAAGCTTTCTGTTGGAATGTATGAAAACAAGGCTGAAAGAATAATCGACAAATGTAACTAACGCAGTATGTTTCTCTAAGAAATCATCATGATATATTCGTGCACGATGCCTTGAACTGCAGAGTATTTAAGAACTCAGCCATACTTTCATCGAGATTAAAATAGGGACACGATAGCGCGAAATTTACGAAAGTGATAACATGATTTGCCTAAAAATCAAGCTCAGAGCAAATATTTTATGTTACAAATAAATCTTAAGGCAGTATTCTAGAGTAACGTTTATATATTAAATAATAAATTCTTCAAAGGATTTATCGAAATTCGAATTATTTTAAAAGTTATAGCCTTTTAAGTGTCGCACAGTGCTACGAGGTCTATGGGATGAGGGAAAAAAATAGAAGGAATCATCGTAGGTACATGAAGTGTAGCATGTATCATTATTTAATAAATATAAATCGCCACACACATTTTCATCAAGATCAGTCACGCCCTTCACCCATACAAATTTAACAATAAAAGCGCAATATCTCGAGTTGTAGAAGGTGTAAAAACCAAATTAACTTATTTTTTAATTAACTGAATAAACGAAATGACCATTTACAAAGTTCATTAATATTTGCCACGCCCTTCACTTACCGCCCATACAAAATGAAAAATAAAAGTGCAACATCTCGAGTTGAAAAAAGTATTAGAAAATAAAGTTAACTATTTATTAAAAACATTCACATAAATATTAAATGCAATTTTCATCAAGATTAGCCACGCCCTTTGCTCACCTTCTAAACAAAATTAAGAATTAAAGTGCAATATCTCGAGTTGTAAAAAGTATAAGAAAGGAAATTCTATTTTTTTACTAGCTGCATTGACATAATTATCATATAAAACTTTCACCATGATATGCTTCTCCTCTTGCCCACCTCTCATACAAAATGAAGAATAAAAGTGCAATATCTCCAGTTGGAGAAAGTATAAGAAAGGAAATTAACTTGTTTATTTTTAACTGGTTTCATTTAATTATAATGTAATTATTTTATTTAGATTGCCCACGTCCCTACGTGCCTCCCACACAATATTCAATTAACTTAATTAAATAAAAAATATTTTTATTTTAATATATAGGCTTGTTTGAAATCTTAGAAATCTTAGATAAATCTTAAGAATAAGAGAAAAAATAAGAAAGAAGGGCCATAGTCATACCTTGATACAAAAAGTAGAGAAAAAAGACTACACGCTACCAAAGTCGTCTGGACCCATTAGCCATACCTCATTTGTCCTTAAAACAATGGAAAAGGTAATGATAACTATATGAGAACTGAGATTCTGGAGAATGCACCAATGCACCCATGTCAACACTCATATAGGGCGGATAGGTCCATAGAATCTGCCAGTTGACTAGTAACATTCAGTCAGCTCTCAAAAACAAAGAAACCGTACTCTGTGCCTTTCTAGGCATAGAGAGCGCATTTGACAACACTTCTCACGAGGCTGTGAGGAAGTCACAACACAAAAAAGGAATAATTGATATGCTCAGCAGATGGATATGCCAAATGCTTAGCAATAGAACTGCAGAAACAAAAGTGGGCACCACCACGATAAGAATTAAAACAAAAAAAGGCTGCCCACAAGGCAGAGTTCTTTCTCCACTGTTGTGGAGTCGTGTTGTGAACGAACTGTTATCGAAGCTAATTGAGAATGGTATAAAATGTCAGGGTTATGCAGACTACATCGCCTTAATAGCGAGAGGAAAGTTCGAGTATCCACTCTGTAACCTGATACAGAGAGGACTGTCAGTAACAAAGGAATGAAGCAACACATTGGGATTAAATATCAACCCAGCTAAAAGTACCACAGAACATTTTACTAACAAAAGAAGCCTGCCAAATCTCCGAACTATTAGAATGGATGGCATCGATACTTGTGAAACTCTTCCGGTAAGTTATTGCTATCACTAATTTATTATAATTCTCAACCGTTTTTAATTATTTTATTATTATATATTTTCAGCTGGTGGACGGCTTCCAGAAAATTGAGTTGAAAAATATGCCCCCTGCTCTAGAAAAAATTTAATTTTCCACCGATTTGAAGTACTTATACGACATGGCCCATGCAATTTTTAGCGGCGTGGTTTCGGTGAATCTGGCTAACATCAAACCAGGGAAAATTGTACATTCTCGGTGGCTCACTAAGGCCTCTAGATTATTACGATTTTATGTGACAACGGAAAATCCAGATGCAAATATAAGAACTCTGGTTGAATTTATAATTAAATGTTATGTGCCAATGTACTTCAATATCGTGTATAACAGCTCTGTCGTGTCCGGTAGTGCATTATTTTTCAAGTTCATTAGTTGGTCACGATTTTTAGAACCTCGTTTACGCAAAATTGTCAATCAAGTAATTACAGATAATTCATATTATGCGCATTCGGAAAATATCTTGTTATCAATGTTGTTTGATGATAGCAAAGAAAAGCGCGACTGTGCTATCAAGATAATTCTACGCTATCGAACCGATGTTGACGACCCAATGGAACTTAGAGCTTATAAAAAACCAGATATAAGCTTTAACTGCACAAGTTACAAGGACATGATCAATATGAATGACATAAATAACGTATTTGAACCACCATTCATGCGAAGCATTCCGTACGATACATTGAAAGAATATTTAAATCAAGATGATCCACCGTTTAATGTTCCAAAAATTCCATCACACATACAAGGAACGGAACGACACGTTCAATTGCTAGCTAGCGTTTCCAACCCGATACCGGAAAATGTAGAGGCTGTTATGGCGACGGCATTAGAGAGCCGTGCGAAATTGCCCAGACTTGAAAGTGAAAAACACTTCAAACAATAATTTTTTTAGTTTCTTTTCTATAACTAAGTTAAATTCATTTTTTCATTTACACTTGTTCTGACTAAATAAATTTCTTAAGAATAAAAATAAATATTATTATAAATAAATAAATAAATATTATAAATAAATAAATAATAATTAAAAATTAGGAAAAAAACATAGCCATTTCGCTGATTTTTTCATGTAAAGTGGCAAAAATGGTGATTTTTTGGCTGGCATGGGTGGATCGGCCCTCCAAAGTTAGTGGGGGTCGGTCATACATTTGGACTCGATTGGGGCACTTTTAATGGTTCAAAGAGGGATTTTTAAAAATTTGACCCTACGGGACAAAAGTCAAAAGTTGGGGCATTAGAACTCGATTTAGAGGTATAGTTCCTCGGGCAAAGTTTCTTATTTTGATCCCCAGAATACGATTTTCACTGAGCAATTTCCTATTTTTTTGCCTCCACACAAATCGACCCGGCCTAACCTGCATACTTACAAACTGCGATGCCGTGGCTCGCAGACGTAAACTAACACTAGGGAACAATGAGCTGAGTCTAGAGCAAATTTCATCCCAAAGAACATTCTCAAATTCATCAAAAAAATAGGTCTCGATGGAATTCTGTAATCCGCCAAGCTAGCAGAGCTTTAACAAGGAGGTACAGTAGATCTCATTTACGTCGCAGTACTCATCTCTCTACCATACATCATTAAGAATGAGAGAAAATATTAAAAAAATATTTTTATTTCAATACATGGGCTTGTTTAAAATTAACATAAATCTTAAGAATGAGAGAAAATAACAGAGAAAATTATTGACTGTAATAAAACACTAACTCAGAGAAATCGAGATCAGAAATGATATCAATTTTGCTATCATTCGTATCATGATCTTAGTTCAAAATGAATTCATTGATTTCATTATCATTATTATGTTTTTTTTTATAAGATATAAAAGGATCTGATGAAAGCGTTTACCCACGGAATAGATCTATATTGCGTAGTTCTCATAAGTCTTTTTTTGTGGAATTAATTGAAATTAAAATGTGGAATTTCATATTGTCATGTATTTTTGGCACACAATTGGTGCTCATTTTAGTCAAAACATGCTTTATAAAAGTGGTCATAAAATCCTTATTTGAAAGTAGTCTGAGACAAAATTTTGGGAATGTTTTAAGAACAGCATATTTCAAGACATACTTACATATAAAAAAAAAGCAAAAATGTTTTTATTTTATAATTGAAATGGAAACTTTATGAAAAATTTGTTATTTTTTCATATAAATTTGCGCATTTTCGTCAAAACAGGCTTTAGAAAAGTGATCATAAATCCTTATTGTAATGTACTTTTAGACCAAATTTTGGGAATGTATTAAGAAAGACAAGTTTTAAGACATAATAAAAAAAAAACAACATAAATATTGTTATTCTTTAATTGTATATGGAAATTTAGGTTTTTTTTTAATTCTATGACATTTTTTGTGGTGAATGAAACTTTTTTTATTTATATTTAAAAATTTTTTTTTGCAAGAACTTGTAAAATATATTTTTGCTAAAGCCTATTTATGAATTTTACTAAAATTATTGGGATTTTCGAAAATATTCAGTTCAAAACAGTTCAAGGCAGCGTATAAAGACCATATCTACCACAAATGGAAAAATATTAAATAATATTTTTAGATTCACATAATTAAGACAGCTAAGCAAAAATTTACCACACTAACTTTTACAAATTATTTCCAAATATTTTCCATACCTACTTTTGTCCACCTCGTTACACTGCGTGTCGTAAGTTAAATTGCCTGAAACTTAATTTAAAAACCTCAAACGCGTTTTTCTCAAAACTACTTTTTCCATCACGTTTGACATGATATCTATCTGAAGTTCTAATACACCGATTAGCTTAAAATTTGGTGTCGGCCTTTTTTATATATCCTTCTATGGCCCGGACTAGAATTATGTATAAACATTTTTTTTCAATAGTTTTAAAAAAATTCAAAACTTTGAAAAAATGCGAAAAAATTACTTTCTTTCAAACAGTCGCCATTTCGCAAAAAATGGCCATATCCCTAGTCAGGGATATAGCGGACTACTTCGAATAGTTCTTACAGCCCTCTACATCAATTTCGTTAAAAATATTTCTTTTAATTTTTTCTAAATTTTTTTGATATAAATAAGTGATAAAAAAATTAATGCACGGAGATAATTATTTTGCTTGAATCAAGCCAATGTTTTGCTTAAAAGCAAATCAGAAAAACTTGGCTCAAGCACGGTGTGATTTTAGAAACAGATTGCTAATTTGAAATCACTCCTCATGTGTTTGGGAAAAAGCAAAATTTTTATTAAATTCAAGCAAAATTTTGCTAAGTTATTTTAAACTGCAAAAGAAAATATCTACTTAATTCAAGTAAATATTTGCTAAGTTATTATAAGCTCAAATAGCAAATTTATACTAAACTCATGCAAATATTTCAATAAATAATTCAAGTAATTTTCTTCTAAACACATGAGCACACGTTAACTCTTAATTAAGAAAATTAGGTGACGATTGGTTAACAGCTGCGATGGTCGAATGGATAAGCCTTACACTCACGCGGCCGAGGTTCAAGTCTTCGGATAATATTAGTTTTTCATTTTAATTTAATTTTAATAATTATTGCACTTCAAAAATCTGCTAGATTTCAGCAATAACTAATCAAAATTTGCTATTCCAATTTATAATAACTTAGCAAATATTTGCTTGAATTAAGTAGAAATTTTCTTTTGCAGTTTATAATAACTTAGCAAAATTTTATTTAGTTATTAGAAACTAGGATAGCAAATTTTAATTAGTTTTTGCTAAAACCTAGCAAAATTTTGCTAGATTCAAGCGCAAGTTTTGCTTAATCACAATACAAATTTAGCAAACAGTTTTCTCCGTGTAGTAAAAATCAGTTACTGAAAATAACTGTTAATTTACAATTTTAAGATGAAAAAGGCATAACGAAAAAGTTGCCGGTGGACTTTTTTAAATATACCATAATTATAGTAATACTAGCAGCTTCGCGAATATTAAACACCTTTTATATTTTTGACTGATACTATAAAAGTTAAAATTAACTGTTATTTTTTCCTCTTATTTTTTCGGGAAAAATAGCTGTTATTTTTTACTTTTATTTTTTAGGTCAAAAATAACGGTTATTTTGTGCCTTTTATTTTTTTGTCAAAAATATTAGGCAATTTGTGTTTTCTCAATGACCGCTTGACTATCTAAATTACTATTAAAAATAAAAAAAAATTTATAGCACAAAATGTGCGCTCTGATGAGACAATGAAAATTGCATCAAACTTTTTTTGTCATTCAAGCAACCTTTAAAAAATTCAAATTGCCTGGTATTTTTGACCGAAATAATAAAAGGCACAAAATAACTCTTATTTTTTACCTAAAAAATAAAAGTCAAAAGATACAGATATTTTTGTCCGAAAAATAAAAGGCATAAAATAACTAGTATTTTTGTCGGAAAAAATAAAAGTTAAATGATAACTGTTAATATCAGACTTTTTTGATAAAAACCATAACCGGCATGGTCCCTGGTAAAAATATTGATTGGTTCTTTTTAATCTACACTAGAAAACGGCCTTAAGTTTTGTTCAAATATCTACATTTAATTCGTAAAAGTAACACTTGTAAACACAAATAAAAACAAAACAGAAACAAGAAATCATTAAATTGTTGTATCCGGTGGCTATTTTTGTTAGACAAAATTTGACAGATCGTTGACTGATCCACAAAAAGTTAACTGAACTTGAGTTTCATCACTTTTTGGGCATTGCTTTTTAGCTGATGCAAAAAAAAAAAAACCACAAGCAAGCCAACAAGATCGTTAAAAAAATGTTAGAGATTTTATTTATTTTTTAGTTTTATTATTGTTACTTTTCATGCGTCTACATAACTTCACTTTCTCGATCAAATTTGCAGATTGTTGCTAAATTTTTTCTTGAATGCAAAATAAAAACACCTTGGTAGTAATTAATTTGCGTTCCTCTGTTACGTAGAGTTGTTGGTCAGTCAAAAAAGACTTGAGTTGAAGAAATCTTCAGCTGTAGTCAGCGTTTTTTCAGCATAACGGCTATCTAGGCCTCGGTCAGCTACAACGGCAAGTGCAAGTTGGCATCATATCGGCCTTTTTACTGTCATCTTTGGCTAAATATACATCGACCTTTTTTCTTTTGCCTTCATTTATTCATTATTCATTAATTTTTTTATATCTCGTCGATTTTTTGCCAGGTTTGCTTTTTTACGCTTGGCTGGAACACCCTTCGGCTATTTGGGCTTCCATCGCTATTAGTTGTCTAAGTTATTGATGCTTTTTAGCAGAGCTTTTTTAAGTTTTCTTCACTATGTTATATGAGTTTCTCTAGTGGCTATCGGGTGTCATGGAACATGGGGCTAGATGGTATCAGTTCTGCAAAAGTGTGCCACAGTTTTGCGTTTTTATTATCGTTTCTTAAGATGTTGTCGAAAAAAAAACTATTCACACATCATTTGCCGTAAACTATGAAAAATGGCTTTATTTGTAGAAAATGCTAATCAAACACTTGACGTGAGCTTTGAAGATATAAGTGCAACGATTTAAAATAATCTAAAGCTTAAGAAAATTTTAAAATTTTACTCGATGTAACAACAGCTCCAATTATAAGGCATACATTTGACATTTTTTTTTTTCATTTTATAATCCATTATTATTCATGACCAATCTATAATTGCATGCATTAAATTTTTACTGATAATCTCAATCAAGCCAATTATTTGTTATTTCAACAGTGCTAACAACAACAAAAACAACAACAGCAATAAAAATGGCAATAAAAAATTTAAGAAATAATTATGTAGTACCGGTATTTGCGCCACTTTCGTCACTAGTGGCTCACTTTTCTGAGCTGAAATTATAAAATAACCGCTACGTTTACTTGCATTATTGCAAGACAGCTTGGAATTTTTGCAAGTGAATTAATGAATAAAATTGCTTGGATCTATTGACGTTTGACTTGTTGTTACCCATGTTTAATAGTAAGACCTTGAAATTTAACAAAAAGTAAGAGTGCTCCAAGTGCAGCAAAGAAGACAAAAAGTTTACACCTGCAGTTTTCACGAAAGTAAAGTGAGCTCTTATTTAAAGTTAAGGAATGCAGTGATAGTAGGTTCGTGCAAGCAGATTCTTTTATAACACTGTTTGGTAGAGAAGACAAAAATATCAGTAGGCGGCAACGCAAATGTGTCTCGGTAGCTAATACAAATTTTTAATGTCCCGCTTATAAAAATTTGTCGGTGATGGCATTGTAATGCACAACTGTAAGTAGAATGTGACAAAATCTTGTTTGTGTTGTGAAGACCGATTATTTATTTTCATTGTTTAAACAATAGTTTGACTCTATTCGTCTGTGTAGCAACATCGTGTTTTAACAGAAATTTTTGCAGTGAAGTTTATTTGTGAAATTATTATTCTTTATGTTTAAACCAGAACAAAGTTGTGTATATAAATAATTAAGTTTTATTAAACGTTAATTCTTAAATTCTGTAATAAAGGTAACGATTTCATTTATTGAATTGTAGAACTTATTGTGAAAATAATTTGTGGCGTCATTTGCTTTTGTTTGCTTCTTTTGTTTGTGTTCTCTTTAATTTTCGTTGCGTTTTCAGCGTAAAGAGATTTTTCGCTCAAATTTTTTTTCTTTTCTTTTGTCGAGAGCATACCTACTCCAACCTTCGATTACTGTGTAAGGTAGATGTCATCAGTGTTTTAGCAGCCATGTCCACATATGTAATTCAGAATTATAAACAGGCTTTGGAGGCCCCGTAGTTACATTGTTTTTAATAAATAATTAATAGCGTCATGTGTACATTTACCTCTAGGTTGTTATAGTCCTCCAACAAAAAAAATTAAAAAATATTACTTTTTTAGAAGTCGATTTTCGAAAAGGTGCTCGAGCTACATTTTTGATAACAAATCAACAACAGATCGTTCGGTTTGGTTCTCAAATATCACCAACAGTGTTAAATTTAACACTATGCAAGTGATGCTATGACACAGTTCTAATTTTTCTTTGTTTCTGATTAAACTTGAATGGAAATACGAGAATTTAATTTTTTAAAACAAATTTAATAAAAAATTTAATTTACTATGCAATCAACCTAAAGCGAATTTTAAATACAGGATTGATTATTGTACGTTTAAATTAAACCTGCAATAGTTGAGGTTGACATCATGGTGCGTAGCATGGGACCAATTTCTGGTAAATATATGGTAAATATTATTGAATTTAATATTTTTTATGTTATGTTATGTTATGTTATGTTATGTTATGTTATGTTATGTTATGTTATGTTATGTTATGTTATGTTATGTTATGTTATGTTATGTTATGTTATGTTATGTTATGTTATGTTATGTTATGTTATGTTATGTTATGTTATGTTATGTTATGTTATGTTATGTTATGTTATGTTATGTTATGTTATGTTATGTTATGTTATGTTATGTTATGTTATGTTATGTTATGTTATGTTATGTTATGTTATGTTATGTTATGTTATGTTATGTTATGTTATGTTATGTTATGTTATGTTATGTTATGTTATGTTATGTTATGTTATGTTATGTTATGTTATGTTATGTTATGTTATGTTATGTTATGTTATGTTATGTTATGTTATGTTATGTTATGTTATGTTATGTTATGTTATGTTATGTTATGTTATGTTATGTTATGTTATGTTATGTTATGTTATGTTATGTTATGTTATGTTATGTTATGTTATGTTATGTTATGTTATGTTATGTTATGTTATGTTATGTTATGTTATGTTATGTTATGTTATGTTATGTTATGTTATATTATGTTATGTTATATTATGTTATGTTATGTTATGTTATGTTATGTTATGTTATGTTATGTTATGTTATGTTATGTTATGTTATGTTATGTTATGTTATGTTATGTTATGTTATGTTATGTTATGTTATGTTATGTTATGTTATGTTATGTTATGTTATGTTATGTTATGTTATGTTATGTTATGTTATGTTATGTTATGTTATGTTATGTTATGTTATGTTATGTTATGTTATGTTATGTTATGTTATGTTATGTTATGTTATGTTATGTTATGTTATGTTATGTTATGTTATGTTGTGTTATGTTATGTTATGTTTTGTTATGTTATGTTTTGTTATGTTATGTTATGTTATGTTATGTTATGTTATGTTATGTTATGTTATGTTAGTTATGTTATGTTATGTTATGTTATGTTATGTTATGTTATGTTATGTTATGTTATGTTATGTTATGTTATGTTATGTTATGTTATGTTATGTTATGTTATGTTATGTTATGTTATGTTATGTTATGTTATGTTATGTTATGTTATGTTATGTTATGTTATGTTATGTTATGTTATGTTATGTTATGTTATGTTATGTTATGTTATGTTATGTTATGTTATGTTATGTTATGTTATGTTATGTTATGTTATGTTATGTTATGTTATGTTATGTTATGTTATGTTATGTTATGTTATGTTATGTTATGTTATGTTATGTTATGTTATGTTATGTTATGTTATGTTATGTTATGTTATGTTATGTTATGTTATGTTATGTTATGTTATGTTATGTTATGTTATGTTATGTTATGTTATGTTATGTTATGTTATGTTATGTTATGTTATGTTATGTTATGTTATGTTATGTTATGTTATGTTATGTTATGTTATGTTATGTTATGTTATGTTATGTTATGTTATGTTATGTTATGTTATGTTATGTTATGTTATGTTATGTTATGTTATGTTATGTTATGTTATGTTATGTTATGTTATGTTATGTTATGTTATGTTATGTTATGTTATGTTATGTTATGTTATGTTATGTTATGTTATGTTATGTTATGTTATGTTATGTTATGTTATGTTATGTTATGTTATGTTATGTTATGTTATGTTATGTTATGTTATGTTATGTTATGTTATGTTATGTTATGTTATGTTATGTTATGTTATGTTATGTTATGTTATGTTATGTTATGTTATGTTATGTTATGTTATGTTATGTTATGTTATGTTATGTTATGTTATGTTATGTTATGTTATGTTATGTTATGTTATGTAATATAATGTAATGTAATGTTATGTTATGTTATGTTTTGTTATGTTATGTAATATAATATAATGTAATGTTATCTTATGTAATGTTATGTAATATAATGTAATGTTATGTAATATAATGTAATGTAATGTTATGTTATGCAATATAATGTAATGTAATGTTATGTTATGCAATATAATGTAATGTAATGTTATGTAATATAATGTGATGTAATGTTATGTAATGTAATGTTATGTTATGTAATATAATGTGATGTAATGTTATGTTATGTAATATAATGTAATGTTATGTTATGTTATGTATGTTATATTATGTTTTATGAAAATTCTGATTTATGTCCGGACAATATTTGTGCCATGCAGACTTATTCCATGTACTGTTATTTTCTCTTCTTTCGGTTGTGTTCTCTTTCGTTTTCGTTGTGTTTTCGGCGTAAAGAGAATTTTCACTCAAATTTTTTTTCCTCTTTTGCCTAGAGCATACCTACTCCAACCGTCGATTACTGCGTAAGGTAGATCTTATCAGTGTTTTAGCGGCCATTCACTCAAACAAGTGGCAGGATTCAAGCTCTGAAGCAGATCAACCATGCATTCTATCAAAGATTTGATCTTCGCATCCCATTTTTGTTTTAGGGCGATTAATGGCATATCAACTTCAGGATCTTTCTCGTTCTCTACAATATTTATAGCTAGAGTTTCTGTGCAAACCCAATTTCGTACAGCTGCCAAAAGAGTAACAGCCTTTTCAATGTTACATTCTTCATTGACTGAAGTAAATCAAAATGATTCGCTGCTTGAATCCTTGAAACCTTTATTAACAACTCTTTACTTTTAACAAAGGCTTTAACTTACAAGTAAACAGAAATTGAGAAACACGTACGTATACATAGCTCAATTTGTTACGCAAGTTATCTGAAGTCTTAGTCTGTGGTACAAATGACTGATGAAACCAATCATTTAAAATTTCAGAAGTCATCCAAGCATATTTGGAACTTTTGTATTAATTGGTATAGTGGTATAGCTTAAATATAAGTTTTTAAAGCTACGTGGATTCCTAGCTTTTTGAATTACCAATAACTTAAGCTGATGTGTGATACTAGAATGTGATTTGCTGCTTCTCCATCTTTACGTCTGGAGCAGTTTTTTCCAACACTTTTATGTACGATTTTTCTGGTAGTAGTTTCCAGAATAGACCAGACTCATCAGCATTATAAAACTTATTAAACTAAATAGTCCCATTTTGCAAAAACTGCTTTTAGCTCTAACTTAAATAAATTCACTTATAAGTGAGGTTGCGAAGAAAGCTTTTTTCCAGATATATCAAGAAACCGAACGCTGTATCTTTTCTGAAATCTTTTGCAGCCACCAGTTGAAATCATTTTCATTTTCTTTAATTTTGGATTGCAATTTCTTAGCTTTTTCCATCAATTTTAATCCAGTTACAGACCATTTTTTATTCCGCAGATGAACCAAAGATATAGAGCTTGTTTCATTTTGAGCGGTTCAGACGATCTCACTGTTTTCTTTTTCCAGGTCCTGAGAATGTGTCACTAACTCACTTCAAAATTTATTTTAGCTTCTTCTTAATGCTGCATATTTTTGACTTAGCTATATTATATTTTTGGCCAAACGATTCACCGTCGATCCTTTTTGCAAAAAATCTTAAAAGTCTGCTTTTTCTATAGCTGCAATCAGATTTAGCTGCTTTTTTGTAACACATCACGATAAAAAAAAACTTTTTATAAAAAAAACTTTTTATAAAAAAAAAACAGCTTCAAAACCACTACAAAGTAATAAATAATTTTAAATTACTTTTCACATTAATTCTTGGTCAAATTTGATAACTTATTTATATACAGTTTAAATAAAGTGGAAATCTTATTATAATAATTTTTTTTCTATTTTGTTCTATTTTCTAAATTTCTCCATGAACAAAAACCTTTAGGGCCGGAGAGCTTATTTTATAAAAGTCATTATATAAACGCCGACTGTAAAGGTTTTTTATTAATGGAGAAGTGAATATATTTATGATAATAATACAAAATAGAAAAAAATTTATAGTAATAAGATTTCCAATTTAACAATATATATAAATAAATTAACAAATTTGACCAAGGATTATTGTGAAAAGTAACTTAAAATTATTTTTCATAATTCTGCCTACCCCTGTACTAAATTTCAGTACTCTAGTGTAAATATTATTCGATATACAAAGTTTTTCTTATATTGCCGCGCAAAACATTGTGGCAATCGGGCAAGTACTTTAGGAGTACAATAAAAAAAAGACCAACTTGTGAACCTCCTCCTTTTTGAAGTCGGTTAAAAATAAAAATTAATTCCTTTATAAAACAACAAAACACATAAAGGGTATTCACAATTGCGTTGTTTTCAGAGTAGTTAAAAGTAGTCGTATTGATATCACACTTTACCGAGCGGTTTTATATTTTTTGTTGTTTTATGTATAATTTCTAAAAACCAAAAGAGTGGTCATTTTAGTAGCAAAATGATATGTTTAACGAACGTGGTTTTTAAAGTTCCATAAACAGCTGATCGGTAGCCAGTTATTTTTTTATTGCCGAATTGGAAGAAGCTCAAAATGCAAGTTAAACTTTTTTATGCCATATATTAATAAAATCTATCAAATTGGATAGCTAATTTATTTGCATAGTAACAAAAAGCTATAGTGGGCAGTTCCCAACCTCAAATTCTATTTTAAAGGGTACTCATATTTGTGGTTTTCAACTATAGCAAAAAAACCACAATACCACGATACCACTCAATTGTGAATACCTTTATTTATTTTTATTTATTTAGAAATAGTATTGTCTACATATAAGACAGAGTCTTTTGAATGCATTAAGCAGTTCAGAATAACAACTAGTTATAAAAAACAGAAAACTAAATATAACTTAAGACTAACATTTAGTGATTTAACAAAAAATAATAAATAATAATAAATATTATAATAAATAATAATAAATAAATATAGCAACAGCTAGTCATAAATAACAACAACCTTTATTGTTAATAAACACAAAAAACTTAAATAATATTAATGACTAGCCAAATGAATTAATTTAAAGAACTAAAATGTAAAAAAAAAACAGTTTAAGGTATTATTTGCTGTTTTTTTCTTAGTGCAAAACATTTTTTTTATGTTTTTGTGTGTTTAAGGAAAATAAAGGTTGGAATGGACTTTTCAAAACTAAATTTTTTATTTTAAATTTTTTTTAAAGTCAAACATTAAGCTGATCAACGCGTCTTACTTTTCATTAGAGAGTTTTTTTCGGATATTATTACAAATATAACACGCTGATGAGAAGCACCGTTCTGATTCTATGCTTTGTTGGAGAAATAGTTGTATGATAATCGTAAGCAGTTTGTAAGTTTCGATCACGATTGTCTTCAGAATATCTGAATATCTGACAATTTTGAAATACATAGCTGACTTCCCGGTGTTGAAAATTCTTCTAAAATTTTGCAAAGTCTTTGCTCCAGTGATTTACACTCATCGTCCTAACAATCTTTTTCAGCCTCAATAAAATGTTTTTCTAATTCTGTATTCATGTCAACTTAAATTGAAATAGTTCATTTACATGAATAATTGTAATATAAATTTTTATTTAAAAATCACGGGATCCCGAAAAGAAAATCCCGGGATTTAAAGGGATCCTTAAATCGTCCGGGATCTCGGGATTGACTTTCCTAATATTTATGTATGCTCAACATAAGACTGGTCGTTATTTGTATGGGGAAAATAAAATTTGGTTTGGGTTTCTTGAGCACTATTTTTTTTTCTATATGTTAAAAACGCACAAAAACAAGTTTAAAAAAAAGTTGACTTTATTAATACGTGTCGCGTTGAGCTAGAAATTCAAAAATTATCTACTAGAAGAAAACAATTGCATTGTCTCTGTGTAAACTTCAAGCTCCGAGCTCCCTGCTATTGTAAAAAAAATTGGGAATTATTTTTAGACGCAAAATAACAAAAAACAGGGTGCTCAATCATTTTTAAAATAACCTACAAAAAACATTGAAAAACTAACTGTTAACGTTATAGGGCTTTCTAACCTTGTTCACGTTTTAGAGCGGTCGATGGAAAAAAGAGGTATTCTCGTTGAGTTCACTGCATATTAATATGAGTGGTCAATAAGACCTAGTTTGTCTAGATGCCTGCGTTCGCAAACATTTTCTTTGTATTGGTGAAATAAATTAGTGTTGTAAAGTTGATCTAGTTGATCTAAGGAAGACAGAACGATATATATAATATATAAACTTATTGGATTGGTGGTTTCTTGCGTTTGAGACCTCGTTTGTCTCGATTGCAACTTGCTTGACCTTGTTTGTCTTCAAAACGCAACGCTCCTATGCTGCCTGATATTCAAATTTTGATTTAGTTTTTTGATGATGTTAGTATTCATTTATAATTTTCCGAATCTATTAAAATGTATTGAATTGTAATCAATATCTATTTTTATAATTTTAAATTGCTACACAGCCTTTTAAGACTTAGCAACCAAATAAATTCAAAAATAGCGTTTATGCGTGTTTTTTATAAATTAAAAATTATAAAACAATATACAGGGTGTTCCATATCAACGTTTCAATCCGAAACTGGTTGATTCCTTGGGTTAAGGCAAGAAAAAAATTGCATGGCAGGGGGGTCCATCTCCCAAGTATAGCCAAAAATTACATTCATAGGTGTCATCTCTTTTAACCAATAACTTGCAAAGTATTACAGATAGAAACCAATTTGAACGGTTATTTAAAAAATTTTAATTTGTTTACTACACAATTCCTATAGGGTTTCTACAAACTGACTTGTTTTTAAAAACAACTAATTAAAAAGCACTTTCATTCAGTTTCAGCATTCACTTCAGTTTTTCAAAAAAACTACTTAAAAACAAGTGGTCTAAGAACTACTTTGAATTATATTAAGACAGCATCTACTCTGATTTTGAAATGTTTTTACTGCAAATTTTTATTAGATTACAAGTTTATATATATTTGACCATGCTATTTCATCAAATATTATTGATTTTAGGCTTTCACTAATATGAATTTATGTATATATTTTTCAAAACAATAAAATAAATGATATCTTTGATGCATAGAAATTTAAAATTTTTATGCTTTTAAATTTATCTTCAGTAAGCGAAATATAAACTAGTTTTCAATTGATTTATTTTAAAGTAATTAAAAAAATAATTTAAATTTAGCTAATTTAACAAGTAGCTCAAAATATATGCGGTTTTTAATTGATTTATTTTCAAGTAATTAAAAAATAATTTAAATTCAAATAATTTAACAAGTAGTTGAAAACATATCCAGACGAAAGTCAATTGACTTATTTAGCGGACATCACTATACAAACTATGTTAGTTCGTTCTATGGAAACAAGTCAGAATTTTAACTACTTGTGGTTGGCAAAAAACTACTTTTTCAACTACTTTTAAACTAGTTGATATTCCTACAGGGCAAGTATCCGTTAAAGTTTTTTGGTATTTTAAACCACGGAATAATTTAAAGCCACTTAAATATGAAAAATATGTTTTTATTTCCTTTTTTTCACTTTAAGCACGATTTACAAAAAAAAAGTAATGTTTTTTTATGTAGTTTTAATTTCCAGATAATTCTCTACAATATTTCATTATAAGATTTTATCGTAGAGCAACGAATAAGAGCGAATTAATTATTTTATGAAAACATACACACAAAAAGCACTTACCAATTAACACGGAAACAGCAACGTTCATATTTAATATTTTTTTTAATTTTAATTATTTTTTATTTAATTTTTAAAATGACGAAAAAAGGGGAAAAACAAGTAACGGGACATTATAAAATGGATGCTACTCTTATTACTTATTTTCTCTCAATCTTCACTCAAAGAAGTATTCAGCATAGAAAAGCTAACAGAAAAAATTGAAGTAGCGGCTACTTGTTGCTGCAACTTTAAAAAAGAGAGCTGAAGCATACATTAATGCTGAAGGAAGACATTTTGAGCTTTTCTTACAATAATATCTTCCAAAGATAGACCCAAGATAGTCTTGACCCAAGGAATCAACCAGCTTCAGATTAAAACGTTGATCTGGGACACCCTGTATTTATATAAAAATATAAATACAATATATATTATTTATAAAAAATATAAAAACGGCATTTGAAGTATTCATCAAAATAAGGTCGTACATCCAGTTAGTTGTCGATTTGGTCAATAGGGGTATTCACGATGCAATGCACTTGCCAGTGCAGTTAAGAACTTGAGGACTTGTACACCTTACAAAAACAAAATACACGTACGTCAAAAATCTGCACATCTGCATTTCAACAATAGCCTTAAAATTTAGAACTTGAGCAGCTGTGCACTTGTGCACATAAAAAAATTTGACAGTTTTACAAAAGTAATGCAACATTTAAGTGTTTGTATACCAATTACTTATATGTATATCTGAATATATTTACATTTCAAATACTCATAAATAAAAATACATAAACATTTTGTTTATGTTAAAAACAGACAAAATATCCATTAATTATGCTAAGAAATTAGCCAAATACATAATTGGGTACTAGGAATTTTGTACAAAATATATTGAACACCAATAACTGTCAATTTGTGAATTGCAATTAATATTCAGATGAAGATGGATGGTAAAAATAAAAGCAAGCCAATATCAAGTTTAGTGCAGGCTAGGAATAAATTATAAAAAAAAAATATCAAATACCGTGAGACTCGAGCCCACGACATTCAGTTTATAAGTTTACTACTCTAACCACTGGGCTATTATAAAAGCGATAAACAAAAATATGAACCGAATCGCTTAATATTGGTCTGTTTCCGTAAGAACTTCAAGTAATTGTAAACTTATTCTGTGTATTGTTATTCTTCTCTTTCGAGCTTCAAAAATTTGTTAAATAACGCTTTCAAGCAACTTTAAGTTACTTGAATCGAGTACGGAAACAGACCTACTAATTCTTAGCTTTTTAAGGGTCCAAATCCAAATTCAGTATCCAAATGTACCATATATAGTCTAAATTGTATGAAAAACTAAAAATAATACAGAATTGTACTTAAATTGAAACCAAAAAGCTAAAAGGGAAGCTGTAATATTTTATTTTATTTCAATTTTAGCACAGTGAGATCTTTATTAAGGGTTTGGTTTAAGGGCGTATTTGCGAAGTTTTAATTTTAAGCTGTACTAAAATTTAGTCCAAGATTTTGAACTATGTGTTTATAATTCTTTTATCCCATCTTTTTGCTCTTCGCAGTGCCACCAATAACTAATGCACATTTTTTTACCTAGTCACTGATCACAACTTACTTACTTACTCTTAGCGAACCAAGTCTATATTTTTTGTCACATTGAAAATTGCAATTTTTTATAAAGCAAATTAAAATTGACCTATATTAAGTGCATTGTCTTATTTTTTTATTCAGCTTGTCATGCAAAATCAAATGCAATCATAACAATTGTGGGAATATTTGCAACATTTTCAATTAATTTAATTGTCAGTAACATTTTTGCATTTCCAAGGAAGTGCAATTTTAAATAATTATACGCCAACTAATAGAATTGTTCAGGTACCTGGAGAACAATGGGAAAATAAAAAAATCGAAGCTTATATTAGATACTCACTTGAGAATTGACTTGAGCTATGAAAAGTTACTAATTTCAACAGTTTACTTTGATGACTGAATATTTGAGTTAACTTAGAATAAGTAACTGTAATTGGAGCATGAACATTTTTGTGCTACTATATTTAATGTTAACAAAATACTTAAATGTAGTTCACACGTTCACACAACAAGGTAGGCAGTAAAACGGTAAAAGAAACGAGCGGAGAAAAAAAGTGGTTATTTTTAATGCTGAATAAGTTGGAAGTACATTAGACAATTTTTGTTTTTTACTGTCAGCAATGAACTAGAAATAAAAAGCAAAACACAGATTGAATTTCTGATAGGATTGGGCTTGGTATTTATTTGAAATAAACCAATTTAATACAAATTGGATTTGGAAAAACCTATGAAATGAGTTCAATGATATTATTTTTTATACTCGTAATGACTTTAATATGCATTCAGTAATCGTGTGGTGTTTGAAATTAGTATGATTTTTTGAGAGAGTTACAAAATAGTTTACACATGAAAATAGTCTTTTATTTTATTTTTTTGTACACAACACGCAATATTGTGGGTATGTTTGCAAATCAAGGTATGCATTAAATTTTAATTTTAACCGGACCGAAATCTCTATTATGTTTCGCTAAAAGATTATTATTATTTTAACTTTGTAAGAACATATAATAAAACAGAAGAAATGACTTTAAGAAAGCGCTTTAACGACTAATTTTTAAACATTTAACATATCCTTAAAACTCCTTTGATCTATCCTCATTCTAAAAAGATGTCTCGCATTAAAACTTCTGTCAGGAACGCAGTAGAGGGGCATATTAACTTCATCACTCCGTTTGTAACGCACATAAGAGGGAGTGGCACATATAGAAAAGCAGGTATAATCTTGATTAGTATCACCTCCTGAGTCGATTTGAATTGTGTGTGATCACGATAACATCCGTTCTCTTGAAGCTATCAAATTAAATATATCCATAGCTAATTTTGAAAATTAAGCTTGAGTTTTGAAAAGTAAGGATATCCAAATAGGATAAAAAACAAGCCTGCCTCCCATACAAAGTCACTTTATAAATATGGTAAAATCGCTATTTAAACTCCACAAAAAATATTCTAATGACTTGAAATTTTGCAAAAACCCTCAATTATACACTCTTAGTACGAAATATGCCAAAATAAATAAATAAATGTATGAAAACTGTAAAACCTCTTGAAATTTTACAAAACTTAATGTAGTTAATGACATCACATTTAGCAAAGTATATAAATTTTTACAATGTACCCTAAAATTGGAATTTAATTAAATAAAAACCCCTCCTTAACCTTTCAGTGGATTTGCCCAATGTATTCGACACGTCGCACAGTGTTGCGAGCCCATACAAAAGTTGGACAAAAATAGAAGGAGTCGTCCGATTTGGATGAAATTTGGAGTGGTGAATTATTTAAGGTCGCTGATATCAAATATGAAAAAATTTTAAAAAAATTAATTCCATCATGTCTAAATTAAGGTTATAAATTTCAATTTTTGAGATTTTTAAGTTTCTTAAAAAATTACCATATTTAAAATTCTTAAATTTACAATTTTTTTAATTTTGGTTTAATATATGGTTTATGATTTATCAAAAAAAAAAAAATTATTTCTTTGAAATATAGTTATATAGTTTAAAAGATATAAATATTTTTGTAAGAGTATTTTTGTACTAAAATATGCTGGAAAAACTTATATATTTTTAATACATTGACGTTTTCTTCTTTTTGAAATATATTCGCTTTGAATAATGAAATGCAAATATTAATTTTACTAAAAATTATTTAATATTTTCTTTATGTACATTATTTGAATTAAAAAAGTGCTAATCTTCATCTTTATTTTCATTATAAATATACAAATTGATGTTAGAATCTTCCTCAATTATCTCTTAATTATATTTACTTTTTCTTTGAGAAGATAAAAGAGGGTCTGATGAGATTACCAAATAGGTCATAAGATCTGTATTGGAATTTTCTCTTGAGCACTTCCGCGTGTGATTAAGACGAGTATATCGAATATTTTTGTGGCTTCCTTCTAAAGCTTCTTCAGATAAAGTTCCTGCGAAAATAATTATTGTGAAAAAATATATCTTAGATCGAATTACTTCAAACTACAATATTAAAAGTTTAGTCACCTATTGGTAAATCGAAACATTTTACTACTTCGCATCCATGTACTAAAACTTTGTGTACAGAGCAAGGCATATAATACCAATTGTAGCACTCTATGTACAAGTTCCTCGTTTTTCTCAGCAGCTTACTAAATTCATCAATTTTAATGATTTTGCCACATGAGAGGATTCTTAACACTAATGCAAAGTTGTATATAAGATCTTTGTTAAGTCCTGTGATTTCTGCAGATACTTCATAGTTTAAAAAAAACTTCCTAGCCGTATTTCTATCGTTTGTGGTGCCATAACCTGTTTTTACATAATCCACTAGCAGGCCCAGTCTCTCTCTAAACTCTCTTTGTATTCGTGTTTTAGTTTCAGCAAAAACCGTTTTATGCTCTGCTCTTACTTGCCAGTTTTTAAATGCCAATCGATAGGCTATATGCAGTAAACATTCAAAAAACCTTATCCAACAATGTAGTGTTGAAAGTCCATACTCATAATGATTTATATTTGGAGTTTTAACCAAATCAATTCGATTCATTTCAATAGGACTTGCTTTGCATATAAAACATCTACTTGTTGAATTGGTTTCAGTTAGAATATTTGCAATGGCACCATCTATCATTGTACAGTGCATTATGTATGAGACCTCAATAGGTCTTCCATCAAGATCGATTATGTCGCATTCTAACTCATTTATCTGGTTTTTCATAGCAGCATTTTCTCCAATAATAATATTTTTATTTTCTTTTGCCATGATAAATTAACACAGGTCTACAGAAAAGAGTGGAAGAGCATTTTTCATTGACCCAAATTTCATTTCTGGATGTTGAGTCAATTAATCTAAAGTAATAAAAATGTTTTTTTACTATATAAAATTATACAAAGGTTACTCACTTTATTGGAACAAAAGCAATTAAAAATAAGAACTCATCGTTGAACTCGCTTGAAGAAAAACTCTGCTTATACCGACTATGGCCAGAACTTCCATCCATACCCCACTTGCAGATAAGTGTAACTTTGTTTTGGAGTAAATTAGGTTTACATAAACTCAAAACGCTTTATGCTGTCTTTCGCATTAAAGGTTTTAAAGGAACTTCAGCAGAATTTTCTGAAGCTATTACTGGCGGTACTAACGTTTTTTTAAGTTCTGTATAGCATAATAACTAGGAAAGCAATTTTCATGCAATTTGTTCACTGTTTTTCGCAAAATATTGTACTTTTCTACAGAAAGGTCCAAATCCATATACAGCGTTAATGCCTCCATTGGTGACAAATTTTTTTTTTTCTAAGCTCACTTTCAGGATTGCTATTTGTTTTAGCAAATTGGGAAGCAAAATCTAACTCTTCCGCAGAATATTCACCAGCTATATCAGCTATTCTCCTTTTTTTTTGTTTTTTCTGATGCCAAGTGAAATTGCATTTGAGGCCTTCCGCGACTTGTGCTAGGTTGCTTAATTATAGATTAATTTTAACTTTTTATATTAAAAATATTTTATTTTCTTTAAAGCTGTTTACTTACATCATCTGGATGTGGAAATTCGAAAGCAGTGAGATTTAGCCAATTCGAATTTTTTTTTAAAAAATATTCTTTTTTGTAACCACACTCACTCAATCCACTTTCTTTGAAGTTGTTGACAAAAAACGCGTACTTTTTGTTTTACTTGATTTTCATCAAATACTCTTTCATCAATTTTTTCTTTAACAAAAGCTACGATGAAAGATACTTTATCTCGTGGTCCAGCACTAATCCAACTATTAAATAAATCGGAATTATTAAAAATATATGACATTTTTACTACAAATCACGCGTTAAACTTTTATGTAAAATGTTTAATTAAAAACGGTAAATGCATTGTGGGTGGCAATAGTAATCATAGGTGTACTCTACTTAAAAAAAATTTACGTTATTTCCAGTAATTGCCTAAAAAACTATTACGTTAATATATGTTTGCAAAAAAAAAATATATATATTTCCGAAAAATACAATTAATTAAATATGAATCTTTTATTTTTTAGTTAATTTGTGCCCAATAATTATTGCAAGATCTTTAAAGCCCTTCTTTAACTTGTAGGGTACAAATTTTTAAAATTGTTCGCTTATTTCTAAAATGAATTAAGTTTTTTTTCCGGTATGATATATTTCTTGTATATATTAAAATACATATTATTCAAAAAATGTCATATAATTTAAAAAAACATCTAAAAAAACAGACTTAGATCATTTTTTAATAAAATAGATAAGAAACATGTTTGTTTACATTTGTATTGCTGTTAAAACAATAACAATTTTTCGAAAAATTATGAAAAATTGCATTTTGGACCATTTTTAAAAATACGATTACTCAAAGAATCGGACGTATTCGGAAAAGTTTTTTATAGATTCTAAAAGATAATAAACCATACTTACAATATTTGTTGGTTTCAAAGATGATCTCAACGGAACTTGGAAGAAGCTGACTAATAAATTTAACAAAATTTTTTATTTTTCCATAGTTTTATCAATTTTTGAAATTTTTGAAAAAAATTCAATTTAACTTTTTTCTTCCCAATAACAAAAGCCTTATTTTTTACTATAAATTATCTTTAAATGAAAATTAAAAATATTAAAATATCTTGAAAAATGAGTTAACAAAAAAAAAATTTGCCTAAGTGCTCGGAAACGAAAATTGTACCATAAAAAAACTATGAAATTGTATTGACTTTAAACAGGTATAGCGTCTCCAAAAATTATTTAATGGAACTAAAAATTTAAATTCTTCTTAATTGGAGTATTTCCTTTATAACGATACCCATTTTGTATGATTTGATGAAAAAAAATTTGTGATTTTTGTCCACTAGACGCAACACTGTGCGTCGGAAAGTCATTATTATTTTTATTTTGCAACACTTTTTTTTTAAAATCAAATCGTTTGGTTTTATGAAAAACATGATAAAAATAAATTTAGAGAGATATTCGACATTGAAGTCAATTGGATTTTCGATTTTGTGCCGAAGAAAAGCAAACAGAATTTTTGTTGGCCTATTTTCTAAGAACAAATAAACCGGAAAAAAATCAAATTTCTGTTTTCTTATCTTTTTATGTCTTTAATGATAATAATATTAAGAGGGTTTAAGAAACAAAAGTCTAAAGAGTTAGCCTTCAAGGGATTGAAAAAAATGTTTGTGCTGAACAGGAGCGCGATTTGACAAGTGGGCGTGGTACTTCCCATTCAACTGAAACACATTTTTCGCAATATCTAGAGAACCAGTAAAACTACAAAAACAAATCTTTCAACAATCATCAAATACGTCATTCGAAGGACATGCGCCAAAGTATGGCGTGATTGGACAAGTGGTCGTGGTACCTCGCATACAACTGGAATACATTTTTCGCAATATCTGGAGAACCACTGAGGTAAAAAATATACAGTATGTTCTTATTTCATAGTCACTTCAATAATATCCATTAGATATATAAAAATTACAACTTTCTGTTTTGGTGGCTTATTTGATGAATTTTCACTCCATACATTTATTACAAAAACTTATATATAAATAGGCGTAGGCAAAACAGTTAAGAACCGTTTTCTCCCGTTTTTTAAACCGATTTTGATAATTTTTTTTAAATTAATTAGAGTAGGTAGAAGGAGTGCACTGACTTTTTTAAACGAAATTCTCGTACAAGATCCGCAAAAAAAAGTTCGGCATTGTTTCGTTTTTTCTTTACACTGTGATATGAGTTTGCCTACGTTCGCACATGAGCAACGAACCCAATCAGCCATTCTGTAATAGTGTTTGGAGTAAGCTTAACTACAATAGGATAATTTAATACTTTTCCATATATGCTTTTTAAGCACTTGTCTACGTAATATATTTACAAGTTGTGTTGTAAAATTGTATCGAAACGGGAAAAAGTAAGCTTGCTTCTTTAATTATAAAAATAAAAAAAATAAACTGGCAATTTCAGCCCTTGGAAGAACTTTGACCTAGCTTCTATTGATCAATTGTGTTGTGCGTGTTATTAAATGTTTGATCACAAATGACCGAGAACTGGACCTACGTGTTTTATGCCGATTCCGAACGGCTTATGTTCTCAAGAAACTTTACATGGTAATCTTTACTCTCTGAGGTTTGCCATTGTCTGCAGAGAGGTGACGACCGAACAGAAAAATTAATTCAATTGAAAAAACTTTCTGTCTGAGCTGGAATTGAACCCGGACTACCGTAGTTCATTAGCCTAGGGGCCACACACTCTACCCTGCTTCTTTAATTAACGTAGTTTAATATACAAGCGTTTCCAAAACATGTTTGGAAAATGCTCTCAGAGGTAATAATTTCACTTTAAAATTCTAAGAGAATTCCCCAGGCATCGAAAACTACAATTACAATGAAAAATAAAGTCCCATCGCTAGCAATGTTGATGTCAGTAGGTTGTGTTCATGAACTGCAGAGATTGAATTAAAAACTTTTAAGAATCTTTGATTGATTCTGTATGTTTTAATTTAATAGTTAAAAAATGCCATATGCTATAAAAAGTAAGATATTTAAGTTACAACATTCTTTTGTATTTATTTTTAATTATCTGTATATATACTTTATAGATGCTACAACTTCTTTAGGAAAAATTAACAAGAGTTTATCAAAAGTACAAAAAGTTTTTTCAATTTGCCAAGAACAAGCGAAAACAGCGCGCTGAGTATAAAGAAAATGTAAGGAATTTCTTTAAAGGAATGTAAACAAAGTACATAATTGAAATATTTGTTTTGGAAGTCATAACCTAATAAAATTGTTTTTCAAAGCAGCAAACTAAAAAAAAATAACTTAATTAAAAACAGTTTTAGTAACATTATGAAAGCATTTTTTTCCAATCTTCTAAAAATAGGTGTACGTTTAAAAATCTTGAACTAAATTTTAAACTATTTTGGATTACATATAGGACAACACCAAATAAATATTCCTTTTGATTCGAAATAAAAATTTAAAATTTTTCAATCCAAAAAGCTACGTTTTTAAAAGATTAAAAAAAACAGTACAAATATCAACTTAAAATAAAAAACTTTTCTGACCAGTTCATGATTTGAACACATGTCCTCTGCAGTGCTAATCCAATACCATATCCACTCGTCTAACTCAGTTATTAACACAGTTTCGCTTGTTTTGCATCATTCTGAATGCAAGTAAGTTCTTTTCAGGAACGTGGGCTTAAGACCCAGCTTAATTAAACTAATGTTGGGATTAAAAAATAGTACATTTTGGATTAAAAATTCCTTTAAACTAAAGTTGGATCAAAAGTAGTCCCAAATTTTTAACCGTGTGCTAAAAACTTACAAAAATATTTGCTTGCAATTATTAAATAATTGTTTTAATAATATTTTTAACACTTTATTTCCATTTGCAAAGCAAGTAGTGTATAAACTTTAATCTAATTGAATAGTAAACGTTTACAATAATATGACTGAAGGGAATATTTTTCCAATATTTCCCTTTTGCTTATTTAACGATTACTTGAAAGTATTTCACAACAATTTTTACAAACTTTTTTCAAGCACGATGTCTACGCTTGAAAACTTACTACGAGTTTATTTCAATCTTGTTTGGCTGATTGGGAAAGAAAAACTACTCTTTCTATTTTCAGCTTACCGCTCTCTTCTGAGTAAGAGAACTGGTGGCTAATTCATTTGGAAATAAACAGTGATGCTAAATTTTTATTAAAAATCAAAGCTTTTTAACAGAAATTTTATATGCAAGCAATAGAGAATGTATTTATATTAATTAATAAAACTGTAATAAATACAAAATTATATATACGGTCTAGTAAAAAGCCTAAGACATAGAATGCAATTAGCATTTTGACTTTTTCTTTTACAGAGTTTTTTCAAAGAGCTGCATAAGTTAAAAATTACTTTTAGCGGACGACTTTTCACGCCATAAAGATGATCCAAAAGTGGAAACAATTTTTTGTTTGACGAGAGAAATCTTTTCATTGGTTTTTGAAACTTTTTTTAAAAAAAACTTAAGCTTGGGTGTTTTGCTTCAATTTTAAAAGTGAATTTGAATGGATTTTATGCCGAATAGCTAAATGTTGCTTTAAAAAAAAGGAAAGATTTAGACCATGAATGATATAATTGAGTAGAAATTATATTTAGACAATTCAACCTTATATGGGTCATTCTTTTACAAATCGCACACCTTACAGAATTTGATGTCTCAGATTCTGCCGAAATTTTTTTAAATTTTCTTTACTTTAAATAAGCTTTCACGTGTATCGGGATTTTCCTCGGAAAATTTTTTTCACGGATTGTGAAAAATGGCAACATTTTGTCAATGTTTGTGTTACTTAAATCACAATAACTCGGGTTGTGCTATTCCGATTTTGTTCATTTTGAGCCCGTCAGATAGATAATTTATTGTTCTTTCATTCTACGGTAAAATTTTTTCACGATTTCACTTAAAATTTGTAAAAATTTATTGAACTTTTTAAACGGCTTTTTGATGCCCTTTACCCAGGTAAATGACATTTTTGATAGCAAAAATCAACGACCCATACATTTTTACAAAAAAATTCTCAAAAGAATGGAGAATTTTTTTGTAGATTTTATATAAATTTTTGTTCACCCTTTTCACCAATTTTTTCCGAGCTTATTTTAGGTAAAGAAAATGTAAAAAATTTTCAGATGATTTAAAAATGTTATTTTTTTTTCCAAATTTCGTGTGATTTGTAAAAGAATGACCCATATTTCATGGTAATTTATTCGTTTAGAGTTAAAATATATATTTTATACTTTTTAAAAGTATGATATGATAATGACCTTCATGACTGCTATATCAATGATAATAAATTGAAAATAGTTTGGTCTTCGATAAACTCGCAAAATAAAAAAATCAAAGAAATTACGTAGTATAAACGTATAAAATTTATTTTTAAATTACTCAACACGCGATGTACTTATAAAAGGGTTTTTTACTGTCAACCAAGATTCGGTCATATTTTCACAATTATAAATAGAATTTAAAAAAAAATTGTTTTTGCATTATATCAAATTTGGGGATCAATGCGCACGCGGACTCTTACACTGAAAATAAATTAATAAGATTTTAAGATAAGACGTTACCAAGCGACAATTTTACAGAAATATGTAATTGGGTCTTTTTTAGGGTGGTATACAAGTTTTTTAAGTTTTCAACTTGAAAAATTCGATTTCTCAGGGAAAATTTAAAAATAAAAGTAAAATTACATATTCTGAGGGGAATTTTTTTTTATGAAATTCGTAGTTTTGAACCATCCAACTCTTATATTCAACAATAATTCTATTTGCTTTTCAATATTGCAGCACTTAGTACTTTCGATTTCAAGCAGCCATGGGAAATTTTTTACTGTTACTTTTCTAAAAGGAATTAGTACTATTTTATTTGAAAAGTGCATATTTACGGCAGAGTGCATTTATATATATTTACGGCATTTATATATATTTACATTTTCAAACATTTGTGCCACTCTGTAGGATTGCAAAACTGAGTTATGCTTATAAATCAGCGGAAGTACCTGATCACTGATCACGTTTTATTTAAGAATTCGTCGATGTTTCTTTTCTTTCTTGTTTCTTGGCGTAAAATAAATTAACACTTTTTAATGAAATGAAAATTAACCATGAAGTACATATGCAAAGAATACACTTAAAAGCCTCTTCTTTTTACGGAGATTTCAAATCACAATTCTTAGAAACGTAACGAAATTTAAATTAAAATTTTCAAATTGACTTTGGTGTCACTGAGAATAAAAACTCTCTTAACACTTTTTCATAATAGTTAACTGAAAAGAACACTGTGCTTTAAGCCAGCAATGCCCAGCGCCTAACTCTTTCCAATCTTTTACAACAACTTCAATCTTTTCATGATTATTGTAATTCGCCGAATTCAGTTTGCAATTTCAGCCCAGGGTTGATATTTTGGGTAAAATTATACTTTTTTGGTATATTTTTAAATTTTTCCTACTTTATTACTGCCAAAACGTATTCAGTACATTTTATTTCACACTATAATAAACAAACAATTTGGAACTCTAAGTAAACAAACGATTTATTAAAATTAAAAATTTATCTATATCTGAATTGTACTCTGTAAAATACATAAAAAAATGATTTTAAAGAGCCGATTTTCTCCAATTTATATAAAATTGCTAAAGGAATTCTTTCAATTTCTCATTCGACAGCAAATATTGAGAGAATATTTTGTTTTCAAAGTTTAATAAAAACCAATTACACAAACAGACTGCACATTGCAACAATTTATTTAAATTAATTTAAGCAAAAAATTTTTTAAAATTTAGTGAACTAAATGTCACAATATTGATATCTGATATCAGTTGTATATCTAGTGAAAACATTTCTGAAATTATACTGAAAGTGAAGAATTGCTTGACTAAAAGATTTTCCCAATAATTTCTTGGTTCTGACTAACATTTAAAAAAAATTTTCGGCTGGATTGTGTTAGATTTCGGGTGGATGGGGGGTTGACTTAAAGTCATCTGCGAGGAACCTGATTTAACAAAATGTTAGTGGCCTCTATATTAAACGAAAGAAATTCGCAAGTTTGCAGAAATTTTTGTTTTTTAATTATAAAAAGACCTCTAAACTTTATGTTTATATGATTTTTTTGAAGATTTTATTAATCTCATTTTAGGAATATTATAAGACCACTTGTGTTCTTTTTTATGATTATAAAAAACTTTGTGATTATTTGAAAATAAATAAAAATCTTTGTAACTTCTTTATAAGGTTTAAGGACTGAATTGTAAAAAAACCCATTCACTTTAATTTAAACAAAAACTTGCAGGGAGTTATCTTTGACTGGGTCAAGGTTTAGATACCCCCTATAGTTTATTCTTAGCTATGCATGTTTTTAAAGTTTGATGACGTCACTTTTTATTTATTACTGTTGTGGTATTCATCCAATTTTGCGAAAACTCAAATTCAGAACATGTTCAAGATATGGAAGATTGTGTGTTATATATGCTGTTAATACACACATTTTTGTGGAATTTATAAAATGGAATTTATTATGCTACTAATGACGTCACTTTGTATGAAAGACTGGTGAAGTTTATATCAATTTTGCCAAATTCCAAACACAAAGTGAATTTTGATATTCTTAGCATATGTTTATAATTTTAATGTAAATAATTAATTTTTGTGGCGTTTTTAGAAACTTATCCGTTTTCATATATTTACTTTAGTTAGTAGGTGGTAGGCGTGATTTTTATACAATTTTAACAAATTTAAAACATATGGTAAATATTTGAGATAAAAGTTCCCATGAAAAATTTCAAGTCAGTACAATAGTTTTTGTAGCATTTTCAGAGATTTTACCATTTTGTTAAAGTCACTTTGTATGAGAGGTTGATGCGTTATTTTTTTCGATTTTAAAAATTTCAACTATATTTTGAATTTTTGCGGCCAAAGTTTATAGGCACATTTTTTTTGTGACATTAATTTTTGTGTCATTTTTATATATTTTAAACATTTGACAAGGTAACGTTTTATGGGAGGGAGGTGTTGTTTTTATCCGACTTTAAGAAATTTGAACTATATGGTGAATATTTTACTTCAAAGCTTATGTGCACAATACCAAGTAGCTGCAAAACTGTTTGTGGCTTTTTTAAAAATTTTGTTGTTTGATAAGGAAGTCGTGGTTTTCATCTAATTTTGCTCGTTCTCAAACTTGATCTTTGTTTTTTAATATAAGCACATATACCAAATTTCAATACGATAAGCTTTAAAATTGCGGATGTAATCGTGTCGACAGACTGACCTAGCGAAATCGGCTCAGGGGGTGATGCTGATCAGGACTATATATACTTTTCTATACCTGCCACGCCTCCTTATCAGCGTTACAAACGTAGTGACAAAGTTAAAGCAGTATGCGTGGAGTAAACAAAATGTATTCCATAATTTTTTTCACTTAGTACAATTTTTTCTAAATTTGTATATCAAAATGAAAAAGTCATTCATCGACACTGTTTCATCCGCGCTTCTTAATGCTATTGTTTTTGTTCTTTCGAACCATCGATTGCGGCTGTTTTGCACTGTTTTTTGGTATTCGCATTGTAAACGTTAACAGCATGCGTCGTATTCTTTTCGTATTCTTTTCTATATTATTATTATTTCTGTATTATTTTCTATATACACATTGAGAAAAAGATATTGAATATTTGTAGGTGGGTACTTTTTTATATTGCAGAATAAATTATTTTTATAGGGGTTATTATACCCTTGAAAAATGTTAAGAAAAGAATTGGCGAAAACTGAGAGTTTGCCAAGTTTTTGATAGATGATAAAAGATTAAAAAGATTTTAACCTGAATTATATAACAGTTTAGTTAATAATAAAACAGTAAGATAATAAAAAATATAAAAAATTAAGTTTAAAGCAAACAAAAATATAATAATAAGGATTGATTAAACAATGAAAAATGTATAATAATAAAAAATTCACAAAAAAAAAAACATAAAAAAGAAAGTCAAAAAAATAAAAAAAACAAAAAACTAAAAACTATATCTGAAAACCTCCACGCGGTTAAAGCTCGGTAAATCAGAATGTATTCTGACTAGCAAAAAATTAAACACTTGGAATTACTTGATTCATTATTTTAACAGTGTACATATAAGTTCGCTGTAGCGTACTGTGCCAGAGTACTCATGTTATTGGTAATTCCTCATTGCATCTCGATTTAAATTTTTTGATGTTGATGTTGTTTTGATTGCAGTTTTTGCACTCTTCAAATATTTTTCGTGGGCATCGCTGCTTTAAGCTATGGTTATGTATTGGTATTTTTCACAGCATTTGCAAATTACTGAGACAACATTTTAACTTTGTCGACACTGTCATAAAATACTGTGTTAATGAGTTGAGTTGTAAAAAAATTGGGAAAACATTTTTAATTGCTTGTTTTAACAATAATTGATGTACTACTGGAAAATCTGTGCAAGCTAGAGAATGCACAAAGAAAAGAACACAAATCAAGTAATGATGAATTTTATGATAAAAAAAGTGCAGTAAAAAGATGTTATCTTGTCTACATAAACTGAAAAATGTTAAGTTTATTGTCTAAAAACTATCATATCTTAGCATCAATCAATAAAACAATATATTTATGCAGTTTTAAGCATTCAAAAAGTTAGATATTCTGTATTTAACAAATATATTTTTAGGCTACAGTGAGTTTTATGAACATTTATTTCTTAGTTTTTTTTTTTTTTGATAATGAGGTTCTTCTCTTTGTTAAAATAATAACTTGTTTAATTTGAAGTCAGTAAAATAAATTGATTCTGTTTCGAGCTGTAGACACAAGTAAATTATGAGCATTCCACTATAATTTGTTTTTATTTCGAACCTGTGTAAGATGTGTTTTTTTTATAACTTGTTTCATAAATTGACAAAACAATTTGACCATTTTTAAATTTTTTATAACTTTTTATTTTTTTACTTTCTTTATATTAACGTACTTTTATATTTCGAGTCTAGTCTACTTTAACAACTGGTACATATGACAAACCATTTTTGTTTGTGGGTTTTGTTTTTTTTAAATCCAGTCGTTATAGTTTGTTTATCTACTTCAGCGTTCTTTGTTTAATTACAGCCTGTGTTCGTGTTCATAAAAAAATTGCAGATCTTAACGAAAGATTTGAGCTGATAAACGAGTTCAAACAAAGATGAAATGAAAAATTAAAAATTTAACAAGTTTGCTAATTTTAAATACATGTCAATTATATGGTTATAAAAATTCTTTGTTCCTTTCTTTTGGTGTTATTAATTTTCAGTTTTTGAGGTCAACAGTTATTCAAAGTAGGTTGTAAAGAAGTTATGTATATGCTTTCATGAGATTCTCTTATTAAAACAATTGCAAAAATATAAATTCAAAGAATTTAGTGAGTGTCGGAGTGTCGAAGTTGAAAGGTCAAACAACACGCCCAAAAAGTTCAAAAAGTAAAACAACACACCCAAAGCCTCCAGTTTTCGACAGTAGTACTAACTGAGGGTTCGGATTATTTGTAAATCAAGCCTATGTTGGTAATTTTAACTTTTTTATATACAATCGATCATAGTGCCGGATTATCAAATAAATTTTTAGGAAATTGTCTCAAGGCCTCGTGGTTTTAGAGGCATCCAAATATCGGAAGCAAAAGAGAAATCTTAAAAGAAATCAGTGTACAAAATTATCCGAACTTATCTGAAATGTTTGTCTAAAATTTTACTTTCAATGGAAAAATCGATTAACGTAAATGTACCAAATACCGACCCTGCTGTTAATTCCGACTACCTCGCTTTTTTGCAAATAATTTAAATTAATAAAATAACCGAAATATTTGCAGCGAATGTTTTTCTCAATAAATAAAGAAAAATCCCCCTTTCATTCCTGGAAAAGCATTTTTCCATAATTGTCCAGACAAATATTCAGTTATCGACAAGCAAACACAAAGCAAAGACGTGTGCGTATAAAATCAAAAAAAAGTGGCTAACAAAGTGTCAGTGCGCAGCTAAGGTAATAATAAATATTTTAGTTAAATTATGAGTTCAAACGAATTAAATTTTGATAATATATTAAAAAATTGAAGTTAATTAGAAGTTTAATTGTGATTTGCAGTATATGTAGTTATTTAAAAAAAAAAATTTTATTAACGATCGGTATGAGGTGCATGTAAATATTGCATGTACGAAATGCCGACTATTTAGTCGGTATAATCAACATAAGGTGTTTAAAGATTAATCAAATTAACAGATTTAATTTTAAAAATTTATCAACTTTTATTTTTGATATTTATTAAAAGAACTCTAAATAATGTTGGGAGAAAATTTCGAACACTAAAATATTGTTCGTACTTTGTGTTAAAATTATGAAACTTGTTGCTATTTTATATGTATTTTCATGCTTTTAGATAATCATGAAAATGATAATTAGAGTAAACTATGATAAAAATACTCTCGAGAATGCTTTACATGAAATAAGGAATGGAATGAGCTACACAAAGGCCTCAAAACAATTTAATATTCCAAAAACAACTCTTATCGATAAAATAAATAAAAAATATAAAAAAATGGGCAGTCCTGGAGCACCAACAATTCTACAGAAAAACGAAAAGGAACGAGTCGTGAAATGGATTATTAGCTTAGATAACGCAGGTTTTCCAGTAACTAAAAATCAACTTTTGGAGAGCGTAGGCTGTTTGGTGGAAAAATTAAATCGCACAAACTCATTTAAAAACGGAATTCCTGGCCGACACTGGTACATCTTTCACAAGGAATACCACAACATCTTACACAGGCTCGTACTCAAGTTTTCGAAGAATCAATAAAAGCATGGTTCAAAAGAGTGGAGCAGTACTTTGCCGAACAAAACTGTCTCGACATTTTACAAGATCCAAAAAGAATATTTAACTGTGATGAAAGTGGCTTTTACCTAGCCCCAAAACTTAACAAAGTTATTGTTCGAAAAGGATAAAAAAAGAAATTACAACCGAACTGCAACAATGAAAAAGAGTACCTTACAGTTTTGTTCATAATAAGAGCGGATGGAGAAATACCATGTCCATTAGTTCTTTTTCCATATAAGCGTATGCCAATCGGTATACCTCAAAAAATGCCTTCAAGATGGGGATTAGGCCGTTCAAACTCAGGTTGGATGACAAGTGAAGCTTTTTTTGAATTTATAACAAACGTGTTTTTCAAATGGCTAAAAGAATATGAAGTTACTTTGCTAATTGTTTTATTTCTTGATGGCCATAGCTCTCATTTGAGTTTACCACTTGTTGAGTTTTGTAAAAAAGAGGAAATTATATTAACAGCTCTATTGCCTAACTCTACTCACATACTTCAACCTCTCGACGTTGATTTTTTTTAAACCCATCAAGCAATTGTGGAAAGATGTTGTTCATCAGAAAGATGTTGTTCACGGAAAATCAGGGTGAAAAGTGAATAAAAGAAGATTTCGCTCAATTACTAAAATCATGTCTTGATAATAATTGTACAACATCAACAATAATAAAAGGATTCGAAACATGCGGTTTGTATCCCTTCGACGTAAACAAAGTTGATTTCAGTAAAACTTTGATGTAACCTGAAACCAATATACTAACAGAACCTTCATCGCATTTAAAATGTTCCTGTGAAGAAGACAATCAGTTTCTTCAAGAGTTTGAAAAAAGAATTGATCCAAAAGTCTTGCAGGAATTTCAAACTTCATCTAACTGGTCTAGCGAACTTAAGTTACATGGATTGCATAGCTTCTGGAAAGGAATAAAAAAATGTGCAAAGCTGGATTCCAATGTGTCACACCACGAAAATTAAGTTGTATATGGAATAGAAGAAACGAATTATCAAATTCAAGATAATAATGAAGATGTAGTAACGGAAATCTCAGAAAACTATTCAATAATTGCAACTAATGACACAACTTTAGAAAATAATATCTTAACTGATATCGCAATTGATGACACTGTATGGCTTAAAAATAAAAATTGTTTATCTTTAAACATTGAATCTAGTGCAAAAGTCGATATAACAACATCTCAAAATGTCAAGGATCTCTTGCCGCTACAAGAAAGGCACTCATGCGAAAAGTTAGTAGAAGAACAGACGATAAATTTGGGATGTAATTAGCAACCATCTTTAGCTAAAAAAAACCAAAAATCCATGCCAGCCCTGTTTTGGGGATGCCCTGTTTTGACCTGAAGATAATAAAGACAAAAAAACCAAAGGTAAACGGTCACTTAAACCAAGAAAGACTCCAACATTTGTAATAAGTGACGATTATGTTGACTATCTTCGAATACAACAAAATGAAAAAAATTAAGAAAGCTGAAGAGCAAAAAGCAAGGATCGACAAAAAAAATGTTTGAGTAAATCAGTTTGCACAAAGAAGATTAAATCAATTAATTTATGCGGAGAAGATAATATTTTGGCAAGTAATTCAAAGAGAACTCAAGAAGACAGTCTTATTAAAAAAATAGACAAGAAATTAGACTATCCGCAATCGACATGTGATTATTCTATTGGAGATTTTGTTATAGTGTCATACGAAGGAGAACTATTTCTGGGAAATAAAGTTGAGAAAACTGATGAAGGCTATATAATTGAAACAATGGCAATGTGTGGATGTTACTGGAAGTGGCCAGAAAAAGATGACATTTTGGTTTACCTGCATAACGATATTAAAGGAAAAATTTCGCATCCAATGTTAATGAATAGCAGAGGACAGTATAAAGAACCGAAAATTTATTTGCTTAAGACCAAAAGTTTTACTTAAAATGTATTAAAGTAAATGTATCCACACACTGAATTGAAATTTTGTTGTTATATTGTTGTGTATCCTTAATAAATATTTTTTAGAAAAACGTCTTTTTTTATAAATATATAAATGTACAAACTTTGATTTGAATCGTTTTTTATAATTAAAAGAATATATAATTTCATCATTTAAAAATGTTCAAAAGATCACTATTTATTGTTTTTAGAGTTCGAAGTCGGAATTATGTGCAAGAACGGTCGCAATTAGCTCTTCCAGAGATTTTTGGTCGGAATATGGGTCACTTATAAAAACATAAAGATCGACATATTTATTTAGGTTTTTCAAATAGTAAGCAATGCATTTTAATATAACTTTATAACTTTAATAATTAATGAAAAAATTAATTTCTTGTATAAAATGAAATTAAATTACAATTAACTGATCGAATTTCTTTTATGCTGAAAAAAATGTAACAAATATTTGTAATTTTGCCTTATTAATATGGTTTTCCACACACTGAATTCAAATTTTTTTGTCCTTAATAAATATCTCTAATAAATATCTCTAAAAAAACATAAAAAATAAAAATAAATATCTCTATCCTTAATAAATAATTTTTAAAAAACGTCGTTTTTTATAATTAATTCATAAATTAAATTAATAAATTAAATTAATTTCTTATATAAAAATGAAATTAAAATACAATCAACTGATTGAATTTTTTAAATGTTGAAAAAAATGTAACAAATATAAGTTGTAACTTTCCATTATTTATTGTGGTTTTTCCACACACTGAATTGAAATTTTGTTGTTATATTGTTGTCTATCCTTAATAAATATTTTTTAGAAAAACGTCTTTTTTTATAAATATATAAATGTACAAACTTTGATTTGAATCGTTTTTTATAATTAAAAGAATATATAATTTCATCATTTAAAAATGTTCAAAAGATCACTATTTATTGTTTTTAGAGTTCGAAGTCGGAATTATGTGCAAGAACGGTCGCAATTAGCTCTTCCAGAGATTTTTGGTCGGAATATGGGTCACTTATAAAAACATAAAGATCGACATATTTATTTAGGTTTTTCAAATAGTAAGCAATGCATTTCAATATAACTTTTTAATATTAAGGTTTAAAAATAAGAAAGCTTTCATTAAAAAATTCAACTTTACCTGTGAAGTTAATGCATTTCTTATTATTTACTTGAAAGTTTGATTTTGCTTAAGGAGTCGGAATTCGGTACATTTACGTATTTGGTGTCTAGAATTCTGCAAGTCATTTTTCATCAATTTCAGTTTTGAGAATCACTGTCATCTATAACATTAGTAACAGACATGTACAAATACATGCACAGGAAAATGTCTGGATTTGAAAAAAATCACAAAGATTGTCATTTAATATCTTAGATATATGATGAAAATTTTCTAACGTGAAGTAATTTTAGGCGAATTGCCATTCGTTAATAAGTTTACTTACATTGATTTTTTTTTAATATTTCAATGATTCCCTTGCAAGAATCGCAATATCTTTGTCATACATTCAATAACGGTTTAACAAAAACTCATACACTTAACGCAACATTTTGTACCATCAAAATGAAAACCAACGACAAGCAAGAAACGAGAAGCAACAGAATTTTGTATAGAAAAAGTATTCCAACTCGAGTCTTGCTTGTCGTTGTTGTGCTTTTTCGTGATACAAAATAAAGTAGTTAGTATCGGTATCGGTATACGGTTATCGACTATTATAGTTTCTTTAAAGAAGTAGAAGAAGTTGTTGCTTCCCACGCTGATATTCCTCTCGGTGGTGAAGGCAAAAGTGTTTTGCAGATTGAATACACATATTTGACAAACAGAAAGTACTATCTAGAACGTATTACAGATCAAATGACAATAGTTGTTCTGTGGATTTATTGTAAAGAAGATAACAGTGAGCTCTTTTTTAAAAATACTTACTTCCTTACTTTTCAGATAAAATCAAAAAGTAAGGCAGGTATTTGGCTTTCCCTTAAAAAAATATATTTATTCAGCAACAAGTTTTGTATGCACTGATAGTGCAAAGCAATATATAGGTGTGGAAAAATTGTATAGCTCCGACAATGTGCACATGCAAACAAATCACAGTAAGGGCGAAGTTTATTAAGAACTGAAAGAGTTAAAACACCATTAATGCTTTGGAAAATCAAAATAAACTGCTTAAAAAAGCATACTTTGCCGCAGAACTCCAAAACTGCTTTACAAGTACAAGGCTCTCCATTTTTATAGAAAGAACTTTTCGGAATAGCTGTACAAAAACTGCGTTGGATCTTAAATAATGCATTATTTAGAAGAAGTAAAGGAGCTATACCCTGGAATTTTGATTGGTTGCAGCTGAAGGATATTGACATTCCTACGGTAGAGTCTGAAAACATTGAACAAATGATTCCCGAAATACGTAAGCTTGTTTTAACTATAAAGGATGTGATAAAGACTTTGGAAGATGACAATGAAGAAAAAACTGCCGATAATTACTATTAATCTTTATGTGCTCGGGACTGTAAACTTGCGTAGTTGGTCGAATGTCTACATTTGTAGCAAGCAAGTATTTATATAGAAAACCTTGTCAACATTCGTGTTGACATACGCTATATTTAGAGCAAAAGGTGGAAGCGATCGAAAGTATTGCCCAATGGTATTAAAAAACAAAAAAGGACGTGTTACGGTAAAAAAAACCAAATAAATACATTAGGGTGGGTCAAATTTTTTGTCGATCAAGCGTATGGCAGAAACGTAATCTATGATGAATTCTGAGAAAATTTCCGCAAGAAACCATAGGTCTTAAATCAATTCCAATATCGCGCATATTAAGTTTAAAATTTGCAAATGGATTTTAAAAAAAGGTAGTTTTATATAAAAACACTGTTGAATAGTCCAAAAATGGTAGCGTATGTCATTGATTTTGGGCTTGTTGAAAAGGAATTTTGGCCAGCTCTCCGACTCTGATTTAATTTTAAAAATATCTAAACTAAATTTTGCCAACAAAAATTTTTTTAAATTAAAAAAAATAAGCAGTGTAAAAAGTACAATTTTAGACTTTTAAGTCTTGTTTGCTCTCAATGCGGGGTATTTTAGTTCGACTTTTTGTAGCTACTGCCATAACATCGTCTCAATTTTTTTCAATTATTCGTCGCGAAACACTCGAAAGTAACTGAAAAAATCACTTAGTTCCCTGAACATGCGATGAAATTTGTGAGTCTGGCAGCGGTGGATCTTCAAACTTAGCATGTGCTCGTATGGAATGTTTTCGGTGAATGGAAGTTGGGATAAAATACTGTCATCATCTTGGTTTATTAAATCAACATAGCCTAAGCATTCAAAATGAATGCTATGCTTTTTATAAGTCCTTAATACTGTTATATCATGCAGTTTATCTCGATAATACAAAATCTTCTTGATTGCTCTTTCGAGAACCGGTTTTCTATTATCAAAGAGCATTGTCAATAAAGCATTCTCTGGATGACCGAAATAGGCATTATTTTAAATAACAGCGTTAACAATATTCCTCTGATTTGGTGGCAAATATTGCGTTGACCGTATAAATTTTAAAAAACAGTGCACTGCCGTAGACAACAGAACTATAATACTTTACATTTAAGAACATACAGTGTTGCGCAAAACAATAGCAACAAAATCAGTGCGCTGCTACAAAATCGTGTATCTCTTTAAATATTGGGGACACACAAAAATTATTATAGGAACCAAAGCATATATTCGTACATCATATAAAAAACAAATCATATTCAAATTTGGTTTTGTTTTTTTTTATTAAATTTAAAATTAATTTGACTACATTCAATTTATCTGAGAGCAAAACATAAGCAACAAAATTAATTTTTGGTGTAAGATACATTATTCTTGATAACCGCTGCACATCTGAGCGACATCGACTCTATTAAATTAGATATGTTGGTATAAGGTATTTGTTCCCAATTAAGTTTCAGGGCTTCATATACCGCAGTCTTATTGGAACACCTTTGACCAGAAACTTTTACCTTCAAAATCCCAAAAATATTTTCGATGGGTTTCAAGCCATTGTAATTGTGCCCGCCAATCAAGAACTTGAATCCCATCGCTTCTAATGAGCTTTGAAGTGTACTTGGGGTCGTTGTCGGGCTGAAATGTTTACTGAGGCGGAATATTCCACTCTGGATGTGGTCGCATCTTGCTTTCTAAAATGTCTTTATATACAAATCGATCAATAATTCCATTGATTTTTTGAAATGGTTCTACTTCATTTTAGGAAAAACAAGTCCAGACCATAATACCACCGCCTCCGTGCTTAACATTAATTTTGCAATTTCGGGATTCAAGTCGTGTACCTGGGCGGCGCGGTACCGTGCACATCCCATCTGAATTAATCAATTTTAACTTTGATTCATCGCAAAAAAACGGTGTTCCATTTTTTAACGGTCCAATATAGGTGCTTTTTTGCAAGACTGAGTCTAAATAACAATAAATTGCAGCTCCTTGCCACAATTTCAGACAGAATTGTTTAAATTATAACACCTCACCTTGTTTTTTATGCTAGCTGTAAGCAAAAATTTCTTTGACTATCTGTAACTTCCTAAATCGTTCTCAAAGGCTCGTCTTCGAACAGTGCCGTGATGGATATCTAAATCAAGTGTCCGAACAACCTCTTTGGATGTGGCAGATGGACTTAATTTGAACACGCCACAAATGTTCCTGTCATCAAGCAGCGATGTTTTCCGTGGCCACTCTCTTTAATTTACCGTTGTTACGTCTTTTGTGATGTTATACTTCTTTATTAATATGCAAACTATTGACCGATTAATATCAAACGGTTTCGCGTTAGATATGTGCGAGTTTCTCTTTTTATATTCGGAAATAATTTGTAATTTTGGAGCTTCACAGTATTTATGACGTGCCATTATAAATGGAACAGTCAATGTCACACCTAGCGCAAAAACAAAACCAAACTTAAATGTCTATGACTCACAAACAACACGTGCTTTACACGGAATGGAACTGTTACTGATAATTCTTGGAACTTTTGTTCTCTTTTTACATTTGTATGAGCATCAAGTTTTGTTGCTTTTGTTTTGCTCTCAGACAAATTGAAAAATTGAAAAATTAAATTAAATTGAAAAATTAATTAAATTTTAAAAAAAAAATAAAACCAAATTTGAATATGATTTGTTTTCTATATGATATATGAATATATGCTATGATTCTATAATCATTTTTGTGTGTCTCTAATATTAAAAAAGATACAAGATTTTGTAGCAGCGCACTGATTTTGTTGCTATTGTTTTGCGCAACACTGTAGGTACATAAACATTCATAATATAGTTTGCTAGAGTTTTCACTTAAAAAGTAATAGTGCCTTAAAATATCACGATTACTTGGCTCACTTAATTCGCTTGGAGAACCAGAATCATTGATACGGCAAATAACTTGACTCTGAGATTTTAAATGAAACGTCCATTTCCGAAACAGAAGAATCAATGGACATTGCAGAGGATAACATAATTATTCACTGCAAAAACTTGATCACGCAGATAATTCTGACAACACGTTGTTTAAAGAATACCATCGATCAACTATCTATTGGCTTAAAAAAAAACAATCGCTTAATATTTACTGTAAAATTTTATTTATGTGTATTCAACTTTGTTTACTATTTAAATACTAAAATGTGAAGTATGTAATAAAATAGTAATAATGTAAAATTAAAAATAATCAAAACGTTTTTACGATGATTTTTACATTTTCTGGCAAATATTTAAATATCAGGTAGGCAAAATTTGGTTTAAAAACGAAAATATTTTTAAAATTAAATCAGATTCGGAGAGCTGGACTAAATTCCTTTTCAATGAGCCCAAAAGCATTGATGTACGCTGTCATTTTTGGACTATTCAACATTATTTTTATATAAAACTTTCGTTTTTTTTTTAAATCCATATACAAATTTTGACCTCGCTAAGCGTGCTATTGGGATTTATTTTAGACCTATGGTTTCTTTAGGAAATATTCTCAGAATCCATCACAAATTACGTTTCTGCTATATGCATTCTTCGTTTTTTCTCATCCGAGCAATTTGACCCGCCCTAATATACATACGTGCATAAGAAAGCACAGAATAATAAAAATGACAAAAGAACATGTTTTGACACGCTGAAATCAAAAATATTTCTATTTTGTAAAAAAGTAGCATGGCTTTTCATACAACCTCCAATTAAACCCAACCACTTTCTTCTTCCAACACCAAAATGCTTCGAAAATCGGAAAATAATAGGGCTATTCCCGATTACGGGCAAATAGCGTGGCATCGTGGCATTTGCAAAATATGATGGCAAATATTTTCAACACAACAACAAAATGTACAGATTTGCATTTGCCCGACTGTGTCAAATTTGCAACACTAAAATCGCATTGCAAACAGTCGAGCATGGGCAAAACTTGTTTGCCAATCAATCAGCTGTCACATTTTAGCCAAACGCCGCTAATAAAACAAAATTAACAGACTCTGATATGGAACTCACTTTGATAAATAAAAATCAAAAACACCACAAATACTGTTCGTGTTGTTTTTTTTTCTCCAAAACAGCTGTGAGTTTGCTTGCAACAGTGTTCTAAAAAGTGTGCTCACAGTTGATGGCAAATATTTGGTAGGGCATACATTTGCAAAGCTATTTGCCCGTAACTGGGAATAGCCCTATTATGTTTTGCGTGGAATTTTTTTAAACACCAACAAAACTCAAACACTTCTCATATCCAACATCAAAATCGCTAGAATGTCGGGAAAAGGGATATTTTCTCAGGAATTTTTTAACCTCTAAACCACAAAACCATTCATGGCATGGAATACCTTCTTAAAGTTTGCCTGGAACACAGTTACTAGAATCCTTTCATTGAAGGGTTCAAAGAAATCTTCCATCGAAGAAGTTCTGAAAGCTCTTCTAGAGAAGACTAAGAAAAGCATTCCTCCCAATGATATGCATATGTTAAAAGAATGCCTGCTGGGTATGAAAGTGGAAGGGATGGAATTCCAGACTTTCCCTTCCACTTTAGCTTCTTTTGGAAGAACTTTTTTTGCTGGGTAGTGGCCAAAACTACTTAGAAATTATTTTTGGAAATTTTGAAATTTTATTTTTATTAATTTTTTTCGGCAAAAATGCTACAAATGTAGACATTCGGATGTCATGCACATGTAGGTTAAACGTATCTTATTTAAACTTTTTCGTTTATTAAACTAATTCCAATAACAAAGCTGGACAATAGCGACATTTAATTTTTTTACCATCGTGGTCCGCGGCAAAAAAACATAACCATAAAAAATACACTAAAATTTTGTCTTGAAAGGTCCTTAAAAACTGTAATCTTAACGATCGGGCCTCAACAATCTCTACGAATTAAAATCTTCAGGTTTTTTAAGGACATTCCTTCTTCCACAATTATTTTTACAAATAGCTTGAAGTTAAGAATATTGACCGAATATTATTTAAATTGCAATACCAGAGAATAATGTTGATGTTGTTGTGGCTGTTGTTGTTGTTGTTGAATTGTAATATTGTTCTTGCACAACAAAAGCACTTTGACAGCATTTTGCAAGCTCTGCAACACGTTTTGCGATGAGTTCGTGCAAGAATTTAAAAAAAAAACAAAAACACGAACACAATGTGCTGCAAATAAATAAAAAGCAAAAACAAAGACGAAAACAACTCGAAGAACTTAAAATAAAAACTGCTTTTAAGAAAACACAACAAATTCACATTAATTTCCATAGTTATTGCTCTTACCTGCTTGTTGTTTTTGTTGTTGTTTTGCCGGTAAACTTCAAGCGTGGAAATAACAGTGATAAAAAGATCCTGATAACCGAATTTTATGCAAGTAGTGGTGTTTTTTTGTGAAATTTAAAATTTTTTAAAGAATTTGCTTAATTGTAGCTTATAAATTAAGCACGAGCGAGTCATAACATTTTAAATTTCTTGATTTTTATATAGTATGTAAGTATGTACTATTTATAAAAAAATCAATTTAATCAATGCAACTGCTGTTGTCTTGATTGTAAATAAGTTTGTTTCATAATTATGTTAGTTTACTATTTTAGCATTTTTTATTAATTTTTTGACATTGACTTTTTTCACTTTTTTGACCGTTTCTATTAATATTTGTTTTATGATATACCTCAATCTCACGCTCCGCTGACCTACCTGAACGATATTTTGCTTTTTTTTTGTTTTTTTTAACTTTTTTTTAGCTTTTCGCTTTTGCGCTCTCTATCTATTCTAGCGCTCTCATTTCGAGTACCAATAAAATAACATAAATAAAACTAAAAAAATTACACAAACATAACAAGATCCAAGCGCCGAAAGGTATGCGTTATATGATCGTACTTGTTGTTGTTGTTTTTGTTATGTTATCAAATTAATTCGTTTTGTTTTTTGTAGGTTTAAATATAAACGCTTCACCGGCTCAACCAGCTGCTGGCGCGACAAATTTTCCGTTGCTTCTGTGCTTTAAAACGCATTTACTTCACTATGAGTTGTTGTGTTATTATTAAGATTTTTTTCGTTTTTTCTTTATATTTTACTTTTTTATTTTTCAATTTTAAGTTTCACTCTCTTCCGCTATCGACGAAGGTTCAAACGCGAATGATTTGCGCGTTAGTTTGAGTCAAGCTCAATGCTGCGCGCAGCTGTCGCTGCATCGCGTGCGAATCCGAAGCAGCTGACGAAGTTTGGCGCAAAGAAGAGAGCAGCACAAAAGTAGTAAAAATTTAAAACAATACAAAAAAGTTTGGAAAAAATAATGAAAATTAATCAGCTGTGCTCGTCGGAGAGTGTCAAATGACATCTTTGTTAATAATAATAAAACACAACACTCTATTTTTATGCAATTTTATGTTGCTTACACCCACAATAAAAGTTTAATTATTTTAAAAAGTTTTCATTTTTATATTATTGCCTAAAGTTTTACAATTATATTTGGCAAAGACTTTTTTTTGGCGGCCTGAGCGACTGTCGCTCAGGGGTCCCGGGTTCGAAGCACAGTAGCGCCATGGTCATACGCTATTTATTACATTTCTTTGCTATGTCTTATCAAAGGAACTGTAAAACACATCAATTTACGACGAAAAGTTGTAGTTGGTGGTGGTAGGAAAAGTTTGTGGTGAGGAATGCTTAATAACTTGATTTGACTGAGGTCAAGGCATATCACATATTTCTACAGCTTCTGCCACATTAAGAACATCCTACAAAAAAGTTTCACTTGATTACTCCCTTCCTCCATTCTGTGTATCCCAATGGTCTAAATGGGCTGGATTACAGACCTGCCATTACCTTAACGGTACGATTACGATTTCCGGGGCGCCACGATTTGAAAGTGTTTTCTGGTAGAAAACAAGAAAAACAAATGTTTGGCCGAACAAAAAATCGATTACTCAACTAGTTATCGAGTTTTCGATATTTTAGTTTTTTGTATTTTTGCTAAAAGATCTTCAAAAAAACATCCATTTCTTTGCCATTATCCAATGGATCTAAAATATTGGTATATCATTTGAAAGATAATTAAATTACCTTTTCAATAAAATACAATACTTATATTATTGCAAGCGTATATGTAATTTTTCGCAATTTTAATTTAAAACTATATCATGTTTTTTCATTTTTCTATTAATTTTTTTTTTTATATCATGTTTGAAATCTGTAATTAAAAAAACGGTTATTTTCTACTAAATTTGCGTCAGGGTACTAAAATTATATTTTATTTTTAAAGCTTACAATTTAACCTTTCATATATATATATATATATATATACTCTTTACAATGTACACTATATTACATAAAATTAATAAAAATTGCTATTTGCTATTGCATTGTCCAAAACTGATCAACTAAAAATTTCAAATTTTTTTTGCTAGCTAGAAAATCCTTATCATTCGTATAAATATTACAGCTGAAATGTTGCCTTAAGAACAGTAATTTATTGTAATGGTGGTATAAGAAAATATGGAATAAGAATACAAAACAACTAAGGTAAATATGCTTGAATTAACAACTTTCCGTACAAGGACAAATCGTTTCATCATAAAAAAACACATCAAAAATAAAATAAATCAAATATTTTATAGACTAAGCGGAAGATAAACTTTCAGGCTTCAATAATTTACTTTTCATAATCCATAGTAATAACGGTAGTTTTTCAGAAAATAACGGTTTTATATAAGCAAATATTTTACTTTTGCATACAAATAGCTATAAAATATTGAATACTCAACGGATTTGATTCATTTAAAATTATGATATAAGCCTTATGTATTACCTTTCAAATAACACCTTAATCAGCAATATCGGTTATATACTTAGAAAAATATAGATAGTTTTCTTAAAACATCTAAAAAATTAAAATTTTCTTAGAAAATTGATATCTTGAAAATAAATCGATTAATCGATTTTTCCTTCTGCCATTCTAATTTTTTGTTAAAGACCATCCTGAATCCATTGTCAAATCGCGGCGTCCCGGAAATCGTAATCCCCCTTAACCTAACTAGTGTCCGACCAAAACCGAATATTCGGCCATTTTATAATATTCGGCCGAAACCGAAACTGGTTATCAATATGAAAATTTAAGTTTTTACAAATAATTATTTTTATTAAAAGGAAACAAAAGTACTTTCATACACATAAGAAAAAAAAAATAATATAAAAAAAGTATTATTTGAATATTAAAGTTTATAAGAATTAATGGAAGTTTACTATAAAAATAACTAAGGTAATTTTTTTTTATTTTATTTTATATTACAAAAGCATTGCATACTTTATATCTTCAGTACACACTCAAAATAGTATGCACCTACAATGCATGTTTTTATAGAACTACAAAACAAAATATTTTCGTTTTTTTTATATATAGTCTTACAATTATATTTGGCAAAGACTTTTTTTGGCGCCTTAGCGACTGTCCCTCAGGAGTCCCGGGTTCGAATCCTGGTAGGGCCATGGTCATACGCTATTTATTACCATTCTTTTCTATTTCTTATCAAAGGTACTGTAAAACACATCAATTTACGATGAAAAGTTGTAGTTGGTGGTGGTAGGAAAAGTTTGTGGTGAGGAATGCTTAATAACTTGATTTGACTGAGGTCAAGGCATAACACTTGTTTCAGATTTCATTTCACATGTTTCTACAGCTTCTGCCACATTAAGAACATCCTGCAAAAAAGTTTCACTTGATTACTCCCTTCCTCCATTCTGTGGTATCACAACGGACCAATAATATGGTCTAAATGAGCTGGTTTACAGACCTGCCATTACCTTAACGGTACGATTACTATTTCCAGGGCGCCACCATTTAAAAGTGAAATAACTAGTGTCCGACCGAAACCGAATATTCGGCCATTTTATAATATTCGGCCCAAACTGGTTATTGATATGAAAATTTAAGTTTTTACAAATAATTATTTTTATTAAAAGGAAACAAAAGTACTTTCCGTTTTGTAAAGTTAAAAGAAAGTAAACCAAGGGTTTAGTATTATAAAAATGGAAATATTTCTTTTTTTTTCCTTTATTCCTCTCACGCAGAATACGTTCGGAAGTTTAATTATCATTTTTTGGTTTCAGTACCTATAAAACTTAAATATTAATTGCAATAGAGATGATAGAATCGAAAATGATAGTATCGAACGCATAAAATTAACCAAAATGTTTTTTTTTCAACAGGAGAAATCAAATTATAGACGAATCAATAATTTTTGTTTTGTACAATGCGTTGTAAATATTTTTATATTTGAATTAAATGACTGATGCAAGAAGTTTTTACCAAAAGTTTCGGCTGGTTTCGATTATTCGGCAATATTGAGGCCGAATAGCCGAAACTGACCGAAACTGACAAAAATTGCCGAAACTGGCCGTAACCAAAACCGATACCGAAACCGAATATTCGGTCGGACACTAAACCTAACCTAACCTAAAACTCTTTTTTGTAAGCATAAAGTTTTTATTTGATATTAATTATGCATATACATAGTTGTAAATATAACTTTCCAGCTCATACTAACTCAAAACTTTTCGCCTTGAGCCTAAGACAATTTCAGCCTTATCGCAGTGTAATATTTTACGTCTGTTCAAAATTGAACCGAACTGTGCAAATAAAACAACAACGGTTAATTATTCTTTAATAATTGTTATATAAGCTTCAAAATAATCGCCATCGAATGTGATACACATTGAATGAAGAAATATTAAGAAATATTTTAAAAAATTATTAAATAGAGTAGCACTATATTAAGTAAAAACGATAAAAACAATTAACCCTAAGGATCTAAAGATATAAGCAAAAATATGTGCTGGCGTTAAGTTACAAAAAACGGAAGTGATTTTTGACTTTAATTACAAAATTTTAAAAACTCTCTGAAGTGGGCAAGACTTTTTGTATACAACTTTGTTTAGAAGAATTTGATATATCATAAGTTGATTTTCCAAGTAATCAAATTTAAAAATCTTCTCTGTTTTTTTTATTAAGCTTTTTGATATGGAGTTACGTTACTGGCGTTACGTAACTGAAATTTTTACTGTACTTCAATTGGGTAATTATGTAATTAGGTAGTTAAGTAATTATATAATTTAGTAATTAAAAAACAAATTTAAGATGTTGTCCTTTCCTTGCCTCAACCATTTTTCCATTATCTCTAGCCAATGCCTTGCACTTCTACTAAAAGCTTACGAAACATTTGCTAAACACTTACGAAAAAGAAAAAACAACATTTGCGAAACAGTTCAAACAATTTGATCTTCAAGGTAAACGAATTTATGTATAAATTGCTTAAATTAATAATATTAAAATGTTTCTCTTAAATAATGGGACGTATTAATAAAAACTGAGTGAACGAGTGGAGAGAAGTGCTTGAGTGTGCATTTTGAGTGTGCGATGTTAGTTAAGTGGAGTGTGGAATCCGTATTAAATAAACTCCACTCCACTCTGAGGGCAAAAAAAAAACATCGTTTGAGTGTTCACTCATATCAGCAGCTGTCAGACAGCCAAATTGGTTTTTCAGTAATAAATTCTTTTGTGTCATTCGACAAAATACGGTACATTTTTAAAACTTTTTTGTTTTAATTAAAATGGATGTAACTTTCGAAGCCATCCAAGGTAAGTAATAAATAAACTGTAAAGTGTGTAAAATTTTCGTTCATATGTGTTTGTTTGTTTCAATGTAGAACTTGATGAAAATACAACGCTAGAACATGGTGAAGTTCAAGATACCGAAATACTTGAAGATCCTGAGGGTTTTTTAATTTTAATAAGTATACTTTAAAATTAAGATTGTGTAAGATTGCAATTTTTTCAAAAGTCTTATATTTTTCCCTTCAAATAGAAGAATTAATCTTTTCAATGATACTCTTTAAACGAAAATCGCATTTTAATTGCCTGAGCTACGTTGTCTCTAAAAATACCCTATTTAGATTACTCAACAAAAGTTAGTTTTATTAATACGAAATAAACAAAAACTGAGATTGCGATGTCTGGGGAATCGGGGGAATCTGGGGGGCGAACCTTTACAATGTAACATGTCTGACTGTCTCAACCTGGCGAGGCTAGCATAATCTTTGTGAAATCGCCTCAAGTCGACTCAAACCTGCACGTGGTGTTTCCTGGGCAACGTCAAAACTGACAACAGTTAGTTTGGCGGCTAATCTGAGCGGCGGGCCCCCCTAGGCTTAAAATAGTTTGTGCGTCGGGCTTGAAGCCCACCCGTAAAAACCCATGTCAATGAAAACAACTAAGAAAAGAAGAAAACTGATCCCCAAATCTGATGACGACTTCCGCAAACGAAAAACTGATAATGATTTATGGGTATGCACCTGGAATGTCCGAAACCTTAATTGGGAAGGTAACTCTATCCAACTGACTGATGTCTTGGAAAGATACGAAGCTGATATCACTGCTATCCAAGAAATGCGATGGAAGGGACAGGGTTGCATTCACAGGGTGCAGTGATATCAAATACAGCGGTCATGCGGAGAAGCACGAGTTTGGATGCGGATTTGTAGTTGGCAAGAGACTACGGCCCCACGTCCTGCGATTCACACCTGTGAACGAACGACTTGCCATAATCCGCATCAAGGTTAAATTTTTCAATATAAGGCTTATTTGTGCGCATGCTCCGACAGAAGACAAGGACGATGAAAACGCTTACGAGCGCTGCTAACGAGCCCGTCACCACGTAAAATCGTGCTTGGTGACTTCAACGCTAAGGTGGACAAGGAAAATATTTTTGGTCCAACAGTCGGAAAGATCAGCCTCTACGACAACACCTCCGATAACGGAATGAGGTTGATTGACTTTGCCGCAGCACGAAACATGGTCGTAAGTAGCACTAGATTCAAGGATCTCAATATTCATAAAGCCACCTGGATATCCCCTGATCAAAAAACCAAAAATCAAATTGATCACGTTTTGATCGACGAAAGGCACTCTTCCAGTGTATTGGATGTACGCACGATCCGTGGTGCAAACATTGACTCGGATCACTATCCTGTTGCAGCCAAGATCCGTACACGTCTGTGCGCAGCTAAGAATACACGCAACCCTACACAGAGAAAGCTAGACGTCGATAAGCTGCAATCGAAACAGACAGCCGATGCTTTCGCCACTCGACTCTCACTCCTGCTTCAAAGCACTCCTCCAATCGATGATATATGCGCGCAGTGGACACACATTTCCAACTCCATGCGTGCGGCTGCTGAAGAGGTGATTGACTACCACCGCCTTAGCCGAAACCAATGGTACGACCAGGAGTGTCGCGACGCCACTGCAGAGAAAGACGCCGCCTACAAAGCCACCCTGCAGTCGGTTGTAACGCGCGCTGCTAAGGAGCGATACAAAGAAAGAGAGGGTAGAGAGACGTACTTTCAGGTGGAAAAAAAGAGAGGCAGAAAAGCGCGAGCAGGAGAAGATTGAGATGTATGGTGACAGGAATGAGGCCCGAAAATTTTTCGAAAAAATAAGACGCCTTGCCGATGGTTTTAAAACCGGGGCCTCTTCCTGCAAGGATGAAAACGGGAATGTAGTGACAGATGTCCAGAGTACACTGAGGTTATGCAGGGAAACCTCCTTTAGGCTTCTAAATGGCGACGGTAATAACAATCCCGCCAATAGAGATGATATTCCGGAAACCCCAATTTTGGATGACAGCGTCGAGGTTCCGCTGCCCGACTATGATGAAGTTCTGACAGCTATAGCTTGGCTTAAAAATAACAAAGCCGCGGGAGCTGATGGCTTACCTGCTGAGCTGTTTAAAAACGGAGGTAAAGCTTTTCTTAAATGCATTCACGAGATTCTATGCAGAATATGGTCGGAAGACCCACCATCTTTTTGTCGACTACAAAGCCGCCTTCGACAGCCCAATAAGGAAGCACCTGTACTCCACCATGTCTGAATTTGGTATTTCTGCAGAACTAATACGACTTTGCAGGATGACACTGAGCAACACCAGCTGCGCAGTTAAAATCGGGAAGGATCTCTCCCCACCATTTGTTACCAAACGAGGTTTCAGACAATGTGATTGCTCATTATGCGACTTTTTCAACCTAATGATGGAGAAGATCATCCGAGCTTCTGATCTGAGACGTAGTGGCACAATATTCTACAAGTCTGTTATGCTGCTTGCTTATGCTGATGACATTGATATCATTGGTCATAATACTCGCGAAGTCAGTGCAGCATTCTTCAGATTAGAAAGAGAGTCAAGTCGAATGGGTCTGGCAGTGAATGCAGATAAGACGAAATACTTGGTGTCAACAAACAAACAGTCCCAGCGTCTTGGAACCCACGTTACCGTTGACAATACCTCCTTCGAGGTTGTGAAGAACTTCGTTTATCTGGTATCCAGCATTAATTCAACCAACGACATCAGCATTGAGATCAAACGAAGAATAACTCTTGCCAACAGGTGTTACTTTGGGCTCAGTAGGCTGAGAAGCAGAGCCCTCTCTCGACGAACGATAATCTCGCTCTATAAATCGCTCATCATGCCCGTCCTAGTTTATGCATCACAAATCTGGACGCTGAGCAGTTCAGATGAAAAGACTTTAGGAGCATTCGAGAGAAAGATTCTTCGTAAAATCTACGGATCAATCTGCGTCAATGGCGAGTACCGAATACGGTGGAATGATGAACTGTATGAGCTGTACGCTGACATCGACATAGTTAAGCGCATTAAAATCGAGCGGCTTCGCTGGCTTGGTCATGTTCAGCGCATGAAAGTCGATGCTCCAGTGAAGAAAACATTCGATTCGGTACCCAGCGGGGGTCAACGCAGAAGAGGACGACCGCATCTTCGTTGGAAAGACCAATTAGAGGACAACCTGACGAAGCTTGGAATTTCCAACTGGCGCCAGCAAGCGAAAGACACAAATGGCTGGCTCAAATTCTTAGATGAGGCCAAGACCGACATACGGTTGTAGCGCCAACTAAGTAAGTAAAAGAGGTTGCGATGTTTATTATGAGTGAACACTCAACGTCAAATAAAACATGAGCAGAGTGGAGTTTAGTTATTTTTATTAATATTCTTTATTCATACCGATTAGAGTTAAAGCGAGTGGAGCTGAGTTCACTCCACTCGACTCGCTTTATTAATACGACCCAATATCATAAAATAATAAGTTTCCAATAACTTTAATTTTTTGGTCACGGTAGATATTTTTTTGAAAATACCCATATGCCAACGATTTTTCCATTCTTGAAAGCATTTTTTATAATAAAAGCCGATTTTGGAATGACCTTTAGCTCCCTCTGCGAATTTTCTTTATTGACTTCAATCGTCTCAGAATGCTTTCCTCGAAACTACAATTTGAGTTTGGGGAATAGGAATAAGTCACACGAAGCCATATTTTTCATATATGGGGCTTGTTGAACGATATTGACATTGTTTTTGGTCAAATAATAGCGTACAATGCATGATGTGTGAGCTGGTGCTTTATAGCGGTGCAAAAATTTAAAATTGTACTGCCAAAATGCTGGCCTCTTTCGGCGAATACTTCGCGTATACGCTTAAGCTCAAATAATATTGAGGTTTAATCGAATGATCTTGCGGTAGGAATACCGAGTGCGCGACACCTTGAGAATCTAAGAAAACAATTTTTTGGGTTTCGGCTCATCTGGATAGCGTCATACTCGTACATCCAAGTCTCATCATCAGTAGCGATGCACTAAACTCCCGTATCGTCCATTAAAAGCATCTCCTGCGCGACAGTTTTGCGAAACTCTTTTTGAAGAAAATTCAGCAACTTTGGTACAAGTCGTGCTTCAACCCGTCGCATGCCTCATCATGTAAAATTTTGTGCGCCGATCCAGTCGATATATCAAGCTCACCAGCTATAAATCTCACGGTCACACGACGGTTTTCAATCGAAATTTTCTTTACTTTTTTGACATTTTCATCGTTCATTGATGTTGCTGGACGAAAAGGGTGAGGCAAATTGTAAACTGATGTACGACCATCTTTAAACAATTTGTACCACTCAAATGCCTGCGTACGTGATAGTACAGATTCCCCATAGGTTTTTTGCAACATTTTCAATTCATCCGGACCAGAAATTCTGTTGGTAAAACACAATTTCAAACACACTCTTCGCTCAACTTTTTTTACCATTATGAAATTCGCAGGCCAGACCCGAGGTGAACTTGTTAACAAAGCAATAGGAAAGAAACTACGTGACAGATCGCTCTAAAAATGAATTGAAACTTATTCTAAAACTAATTTCTAACATTAAGCTTAAAAATATATAAAACTGTTTTGGTGTTTAAATTTTTGATATCATTAACAAAATTTAATTTCGTTTCTATTTTTTTTTTTTCAAACCAGAAACATGTCCAGTTTGGGCAGACACAAGTGATATTTTTGTCAAAATATGATCAAAAGCTTAAATATTAAAAGTTTAATATTAGTAGTTATATTTTTTACTAAACGATATTTTGAAAATCCCTACATATTTTATTTCTTTCTCTTTTTTTGTGTGCAGATTATCCATTTAAACGAATTGGTTTTAACGCCATTGTGGCTAGATGCATGAGGTGCTATTTTTTAAGTGCCATTATGCAAAAATTTAACATAAAAAAATCAAAAATTAACACTCTTACAAATTTTTCAACGGAAAATTGCTTATAAAAAAAAATGCAAAAACTAAGTAGATTACTATTAAGGAAGATTTTATGTAATCCAAAATGTTCGTAATTACTGTAGACACACAACTGCATTCTTAGAGATTAATGGGGACGTTCAAACTATATAGAGAATTTTAACACAAAACTAAGTTTTATAAATAGTCTGGTATGAAAAAATAGATTTTTAGCCATAACTTTTGATTGGAAGGAGATATTGGGGTAATTTTTTCACATAAATTATTTTTGAGACTTGACTTTTTTGTAAAAAATATAAAAACAACATTTTGGAAAAATTAAATTTCGCGAAAAAAATCATTCGCGAAATTGATGACAAAAACAGTAAAATAATTTTTGCGCTTAGCTGGAAAAATTTTTGCAAATAAATGCTATGTCATATGAAAGGTAGCCAGAAGTGCAATTTTTAATTGATTTCATTTTTACAACAACAACAATTTTTGAGTCATTTTTTGAGTAAAAAGTCAATATTTTGGACCTTTTTTGACATTATCATAAAACATATATACACTAACTTAACGGTACAGTTCATCCTATTTTTGTAAAGTGATTTTGTTGAACTTTTGAAAAAAAGAAATTTGAATGAAATATATTAATGGACAGCGGAGATATTTGCATCGAAAGACCAAACTTTGATTTTCATGTCGTTTTTTTCTCATTCTTAGGTAGCAATGTTTTATGAAAAAGTCGTTGTAAATTTCTCTAATTTTGAAGATATGTCAGTGTTTTTGATGTCAAAATAACAAAAAAATTTGAAAATTAAATACACAAAAATCTCCGATGCTAATAAGTTTTATAATAACTAAATTACCGTTAATTGAAAAATTTTAGAGGGGGCGTGGCAAAAACTAAGTATGTAACATTTTAAGTTGGGATGAACTGGCTATGGTTAGTTTGATCACAATCCCTTGAGCCGTTTAGATTTGTATAAAGGCCAAACAAACAAACAGAAAATGAGTTTTATTACTATAGATTGCAATTTTTTATTAGTTTATAATTTGTTTGGACTAAATTGAACTTATTTCGCAATGTGGCTTAAAGTTCTTTTATGAATGTTTGAAATATTCGCATGATAGTTGAACTATCGCCTCGGGATCCCATTATGTAAGCAGGACGAGTAAGACAGAGTATAACTAAGAGCCCGAACAGAACCAAAGCGGATGTCGGGTGGCGGGCCTCTCTCGGCGAAATCCGCTGAGAACACGTCTAGAATTGGAGCAGTTGTCAGATCACGGTTGCATTTAATTTTGGGAATGATACAAATTATTTTATATTTTGCTTTAAATTCACATGAATGCAACACAGACACAAAAACAGAAAGACACGACTGGTGGCTTTCGTTTTTAACTTAATAACTGAGTTTGATAAAATCAAGGATTGAAGATCATTTTGGTCATATAAAAGTGGGAGATACGTAGTGCTTTAGTTTATTTTGCTATTAAAATTAATGTTCTTTCATCAAACCCAGGCAAATATCTCACTAATATCATCAGATAATCTACTTATTCAGTTTTCAGCCGTGATAAGTAAATTTGTACATCATCTGCATACAAGTGAATTGAAAACTCTTCCTTCAATATATGCAGGGCAAATATCCTTAATTATTTTTAGCATCGCAGTCGTAAAATTATTACTTGCTCTAAATCCGAACTGATTTTTAATAAGAAGTCGATTTTAGACAAAGCCAACAAGATATTTTGGGTTGGAAATCAGCATTCCTTTGCAAAATTATTGTTTGCAACAGGAATAATATAGTATTTGCAACCTTTCACTTATCAGGAATCATTGATGTCGTAAGTGAAAAATGTATAATATGACAACAAGGTGAAATAAAAAACGGAAGAATCATTTTTATGAACCTCAAGCTTATGTGCCATTTCCGACTCCACTCATTTTATAACGCAGATGTTCTTAATTATTTCTTGCTCCGTGGCCACATAATTTTTTATTCAATGCATTAATTTTGCCAATTGTGGCTTAAATATATTTAGTAAAGATAAGATGGTTTGCCAAGAAATCCCGATAAGATGATCGCTTTAATCTTCAAATTCGGAACAACAAAAATAAAAACATCGCATAATGCTGTTAGTTTACACCAAAACAATTTACTGTATAGCTTCCACGCAAAACGAAACGAAATTAAATGGTGGAACGAATAATCGATAACAAGTTTTATTGATGATTTTTGCATGAATTAAACGAGTGTTTATTGCGCTAATCTCTCACTCTCATCCCTCTCCATCGCTTTTATATATCCCTCATTGTTTAAAGCAAAACTTTTATGTTGTATATTTCTTTTCACTTTTTACAAATAAATAAAACAACAAATTGAAATAAAAATCTTTTCAAGATATAGCTAGCGAACGACTAATTTAAGTAGCAACAACAAATTATGTGTTGTCGTTACTAATGTCTTTGTTGTTTGATGCATTTTTATATCATCAACCCGCGTCCAACGATTCCCGAGTTCATCACTGTTTTCAACGTCAGAAGAATGTGATAGGAGAGGCGGCAGTTGTCGGTGTTGTAAGTTGTTTGTAAACAAATGCGCAGCAAGGTGGGTCGGTAGGAAAATATTTCAGTATAAATTATGGCTATGGTTATGGTTATGGTTATGGTTATGGTTATGGTTATGGTTATGGTTATGGTTATGGTTATGGTTATGGTTATGGTTATGGTTATGGTTATGGTTATGGTTATGGTTATGGTTATGGTTATGGTTATGGTTATGGTTATGGTTATGGTTATGGTTATGGTTATGGTTATGGTTATGGTTATGGTTATGGTTATGGTTATGGTTATGGTTATGGTTATGGTTATGGGTTTGGTTATGGTTATGGTTATGGTTATGGTTATGGTTATGGTTATGGTTATGGTTATGGTTATGGTTATGGTTATGGTTATGGTTATGGTTATGGTTATGGTTATGGTTATGGTTATGGTTATGGTTATGGTTATGGTTATGGTTATGGTTATGGTTATGGTTATGGTTATGGTTATGGTTATGGTTATGGTTATGGTTATGGTTATGGTTATGGTTATGGTTATGGTTATGGTTATGGTTATGGTTATGGTTATGGTTATGGTTATGGTTATGGTTATGGTTATGGTTATGGTTATGGTTATGGTTATGGTTATGGTTATGGTTATGGTTATGGTTATGGTTATGGTTATGGTTATGGTTATGGTTATGGTTATGGTTATGGTTATGGTTATGGTTATGGTTATGGTTATGGTTATGGTTATGGTTATGGTTATGGTTATGGTTATGGTTATGGTTATGGTTATGGTTATGGTTATGGTTATGGTTATGGTTATGGTTATGGTTATGGTTATGGTTATGGTTATGGTTATGGTTATGGTTATGGTTATGGTTATGGTTATGGTTATGGTTATGGTTATGGTTATGGTTATGGTTATGGTTATGGTTATGGTTATGGTTATGGTTATGGTTATGGTTATGGTTATGGTTATGGTTATGGTTATGGTTATAGTTATGGTTATGGTTATGGTTATGGTTATGGTTATGGTTATGGTTATGGTTATGGTTATGGTTATGGTTATGGTTATGGTTATGGTTATGGTTATGGTTATGGTTATGGTTATGGTTATGGTTATGGTTATGGTTATGGTTATGGTTATGGTTATGGTTATGGTTATGGTTATGGTTATGGTTATGGTTATGGTTATGGTTATGGTTATGGTTATGGTTATGGTTATGGTTATGGTTATGGTTATGGTTATGGTTATGGTTATGGTTATGGTTATGGTTATGGTTATAGTTATGGTTATGGTTATGGTTATGGTTATGGTTATAGTTATGGTTATGGTTATGGTTATGGTTATGGTTATGGTTATGGTTATGGTTATGGTTATGGTTATGGTTATGGTTATGGTTATGGTTATGGTTATGGTTATGGTTATGGTTATGGTTATGGTTATGGTTATGGTTATGGTTATGGTTATGGTTATGGTTATAGTTATGGTTATGGTTATAGTTATGGTTATGGTTATGGTTATGGTTATGGTTATGGTTATGGTTATGGTTATGGTTATGGTTATGGTTATGGTTATGGTTATGGTTATGGTTATGGTTATGGTTATGGTTATGGTTATGGTTATGGTTATGGTTATGGTTATGGTTATGGTTATGGTTATGGTTATGGTTATGGTTATGGTTATGGTTATGGTTATGGTTATGGTTATGGTTATGGTTATGGTTATGGTTATGGTTATGGTTATGGTTATGGTTATGGTTATGGTTATGGTTATGGTTATGGTTATGGTTATGGTTATGGTTATGGTTATGGTTATGGTTATGGTTATGGTTATGGTTATGGTTATGGTTATGGTTATGGTTATGGTTATGGTTATGGTTATGGTTATGGTTATGGTTATGGTTATGGTTATGGTTATGGTTATGGTTATGGTTATGGTTATGGTTATGGTTATGGTTATGGTTATGGTTATGGTTATGGTTATGGTTATGGTTATGGTTATGGTTATGGTTATGGTTATGGTTATGGTTATGGTTATGGTTATGGTTATGGTTATGGTTATGGTTATGGTTATGGTTATGGTTATGGTTATGGTTATGGTTATGGTTATGGTTATGGTTATGGTTATGGTTATGGTTATGGTTATGGTTATGGTTATGGTTATGGTTATGGTTATGGTTATGGTTATGGTTATGGTTATGGTTATGGTTATGGTTATGGTTATGGTTATGGTTATGGTTATGGTTATGGTTATGGTTATGGTTATGGTTATGGTTATGGTTATGGTTATGGTTATGGTTATGGTTATAGTTATGGTTATGGTTATGGTTTTGTTAAGATCGGCTAACCGAGTTTTGTTAAGATCGGCATTCTTTGGTACTCGTATGGACCTCCCATACAAATTAATGTCAAAAATTAATAGAGCTTTGAGGGAGATACTTCGAAGAGCTGACCGATTTCAACCATTTTTTAAGTTTTGGTTAGTTAGCTTAAACTTACGAAGCATACAAAATTTGATGATCATAGGAGGAGTCCTCCTATTTGTGTTCCATTTTTATATAGGATGAACGCACTGTGCAATGGTTATTTGTATTGCATTATATTTATTCATAAGATATTAGTACAAATAAGAACTAAGTTCTTTTACAGTACAAGTAAAAATACCTATAAAAGTAAAAATACCTATAAATAAGTTAAGAAAATAAACAAATCGTTTAGATATAATAACAAATTAATGACAAGATAATGAATTACATTAGATTATGATTAAGAGATTAATAATAATTAAAACAAAATAAAAAATATTGTATCAAAAAATATAAGAATAATAATATGAATGAAGAATAGAATATGTAAAGATAAAAGAGAAAGGATAGAAAAATAAATTAAGTTGAAGGAGTTAAGATGTTGAGAAGTGAGTTAAAATAGATTGCCTAAAATTTTCCGCCTGTTCCATTTCTCTCAAGTTACGTGGTAACGCATTCCAGTCTTATGGCATTAATGAAAAAAAGATTGGAAGAAGTTAGAGAGCCATGTCTTGGAACTATAAGTATCTTGCATCTTCTGGACAAACTGAACTGCAGTTTTTCATATAGGTAATAAGGAGTTTTACTATGTATTATTTTATGAAGGTAGATACAGTTTCTAGCATTTAAATAATCAACCATACTGCATCCAAGTAATGCATTTCTGAAGTGACAGAGGAGGTCAAACTTTTTTAAGCCGAAAACAAACCGCGTGGCATAGTTATATGCAATATTACGTTTTAGCAGGGAAGATGAGTCCAGTTTACTGTACACCACGTCAAAATATGTTATAACAGGTAAGACAAATTGCTTCACTAGCATTCGCCTTAGATCAAGCGCACAAAGATAAGCAGACATTCTTAAATTTCGCAGGATATAAAATAATTTCATTATTTAATTTGTGCCTATTTTTTACTTTTCGAGCATATTTTGCCATTTTTTTGTGCTTTTTTCGAGTCTTAAACGGTGTTTTTTTGTGACTTTTTTAATCTTTTGTACTGATGCCATAAAATTTTACACATAAGCTTTAAGCCCTCATATGAACTTCGATTATGAAATGTTAAATTTGAAAAACCGAATGAGAAACACGATAAAATCTCCTTAAATTCCACATAAATAAGTACAAAGGCCTAAAATTCTGCAAAAAAGTTTTAATCCGAACATACACTCCATATATTTATAAAATAAATATATTTTTAAACTTTATATTTTACACATTAGCTTTGAAAATTAAAATGAACTCTGAGTTGCAAATTTGAAATATTTCCATACGTTCCATAAAAAGTGACGTCATTAAAATAATAAAAATTTAAAACATCGAATACCATAAAATACGGCTGTGGGGGTATTTTAACTTCGATCTGTTTTTTTAATATATATTTTATTTTTAAACGTATGCAGTAGCGTTACTATATTTTGTGCGCCAACCGAAGGTTTTTTAAAGCGCCTCTATTTACTTTTAGAGTAAAACTATGTTATTACTAAGTTACTAAAAGCGTAGGAGAACACAAGAGAACTCATGACAAAAACAAAACACAACAAGAAGATACTTTTAAAATTCAATAGTCATAATTCATTACAATAGTTTTATATTTAAAAATATATTATTTGAAAAATAAATTTATATTTTTTTTATAGCATTTGTTAAACAAAAGCAATAACGTAAAGAATACTTTCTATAGTTTCTAATATAATAAAATCTATATAAATAAAAATCAAATGTCGTTCGTTGGTAATTGCAACAGTTGAGAACGGCTGAACCGATTTGGATAATTTTTTTTTTAAAATGTTCGTAATAGTCCAACTTAGGTTTTTACGGAAAGAAAAATTGACCACGCTCACTTTGCGCCCACTTTTTTTGATTTATCTGAAATCGGAAAACGGCTGGACCGATTTGGATAATTTTTTTTTTAATGTTCGTAGTAATCCAATTTAAGTTTTGTCGGAAAGAAAAATAGACCACGCCCACTTTTGCGCCCACTTTTTTCAATTTATCTAAAATCGGAAAACGGCTGGACCGATTTGGATAATTTTTTTTTCAAATGTTCGTATTAATCCAATTTAAGTGTTTACTGAAAGAAAAATTGACCACGCCCACTTTTGCGCCCACTGTTTTGATATCTATATAAATAAAAATCAAATGTCGTTCGTTGGTAATTGCATCAGTTGAGAACGGCTGGACCGATTTGGATATTTTTTTAAAATGTTCGTAATAGTCCAACTTAGGTTTTTACGGAAAGAAAAATTGACCACGCCCACTTTTACGCCCACTTTTTTATTTATCTAAAATCGGAAAACGGCTACACCGATTTGGCTAATTTAATTTTTAAAAATGTTCGTAGTAATCCATTTTAAGTTTTTACTGAAGAAAAATTGACCACTCCCACTTTTACGCCCACTTTTTTATATATACCTAAAATCGCAGAACGCCTGCGCCAATTTGGCTAACTTTTTTAAAATGTTTGTAATAGTCTACAAACGTTTTTTGGACAAGGGGGCGTGGCACTCTCATACAACCCAAATTTGCGATATCGAATAGCTTTTTAGTTACAGACCGCACAGGCTCGGAATTTAATATTCGAACTCAATTTACACATTAAGTTTAACTGATAACATTTTATGGTGTTGGACAAGGGGGCGTGGCACCTCCCATACAACCCAAATTTGAGATATCGAATAGCTTTTGAGTTATAGTTCGCACAGCCATGGAATTGGGTTTTCGACCACAATTTACACGTGCCGTTTTACTGATAAAATTTTATGGGCGTTGGGAAAGGGAGCGTGGCACCTCCCTTAAAACCCACATTTAATATTTTGAATAGCTTTTGCGTTATAATTCACACAGCCCCGGAATTCAGTATTCGACGACAATTTACACGTGCTGTTTTACTGATAACATTTTATTGGCGTTGTACAAGGGGCGTGGCTCCTCCCTTGCAACCAGAATTTGCGATATCGAATAGCTTTGGAGTTATAGACCTCCACAGCCTCGGTATTCGAGCACAATTTGCACATGTCGTTTTACTGATAACATTTGATGGACGTATGGTGTGGCAACCTCCCATAATTTGCGATATCGAATAGCTTTTCAGTTACAGCTCGCACAGCCTCGGAATTCGGTATTCTACCAAATTTACACACGCCATTCAGGGGGCGTGGCACCTCCCATACAACCCAAATATGCGATTTGCGATATCGAATAGCTTTGAAGTTATAGCCTAAGAATTCATTATTCTACCACGATTTACACATGCCGTTTCACTAATCAAATTTTATGGGAGTTAAACAAAGGGGCGTGGCACCTCTCATTCAACCCAAATTTAGATCAACCCAATGCAGGTTCACTGATAACATTTTATGGAAGTTTGGCAACGGGGACGTGGCAGCAACGCGCCGGGTTCCAGCTAGTTTATTATAAATATTAAAAGCTGTAATCAAAAAGTAGGTGAAAATGAATCATCACATATTAATTTTTTTAAAAGTTTAACAAACTTAAACTTTTAATAAATCAGATCAATAATTTTCTTATTGGTGAAATGATAAGTTAAGATGTTAAGCTTAAAGGTTTTGTTTTGGACGTTACCTGTTAACCAAAAAATTTGCCAACGTCACAAAATATGCCCAACTGACTGATTAAAATCATCAGTAGCTGGCTTGCTGAAAATATGAAAGCAAACGATTAAATCGACTTCGACCATAATCGAGTTTTGTCAAACATAGACGACTTTTGCTCAAAATAGTCGGCTTTTTTTACATCAATTATTGCACCCTGAGAAATCGTCTGCACGGGACTTGAATTTTATTTCAGCACACATTATTATATTGTATTATTTTTAATTTATTGTTGTTAATTTTAAACAATAATATTTTGCGATGGAAATAAATATTTTAGTATATCTTAATTTTTTTTTGGAAACAAACGTCGCGCAGTGATATGTTCCCATTCTTGGCCCCATTTGTAAGCTTTGTTGATTAGAGCAAGGAAATTTTAAGTGTTGAGTGGTTTCGTGTTCGTACATAAGTTGAAATTTGAGAAATAATCAGCTGCCATACATCAAATACATCTCCAATTTTTACTAAAGAGGTGACTATATAAGCTATTTTGAAGATTAAAGCATAAACATGTCTTTTGATTTGGTGTAAAGCAGTTCTAATGATGTTTTCATGAAAAACTTATAATAAATCTTTCTCAAAAAAAATTTTTAACACTTTTAGAAATTAAATATTTATAAATTTTTCTATTCCGCTTTTAGTGTTTACTTTTATGATAAGCTTAAGACCATATGTTCAAAATGTAAACAATAACAGCGATTTTGCTAGACATAAGAAATTTTAAATTTAATTTTTATATATAAAACAAAGTGGTCGGAGCACAATAATTTACCGTATTTAAAAAAAAAGTTAAATCAAATGTAAATAACAAGAAAAGTTGTATTTTTAAAAAAGTTAACTTTGACTTGTTATAACGAAACGGTTGCTACTGTTAAAAAAACTTTTTTTATTTTTTGACCCAAGATATTTTCTATTGAAAGCTTTAAAAATTTTGGAAAAATTCAAACATCGATGTATTAGATTTTTGGCCGCACTGTGCGTATATCCTTAAGGGCGCCCCTGGCTTAGTTGCGCCAGCTCGCTCTGCTGGCCCGCTTTTCACGCCACTAAACGTATGACTGCACGACGGATCAAAATTCTGTACACTAAAAAAAAAATCTATACGATTGTTATGCCGCATTGTGGTGATATTGTAGTAAAGCATTGTCACTTCTTCTATCTGTGTCCAGCCATTTTGTTCTTATTATGAAATTTAGCTGCTGTTTTCATTGTTTCATTGCTTTGATTGCAATGAAGTTGTTGATTTGCATTTTCCTAGTGGGGTGTTGTGTATCACATTACAACAGTAGACGTAAGAAGCCGGATTCACGTTAGACCAATCGCTGCTGTTGTTTGCAAATGTTCCAGACCTTTGTTGCTCATTCTATTTTTACCTCGCTTACAGTTCATGCACTTAAGTATTTGAAGGTAGGTGGGGTGCCAAATGGGGATCATGCAGTGGCATAGGTGCGATGCTAAATGAAATATACCGCATGATGTCGACGCTGAAGAAACCGCAAAAAATAAAACCGTAAAGCAACGAAAGCAACCAGATATTAAAAGGAAAACAAAACGCTGGGAAACACTAGCAAACGGGAAGTATTTAGCGACGACAAAAAAAGTAAAAACACACACACAAAGTGGACAACAACTCTGGTCAAGAGCGAAGTACTGGATACCGCAGAAGCTTCTCCGTTGTCTGGGCAGTAATTGAAGTTGTTTTTCTCGTTACTGTTGTTGTTGTTGTTGTTGTTGTGCTTGTTGTTGCATGCGAGGTGTTGGCAGTACAGTGAATACGTAGTCGCACTACTTCTTTTGCTCTCCACTCTGCCCCGACTAAGCCGGGTACATTAAGTTTCACTTAACTTTTCCTAAATTGTTGTATTCACTGTGATTTGCGTTGCTTTTCCGAATCACCCTGATCCATGGCTGCTGTGGGTTTAATTGGATTCGATCATTATCACCTTTTAGCCCGCAGCCATGATAGTCGGCTGTCGGTTTTCGGCTTAATGTGTGTAGCTGCTGTTGCTTAACATGCTGGGAATCGATTTGGCTGATTGGTCGTTGACCATGTGTCAAGTTCGTTCATTGGCTTTAATTGATGGGAAGCAAAAATGATGATGATTTACGCTTTGTTTAATGTTTACAAAATATGTGAATTTTACATGTACTGAATTGTCTGACTAGGAAATATAAACGAAGTTTAGTGCTGGGTTTAGTAAAAGTTTGTTGAATAAGTTTTTCTTTCCGACGGTTTAAGATCAAATGGTCAATATCAATGATCCTCATCAAATTTAAGTTTTCAACTTTAAAATGTACACTTTTTTTAGTTTGTATCCTTTTTTATTTTTTTTTTAACCACTGTTTATCGTTTAATAAACATTTTTTAAGCCATTTTGCACCATTTCTTTTGTGCTACTTCCTTAGTTTGTTTTAAGTTGTATACAATTTTTTTTTTTATTTACATACTTAGTTAGAACTCGAACATCCAACTATTAGCAAAAGTCATTTTAACTACAAGTTTAAAGCATTGCTTTTATTGTTAACTAGCTGGCCTGGTAGACATTGTTCTCCACTTGCCGGTAGTTAGCTTTTTGTCTGCATGCCTCATTTCATTGGAAAGTTTCGGCGGGTCTATATTTCAAAGAAGCATTATCTGAGACTCAAATTTTACGGTCAATATCGCTAATTTTCTTTTATAACATCATAATCCAAAAAAACACAGAAATCCAGTTAACTGTGCAGGAACGGCAGCGGTCGACGTTAAACACATAAAAGATTTCTGTTAGACACTATATCTGAGTGTGGGTGTCATTTTAAAGGGGTTTATTTAAGGGTGGGGGGGGGGGGGGGTTAGGAATCCTTAAAAAGTAAAATTACTTTTTTATGACACAAGTTAACTTTTGACTGATTTATTTTTTTTTAACACAAATTTACAAAAACTAAAAATGAGGTAACGATCGTTAAACTATTTTGCTGGATTTATAACTATTCAGCAGCGTAGCCATGGTACTGACAAGTTTTCTGCTTGGTGTCGTGTTCAAGGCTTATGAATTTTTGCCATTTTTTTACATGACAAGAATGTTTTGCGCCTCTTTTTGCCATTCTGCGCATTGCACGACTCACAGTCTTTCCGTTCCATATAGCTCAGGGTAATGCGATTCTGTATGTTATAATAAAGGTAGAATTAGGAATTTATAAAATATTTTTTTATAATTACACGGTGTAACAAAATGAGAAAAAAAATCGAAAAACTTGGCATAGGACATAGGGGATGTTATAGACCTGATAGAACATAAGATAACTGCATACTTGGTTTTTTTAATATACCCTCAAAATCGGGATTTGTGCCTAAAAAAACCGATTTTAGGTAGGTGCATGTATAGTTTGCTATGTAAATCTGTTACATCTAACTCAATTTTTAAAGTTTAAACGTTAGTAACAAGAAGAATAATAGACCTTTAAAACAATATAAAGAATGTTCTTTTATAAAACGAATTGAGAAAGTTACAGGTAAAATCATTTTAAAATGTTTCTTTTCTTTATTTTTTTCAACTTTTATAACGTTTTGTTGACAAATGTTGTTCTGTGGCACCATTAATTTGGCAAGATGTTTAGTTTTGCATTCAATAAGTTATCATATACTTCAATCGGCTGTAATACAAATGAACTACCAAATTTTCAACCGAGAGATCTACCGAGAGAAAATACGCAATCGCTTGTGTTGAATTTTTTGTTGTCAACTATTCATTTCCATTGTTGTCAATTGGAGTTCGTAAATTGGCAAAATAAGTGCGTAGTGCAAATTTGATATAAAAATCATGTGCGAAATTCGAAATATATTTTGCTATATATGTGGTTTATTTGTTGATAAGTAGCATCGGCTGAGATTCACTACATATAGTGCATTAATAGAGGTGTATAATAAATTGCTAAAAGCGATTAAAGTACACTATTAGGCTTATTACGGTTCACAGCAATAAACTGTTGTGTCTTCTTACGAGTAGACACAACAGTCAAAAAGACACAACAGTTTCGAACTATTATGGTTCACAACAATACGTTGTTGTCACTTTTGATTGTGGAACGTATGTAGAATTCGTTGCTTGACTGGTCCAGGGTTGCTTCGGAGAAAAGTAAAAACGTACTCTTTAAAAAGTATTTTTTAAATAGCAAAAAGTACTATCTTGATAAGAATTTTTTTGCGATATAAAAAAGAAATATTGTGAGCCCACATTTAAACCCGTTAGTTTCAACTGGCGTTAAAAAATAGGATTAAATCTAGTATAATGAAATAGCTGGATTTTAAAATGTTTTTAAGTACAAGGAAGCATTTTTTACTAAGATTATAATGGTGTTGAAAAAAAATCCCGCTTCCCCTCCTTTTGGTCGGGAACACGGACCCTTTTTATAGTAGCAACCAGAGAACTGCACAAGCCTACTTGAAGTCTATTTCAAGTACTTGCTTGAAATACAAGTTCAAGCTAGCTTGAGCTTGATAATTTTGAATCAAGTATAGCTTGTAATTGAATATAAATAAGCCCACGACAACTTGCGAATTGCAAGTATGCTAGCTTACAAGCGAACGGCTCGAAGTTTCAAGTAATAAAACGGTAGCATCGCAGAAATTTTCGTTCTCTCAAAATAAAAACGTAATCTAATTAGTACGTATCGATGCAACTGTGAACTGGTCACTGTCAAAATAAAAAAGTAAACAAACAAACAAATTCGAATTCAATTGCTAAATTCAATATAATTCTGTTCACAAGGAGACGTATTATCAATTTTCTGTGAAATTTTCATAATTCATAAAGCAATTTTAAATAAAATTTTCATTTTTAATCTATTTCGTTTCTTCAACACAACACCAAATTAGCTGTCTTCAAAATTTGGTAGATAACAAGACAATAAAGCACAACTGCTGTGTTGCGTAGTAAGTGTATTGAAGACACAGCATTGTTGACAGACAACAGTGGAATGTATTCAGTTGCTTTGTTGTCTACCGTAATAGAAATTTACACATTGAAGACAGCAATTAGTGTTGTGTTGTGAACCGTAATAGGGCTATATATGTTTCAATGGTTTTTAGCTACATATAGTGTGGAACATATGAAATTTTGGTTTTGAAATGTCCTTTGTATTTGAGTCCAAGGTATATTCAACATGGTAGAGTCGTCACAGAGAGGTGGGTACTGTAGCTGTCAAACATAAGAAGAGCGCAAAGGACAACAAATAAAAGCTGATAGAAAACTGTCTAAAATTTATATAGTTTTCATTTTTGTACGTGCTGATTGTTTCTTTAATATTTTTCGTGAAGCTATCATTAAATAACTGTTGCAAAATATTTCAAACTGTTCGCAAGTATTTTAATGGCTTCTTCTCGACTCCATTTACTCCATTTGCTCCATTTGCCGAGTGTCATAAATTTTTTAAAATTCTATAAACATAAAAAACGACGCCGGAGAATCTGTTGATGTGTACTGCCCCAAAAAGTGTTCTGTATCCAATAGAATTATTCATGCAAAGAACCACGCCTCTGTGCAATCGAGCATCGTCGATGTTGATGCAGAAGCCGGCCGCATGACTGTTGGTTCCAAGACCTATGCCATCTGTGGCGAAATCAGACGCATGGGTGAAACCTATAATTGCATTATGCGTTTGGCCAAGAAGGACGGATTAGCAAGAACTTCTAAAGTTTTTAACAACGCAGTTGCAAAAATCAAATTAAATAAATCAATTTAAAACATAAAAATTCATAACAAAATTCGTTTTATTGTCAAGTTATTGACAACTTTTGTTATTTGATTTGCTTTTGTCCGTAAACAACTGATTTGGACAGCTAAATTACCCACAACAAGAGAAAATTTTGTCTACTAACACAACCTTCTTATATATTATACCTTGTTTTAGTCTGTAAATTTTTGAATTAGAACCGTCTTTAATTTCGTATGTTTTCCATCTGTACCATGATTCAATTATTACAGGTTGTCCATTCCATGATACAATTATTTGACAAGGTAGCCGCGTAGACTGGCTTTTTTCTCACGAGCGGCGATTGGTAGTTGTCAAAATTAGCTGCTTATGCAATTAATCAAAGAAAAGTGAAAAAATAAGCGACGAATTAAGCATAGCTAGTCAACCGCAACAAACTAAAAACATTTCAATTAAGTTCGCGAATAAATTTAATGAATCAAAGATAAGTTAAAAATAAGCACATTGCTAGTCAACAGCAGCAAACTACAACATTCTTTAGCTGTATTTGACAACTACCAATCGCCAAAAAACTGTCACGGCTACCTTGTCAAATAATTATACCATGGTCCATTCTTTTAACAACACCCGTAAAAATGTATACAAAAATATATTCTCTCTCAAATATAAATGACAACCAGGGTTTTGTGGTCTTCTATGAAAAAAGTTATGTTACAGTGCTTTGTGTATTTAAAAAAAAAGTAGTTATTCTATATTTTGCTGTTAGCAGGAAAAAAAAACAGTCTGCATTGCGTTTATAATAATTATTGGTTTGATAATTATTATTGAAAATTGTTTTAAAATTTTGTTGCGGGTCATTTTTTTCAATTAAAATATAAATCGCGACTATTAAGTTGTAATTATTATGTAATTATAATGCCTTCCACGTTCGGTATTTGCAAAATAGTTTATTCTGGTGATAAAATTCGGAAATATAATGTGCCAGTGGATCAATAAGCCGTCAGCGGTGGAAATATATTTGCACAACAAAATATTGAAACTAGCTTTTTAAAACCTCACTTAAATTTTCTATCAAAACAAACAAGCAGTACAGAATGTAGTGGAAAAAGCAGCAGTCAAATGTTTCCTTGGGTATTTAGTACTGTGAAAAAGTATGATGTTCCTGCAACTGATTACTTTGATGGCATTAAAAAATTACTCTTTGGCTCTCCTCTTCAATTTTACGGGTGTTATATCTTCATTGTTGTGAGTAAAAATCAAATGAATGGACAACCTATAGTAATTGAATCATGATCTGTACAAAATGTCAGTTTGATAAATTTTTTTAATATTTATTTTGTGAAAATAGAAGAAAAAAGAAATTTTAAGATATTTATTCAATAAATTGATTTGTAATGAATTTATTTTTAGTTTGAAAGGCCAAAGGAGGACACTTTAGAGCGTTACGGTTTACAAACATTTCAAAAACTGTTTTTATTTTCAAATGACGTGTCAGATAGTGTGGAGAATAAGAAAAAAGCTGTCTGACAAAAACTTATTTTTGACACACAGATGAAATTCGGTATGCAATTTTTTGGACATGTCATCTGTATGAAACACATGGTCTAGGGGCACCTTTGCCGTTCATATACCGCTAGTAATTGGATGGAACCTAAATTTAATTGTGACCAGTTCTCATCAATATTGAAGTACCAAAGCGCTATGCAAGGGGGAAAAAATTTTAATTTGGAAACTAAATCTTGGTCAGGTTAGTATGTTATGATTCTAATATCACTCAAAATTGAAGCAAAGAACTCATCTCATGTTGGCAGACTACATTGCGTGAGGGCGAAAAAGCACTAGCTCACCCTTGAACTATAGCTATACCTGTGGTCTGGAAACCAATTGGGTATATTTGCTCTAGTTTAGTACTACTGCAAGGGAACGAGTATATTCAACCCAAATGGTGGTACTTGATAACTTGTTTAGCATACCTGCGATTTCCTCGTATTAGTTACATATAACTAATTTTTCGGTTAAATTTATCTGGTGAGATTTGGTTACCTATAACCTGTATTTATGTTAACCTTAACTAGAGAGAGAGCGAGACGGCTATATTTCGATAATATTGGAAATTGCTACATGTGAGAAAGGGATGCCAGATCTCACGTATACACGAGTTTCGGTTAATTTCTTCCCGAGGCTCTTCCTAGCATAACCGTAACTTCGTATAAAGAGGTAACCAATATTTCAGTTTAGAAAAACCGTTTTTGTTTAGTTAAATAGCCGATAGTCTTCTTGTAGGGATGTCATTGTATACTAGCCACAAACCAGCTCACGAAGCAAGTATCGCAACTCATTCATGGCTTACGAAACACAACAATTTTTCATGGTTTTGCCATACTAACATACCTTTTTTTGACTTGCAACCCTGTTATTAGTATAGTCCAACTGTTATCAGCGCCTTTTTTTGATAGCGACAAAAATTCAACTACATAAAAGTCATAAAATGGAAAATTTTAGAATTTTGTTTAAATGTAAATAGTTTTTGAAGCAATAGTATAAATTCGTTCATGGTTTCAATACTATCGTATCAATACCATATGTGTGTCCTTAGTATTAGGCATTCAGAAATCCGTATGGAAATGAAAAATATATTGCTTTTTTTGCTTCAGCAAGTCTATTATAAACGCTCCTATTTTGTGTAAGTGTAAGCACAATTTTTTTAAAAAGGTACTATTTTTCTCTGCAATTAGGGACAATCAGAAAAATTCCACTTCCTTCCCTGGTTTGAACACATGTTCAAGACAGATGATAGACAACTGATTGTGAAAATATTGTGGAACAAGCAACGTTTCAGCGATTGCGTATTTCTTCACGAGGCACACAAAAAAAAGAGCCTTTTTCTTTTTGAAAAGGCTTTTGGAAAATGGCACAATTTCTTGGCGTTTAATTCTATCACTGAAATCAATTTAAATCACAAAAATTCACAACACAATTCCAATTGACAAGTTTTGTTATTTACTTTGTTTTTGTTCGTAAACAACTGAATTTGACAGCTTAGGTACCCACCACAAGAGAGAATTGTATCTACTAACACTACCTCCTTAAATATACCTTGGTTGCCAGCAATTATTGTAGTTAATTCTCGTGAATTTTTGTTAGAGTGTGTGCAATGTACTCATTTCACACTTTAAAAAATAGTTTTTTTTATTTAAATGAAAAAAAAATTTACCCCCCAAGATTCATGCCTGCCCCTCTGTCTTCTTGGTCTGGCTACAGGCCTGTTGTGGGCGTAGCATATGTCTGACCCTTTCCATTTTTTTCCTATGGTTTGTTTCGATGCATTGCATCTTTATACCAAATTTATTCATTTCTACAATCGGCTCACATTTTTAAAAAGAGGGCGTAGCTATAGTGCGATCACGCCCATTTTTAGTACAGTTTCCGACAGTAATTCCACGAATTAAATTACTAAATTTGAGTCTAATACGACCAAACTCGTCTGAAATATAGCATTTTTATTAATTTTTGGGCGGTAAAAGGGGGTGTGGCTAAATTAAAATTTTCTAAATCTTCCCTGTACTCAAGTGAATATAACAAAAAAAAAATTATTTAAATCGGTAGAGCCATTTTCGAGTTTAAGCAAGACTAACGCACAGCACTTGATTTGTATATATCGCTCATTTCGTGCAAGACTGTTCCAACTCAAAATTTAGTATTTTTCAGGTGAGCCTTATGAAATTTTAAAATGTTATCACGACCAATAATTGTAAAGGTAGACTGAAAATTGCTAATAATATTTATAGGCCATTATGTTTTCTAATTTTCAAGCAATATTTTTGAAAGTGTCTATTTGAGTTGTGCCTTTATTACTACAAAAACTCATTTTAAAAAATGTTTTATTTTGAGTTGTGACGATTTTGCTACAATATGATCACATATTTTTGAGTTAGAGAGATGTCACGTTTTGAGTTGGTACTTTATTACTACAAAAAGATTAAGTTACTTGTTTGAATTTTTATTAAAAAATTGTTTATGATATAATAAGTCGTTATTGCTGAAAAATCATGCAAAAATTTAAAAGAAATTTTAGTATACATAGATATGAAACGTTGTTTCTACAAAAAAGTGAAGAAATTGCTAAAAGTCAAAACGACACAAGTATCTGAAAAACAATCAATTAACAGCAAATCGGTCTGGAATTCACTTAAATTAAAGATATGATAACAATGCATATTTGGGGTCGTCCATAAACTACGTTACCAATTTAGGGGGGGAGGTGTTAAGATATTGTAACGTTACCAAAAATTAAAAAAATTGACGAAAAACCTAATCTAATCTAATTAATAACACAATCATTTCAAAAATTTTTAACCTTACATGTTTATGTTTGATCGTCTAAATTGATGGTTAACTTTTGTTTCAACGATTTCTTCCACCACCTTTTCCCTCGACACAGGAACCTTTTCGTATTCCTTCACCATCTCAGCACACGTCTGAAAAATTTGGGTCTTTGCTTTTGCGACAGGCTTTGACGTTAAGGCCTGAATGTTCTTGATCAAAGGAGATACCGTATGACATGTACTGTTCTTCTCAGACTTGTATTTCGTTGTCAAAACTTCTATGAATTGCCATAAGTTTGTATTATATCGTTTACAATAAATCGGAATAAAAAATACTATTCAAATAAATCAATTTTCAGAAAGCATTTACACAAAATCACAGAACTTGGTGCAGCTCATGTGCAGCCTTTAAGGGTACTCTGTCAAAGATCAGGTGAATTTCTTTGCGTTAGAAATGAGGATTCACCTGAATGGGTCGACATAGAATCCGATGAAAAATTCTATTTTGAAGAATCCTCAACAAAGCTACCAGCTTCTTATATCCCAGTGATTGAGAGCGTCGAATTTTGGATCGTAGATGGAATAGCTTTTACAGATGATATTAATTATTGATTTTTTCCAATTGTTCCTTCAATGTATCTAGTCATGCTAGTCACTAATACTAGTATGACTAATAAATAGTGAAAATTGTCAGAGCTAGTCAAAATATATAATCATTCAAATGAATTAATTTCATATGTCACGTTACTTTATGGGAGTGGGAGGGAGGGGTTTTGAAAAGCACTACGAAAAGTAACACAGGGGGAGGGGGTAAAAAACCGGAAAATCAGTAACGTAGTTTATGGACGACCCCTTTCTGTATATTTAACTCAAAAACCCAAACTTTGAGTTGTGACGGTCTTGCATAAAATGAGCGATATATAGAAACAAGAAATAATGTTAAAACATTAAGGAGATTCACTTCACTGCTGAAATTTCGGGTCCATCTGCACTTCACTGTAAATTTGCGAAAAGTGTAGTGCAATGATTGTAGTTTTGGTTTTCCAAAGTTTTCTTAAATTCCACCATCTATTGCGTTGATGCAAAATAGTCGTCACAAACTTGCGATGAAAAGATGTGTTTATTGCCATAAGAAGATTTATTTAATGGGTGTGAGTCATATATAAAATAATATAAGAATATGAATGAATGACAATATTTTAAATTCAATAGGAAGAACCTAATCGGATTGAAAATCTGTCTTCGTATTTAGATACTTTTAGTTTTCAAGATGGAAAAACCCACGAAGGTAAGTTTCTGATTGAATTTTAAATTAATGCCGATATCATTTGACATCAGTAACAAAACGATATCATTTGACATCAGTAACAAAACCTCGAATCCCTTGTTGCTTCACTAAGTCACAGTTATTTTTTCAATGGTTCGAAGTTTGCATTTTTTTGGTACCAATATTGAAACTTTCCTCTAGCTCTTATCCGTATGGGTAATTTATTACCTTTTTGGAAAAACTCTCTAAAAGTCAACTTAGGAGGGATGTCAAGGGTTTAAAACTTACAGAAAAATATTCTCTAGAAAATTTAATTTAATGTCCTCGAAGACAAGTTTTCTTGTCTACCTCTAAGATTCTACGAAATTAAAAGAAAATTAATTTCTTTTTTTGTAAAGAATAACATTTTAAGGGATCGTGTTCAATAGGGTCAATCCATACCATAGAAGCACCAAACGTCATCGATCTCTGTTTGCGATGTAACCATGCCAACAAGTAGTTGTAGCATCTCTTACAAATTGTTTGTTGCACCTACGAAACATTAAAAATAAATTTCAGATCATACGAGTATTGCGCTAATATTCATACACAAATATCAGTTTCTGACTGAAATGACCTTGACTGCGTCGGTATGGTGTAAAATGGCTGCAGATATAACAAAATGATCTATTGTTTCTGCAAAATTCCATTGCGTATTCTAATTTTGCCAAGTAAAGATCACAATACTTTCACTATTCCAATCAAATTACTTAATGCCCATAAAAATTGGAAGTGGAAAAGTTGCTTATTTCATTCTATTCGTTATAGGCTTTAAGTCTTAAACCCAGCAGGAAGGTTATAATATACTATTATGCCGTTACCTACAATACCTATGATGCCGATTCATAATGCCGATACTTACTCGTATATAGGCTTCCCAACTGTCCCAGATTTTATGGAAAGTCCCGGATTTCCAGCAATTTTTACACTTCCCACAAAGAAATATATTTTCTCTAAAATGTATTATAAAAAAAATAATACATTTAATAACACAAAAAGATTCAGAAACAACACACATTATCTGGATCTAAGAAATTTGGCATGGCCTAAGCCAAAGTTATGGCAGAAAGACCTTTTCATATAACTTATATGGCGATTGAAAACTTTGAAGCAAGATTTCTCGAAACTTCGAAATAAGACTTAAGCTTAAAGACATAGACTGTGTCTATTGCTTATTGACACAAAAATGCTTAATTATAATAACTAAAGCAGTATGACGGTTTAAGATAAATGTTAAGCAAACGTTTAGCATCAGTTCATGTAGAAGTTGTTAAGCTTGAATTTTAAAAAATGTACCGCACTGTTCTGTATTTTTATGAGCGCAGTCCCGCAAATAAAAGTCCCCAATGCTAATAGCAATACCGTTAGTTATTCTTCAGCCAATTTTTACTTCGTTTGTCAGTCTCCTAAACTATTTTAATCTAAATTCAAAGTCAAAAAACCTATATCCTAAGGGTCTGAGATGGTCAGAGTGAAAAATCGAACATTTCACAAACAACCTTCCCGCCACAATTAAATCTTGGTAAATTTTTACTTTTTCTGTAATATTCTAAAAACTCGTTCATCGTAACTTATTTAACAATAAAATATGTAGAGTTAAAATAAAGCCAAAAATCAAAATTATGACTTAAAACTTGTATCAACAGTTAAAAATGTGTTCATTTTACAATTCCCTCAATCAGATATTGATCGTGCCATATAATATTTAAATCTTTTTGTTTTTTTTTTAATTTTTGCACGTGATTTATTTTGAAAACGGTGCAATTTTTTTTTTTGGTAACGTAATAAATTAATTTCGCACTCGAAAAATATATATTAATGCACTCAAATCTGAACTGTTACCTATCCGTCTTCCAAACATGTACATTTAATTTTTATTAGCCATCAGCACCTTGTATACAGTCAGCAAAACACGTTGTTGCTGCAACACAAGTGTTTATGGTTAGAACTTAAAATTTATGTTCGATGAAGATCTTCGGTAAGCATTTTACAAATAATTTCTTTTTTTGTTTTTATTACCAAGACGTGTAAACAATTTTATGTTAATTTCTAATGACAGCCATTTACGCTGGGCGGAAATGATGCCAACAAACGCGTGCAACAATCAGTGCAAAGTGTTGCATTTAATGGATTTGGTGTACCGTTAAACACACCCATAAATATAGAGGTGTTTTTTGCCGTTGCCAGTTGCAGGCGAAGACATGCAAATGTCGGTCACACACTTGAACAGTAGACGTCTGGGAGTTGGGTGGGTCATTTGCACGTTCATACATTGACTTTGTTGTTGCACAGTGTTGGTCATTAATAGCAGACGATTACGTGTTGTTGCTTTTGTTGTTGTTTTTAAAGCATTAAATGTCTTTGAAATATTTCTTGAAGATGCATGGAAGTTGAGACCATAAAAATAATTGCTACTCTTTTTTATAATTATTTGTGGCTTTTCGTTCAGTTTTTTTTCATTTTTAGATCCAAGTGAAAGCTATTTGTTCAAATTATTGATAATTGATTTCTGATTTGTTGAGGGATGTAAACAAAATCCCGCATTATTTAATAACTTATGTAAACATAGAAAACATTAATCACCGCATCTTGCAGCTAAACATGAAAAAAGCTGAAAGGTACTTCCACAATTAAGCCAATTTAATGAAAGAAAGTGCTTTTTCATTCGAAGCTACCAACTGACAAAACTATTTTTAATACGTATTCATATTGTTGTTGTGGCTGTCGATATTGCCGTTGTTGTTTACATATAATTAAATTATTTGTTTCCTGACTTAACCTATGATTGATTGAATGATGAAGTTTACTTTTTTAGTTTTTGCTAAATTTTGTGTGGGCGTAAATGTGAAAAAAATCGAAAGTTTTACATTTTAATCAATAGAGAACTTTTTTGAAAGTCATTTATTAAGAAAATAACTTTAAGTTACGAGCAGTGCTTAGTATTAGTTTTATTGAAGCAGCGTCATATTCATAAAAGATTCATTTTATGCTGCTCCTGAATTCAAAACAATAAATAAGAGTCCACTCAATTTGAAATATTTAACACAATTTGCTTTTGAAATAGTTAAGTATCCATTAAACCTTTACACGTATACACTTGCTTCTGCCACAACACTGTACTCAGTGTCGAGTTCAGTAGATTACATAGCTATAACAACGTGTCAGATCGTGTTCGAGATATTTGGCGAAAACAAACGAATACTGCCAGGCACTCGTCAGCAGTTAAACAAATCATGTTCATGTTTGCTTTTGAGTAATATGATTTGATTGGGTTTTTCAAATCAAAGACTCGAAAAAGAAATTAATGAATCGAATGCACCAAATCATTTACAAATGATCAAAACTGTTTTTCGTCAGAATTGTACCGGGCTAGAATTTTAAAAATTTTATGTGAAATTAGGGTAGACCATAATTTTTTTTTTTTGGTTTTCGAATCTGAGGTCAGATCTCAAAAAATTGTATTTGGCGCTAAAGTGGCCCCTTAATTTTTTTTATATTCTTTGTTAAGTCAGTATTAAGAGGTCGCTGATTTAAATCATGTAAGAATTTTAAAAAAATTTTGACAGTAGGATGGACCCAAAAATGTGTTCTTTTTTGTTTTATGCTCATTTAAGATAGCTATCTAATTTCAAATCTTATGTTAGAATTTTAAAAAGTATTTTGACGCTAGGGTGGACCCTAAAAATGTGTTTTTTTATACTAGGGACAAAAAATCAACATGTTTCAAATATCAGAGCATGTTTTAGTGCACAATTAGTGCATGTTCTATCGAAACAAGAAAATATTTTTATTTTTGAGATTTTTTTTTGCGAACCATATTTACATAGCTTAAAATTCGCAAAAATAAAAAATTTAATGTGTTAACCCAGTTGTCAAATAAATTTTGGAATTTGTAAATTCTGGCAATGGACTTAGCATCGAGGACCCATTCTTACCTATTGTTTGCTTCAGCTTCGAAATCGCAAAAATAAAAATTTAAAACGCACATTTAAGAGAATTAAACAAAAAAACACATTTTTGTGTTCCACCCAAGTATCAAAAAGCTTTTTAAAATTTTGACGTCAGCTTTTTAAAACTTTAACACCGTCAATTTATGCACCGAATGTTATATTTTTGTGCATATAAAATTCGA
>OY986437.1:106853028-107270528 GCA_963920525.1 Dichetophora obliterata
AGGTATTGCACAATTAAAAATAAAATTTGACTTCGATTTGCATTTCAACAACATCATAAATATGCAAAGTTGACTTAAGAGAGGTTTTAGGCAAAAGCGGTTAAAATTAAGACAAATTTTAGAAGAAGTGTTCAAAAAAAGTTTGCATTTCATTTGCATGTTAATTTCATCATCAGTATAAGTACAAATTAGATAAAGATTGCGCTGAAGTTAGTGTGCAGAGCGTCTTAAATAAGATAAATAAAAAACAGACCCTTATATGCACATCTTTTACCAAAATGGAATAAAAACATTTAAAATAAAGAAAATTATGAAGCGTGGGAAAAAGTTTAAAAATTTACGATTTTTTTTACCATATTGTTGCGTGAAAGCTAGAAAAATTTTCCAAAGAGCTTATTTTGGTAAAATATGTGTAGAATAACAATATAAATAGATTTTAGAAAAAATAAAATCGGTCAATTAGTTTGTTTTCCAGTAGTGCGGACTGTTTTGAAAAAGTTTGTTTCGAGAAAAACGCATTTAAAGTTACTCTGGTCAGTTAAAAGTACTCTGGCGCACCGGATTTTAAGCGCTAGAGAATCTGTATTATAAGCGGGTTTGATTTTTAAATTTTTTTGACATATTTTTGAATAGTATGTATTGAAACAATCAAATGTAAAATAAATTAGATTTACAAAAACAAAAATCAAGTTCTTAAAATTTTGTAATAAAAATAATTTTTTTTGAAGCACACTCAGCTTTTTCAGTGTTTTAATAATTTTCTATGGTTGATATATTACTTTACGCAAATATGTGAAATTTATTTAAGAATTTGCCATTTTTTAATTGATTTTGAACTCATTGCTGATGTCAGATGTGCTAATATTGGAATGTTAAAACATGATTTTATTAATTGAAGTTGCATTTGATGCAATTCTTATTAAATTTCGTTCTTCCGAAAAACAATTTCAGAAGCTGAAATGGTTGCTGGTGTAGATCATATTTTCCACTTAACCATAAAAGCAAGAAAAATTCGTTATGATGTTTTTAAAATTTTTAATTTTTTGTCACAATTTTTCAACTTTTGTTGCCATTCATCACGTTTTCAACAGATCAGTTCTGAGTATTCTCACAATATAAATCTAAAATTTTTTTCTTAATTATGGAGGTTAAAAATTATTTTCAGTTACAATGCCCATATTAATGTTAATTTTTTTTTAATAAAGAATGTTTGATTAATTATTATCAAATACATTTTCAAATGTATTTTTTTATTTTAATAGGTCCTTGAATGTGTGGGTTTATTAAAATGTTTGGTATATTTTTCAAAATTATATAGGCACTTTTATTGAATTTATGCACTTTTTGAAATTCTAACATCAGATTTAAAATCAGTGACCTGCGCTTACAAAGAGTATAAAACAAAAAAAAAAAACATATTTTTCGAGTCCACTCTAGTGTTAAAAATCTTTGGAGTTCTAACATCAGATTTGAAATTGCTAGTGACCCTTTAATACTGGGAGCACATCTACAAAGAGTATTAAAAAACACTCTTTTAGGGTCCACCATATTGTCAAAAACTTTTTTAATTCTAACATCAGATTCGAAATCCATCCATAAGACATAGCATTCATTTGTAAAAATTCTTCCAGCTTCGCCTAAAAATTATTTTACTGCTCTTGTCACCATTGTTTGATTGATAGATAGTTTGCCGATATTTTTGTTTTTCCAAAATGTTGTTTTTATATTTTTCACAAAAAAGTCAAGTCTCAAAAATTATTTACATGAAAAAATTACCGCAACATCACTTTCCAATTAAAGGTTAAGGCTAAAATTATCGTTTTATGTACTTAGAATTCAGTATTCGACCTCGATATACACTGACAACATTTTACGAGCGTTGGACAAGGAGGCGTGGTATGTTTGTATTTACGTTTTTAGGTTAGAAATAAATATTTAACAACTGATAAAATTAGATTACAAGAGTTGACAAAACCTTAAAAAAAAATTATTAAGCTCTTTTAAGGCGACTTTCGATATTAAATTCGCAAAGAGGGTCATTAAAATGCACTACGTCTTTTTGAGAATTTTTATGGCTTATGAGGTTTTTATAAAATTCCAAGAATTTGAGCCGTCTCCACTCACTTTTAAAATGTTAAGATAGGAGTTTTTTACTTTTTCTATATTTAGTTCATTGATTTTTGCTCAATTTAATATTTTTTTTTTATTTAATCACTATTTATTTTTTTTTTTAGACTGAACCAACGCTTAAATAATGCGGCCTATAAATGTGTTAGCATTGTATTTATTCGGAAGATGGGTAATAGTCAGTTGGAGGGTGGATAGATGGAGTTGTGTCAGTGAAGATTTGTTTTAAATTTGCACAGCTCAAATCTGCCAGGAAACACGCTCGCAAGAAGACTATTCCACAACTTTGCCGGGCGGCTTCTGTTATGGCATAGGATTTATTTTATCTTAGTTACTAATTATGTGAAAGCATAGTTCAGAATGAAACGTTTCATCAGAAATGTATTTAATAATAGAAATGACAAATGCTGCTTAAAAATTAGCAAGTACTGGTCGAAAATGGCACTAAACTATTTTGGTCTCTCTAACATAGGTAAGAGAAGTCATAATGCCACTAACAAAATTTTTTTTCTAACCAATACAAAAGAAGTAAGGGTCTGCCAAATAACTTTTTTTTTTAAAAAATTCTTTAAAAAAAACTGCTAAATATTTTCTCAAATTTCTTTTTTTATTTGAAAGTACAATCCTTCCGGTTAATAATAAAAAATAATTTCATTCAAATGACTGCCTCGGCTGGCCATGCAGTAGCCTACACGATCGGTCAAATTTTTAAGCACATTATCGATTGTGTGCAGCTGTATTTCACCAAATGGCTTCACGAATATTGTCCTTTAAAGCGTCAATTGCCTCTGGATTGTCGGCGTAACACTTATCTTTGAGGGCACCCCACAAATAATAGCCCAACGGTGTCAAATCGCAGCTCCGAGGTGGTCAAACGACATCAGCTCTGCAGCTGATAATGCGATCTTCAAAAACAGGGCGCAAAACATCGAGTGTAGCTTGTGTGTGGCACGTAGCGCCGTCCTTTTGAAACCAAATGTTGCCAATATCCTCCTTTTCAATTTTTGTGAACCAAAATTCGTTCAACATGGCCCGATAACGATCACCATTGACTGTAACGGCCACTCCTTGCTCATTTTCGAAGAAAAATGGCCCAATTATGCCTCTGGACCAAAATCCGCACCAAACAGTGACTCGTTTTGGGTGCAGCGGCTTTTCAATGCATGCGTGCGGGTTTTCTGTGCCCCAAATGCGACAATTTTGCTTGTTTACATACCCGCCAAGATCAAAATGAGCTTCATCTGTAAAGATGATTTTTTTGGCAAAATCGTCATCTTCTGTAAGTCGATCGCAGGCCCACTTAGCGAAGCGAAAACGCTGGTGAATTGATGTTGATGGCGCTTCACGCATACTTTCTGCCACAGCAGCAATATTCTCGGGTGTACGCACTGCTTTTGGCTTTTCACGCTTTGGTTTATCGATGAGGATGCCAGTTTCTTTCACTTTTTTCGGAAGATAACGAACATACGGAGCTGAGGGTGCTTCTCTTCTTCCAAAATCCGTACGCAATTTTCGCACACATTCTGCAACATTACCATGATATTCAAAGTAATGTCGCAATATTTCCCAGCGTTGTTCAAGCGTATACACAACCATATTCGTTCAGCGGAAGGATAAAACTAATTATCTGTCAAATCAGACCTGAGCTAAGTGTTACTATTCACGAAATAAGCACTAGTTGAAAAAAAAAACGTTAGATGGCGGACCCTGTATAAGTAACAAAATTGTTGATAACTTGCTGCGAATTTCTTAACAATTTTGTCCTAAAACCAATGAATGCCAAGTATTTTTTTTTTTTTAAATATTCACTGAATATTCACTTCCACTCTATTAATGCCAACCTTTAAATCCGTTTCGTGTTGTATATATTTTCCATAAACATAAAAAACTACAAATTCTTATGAGGAGAAGGAAAAATCTATGCTTAAATAAGCAATAACACTGGTTGATGCCAAAAACCAATTCTTCAAAACGTTCGCAGTTTAATCCAAAGAACATAACAATCAGCTGAGTTTATTGAAATTTTCAGAACTAAAAACATAAATAATACTCAAGGAAAATTCATCACTATGCTTTAAGAACTAAAAACATTTACCGAAACGTAGAAGAAGAGAAATCGATAAAAATACTTTATGTACAAATATAAACAAAGAACTGATTGCGGTTATGCAAAAAAAAAATAAGATATATAAATTGTCATAGTTCCAAAAACTACTAACAACACAAACACTTAAAACTGTTGTTGGTATAAAAAGTTAAAATTGCAAACGAGTCATTCGTACTGAAGTGGTGGCTATAATTTTTAAATTTAAATGCTAGTGTTGTTCTGCCAGTGACAGTGACATTAAACTGCATAGCAATAACAATAACAACAACAACAACAATTACCGATACAGCAACTCAGTATCTATATAAACAGCAACATGAGGAACTGGCTTGGCTGTTGCCAATTTTAGCACTTGACCAAAACATATTAACTCAAAAATTTGTATTCATTTGGCAGACAAACTTTGTGAATTTTCATATCAGAAAACAAAAACAAAAAATAAAAATATGGCCTATATTGAAGGACAACGTAACGCAGGCGCAATGACTGTAAAATAAATGCGAATACCGGCACACACACACACACACAAACACACACACACACTCACCTCCAAGCACACTATATATTTGCAAAACTGATATTCAGCTGTATCAGTAAATTTGTGAAACACAAGTTGTATTCAAAATTATCAAAATTTACCTATTCTTGTCATCAATGATATTAAGCATATACCCTATGTGCACAAAAACGGATGCGGATCCGTTTCGAACCCGTTACGAGTTCTTCCGCGAGGAATTCGCACTTTTATGTTTCGACGGACCGCTCTCTTTCAAACCGAATAGAACTGCTTGTCAGAATTTTTAATAATTATGATGATTGAACTAGTTACATGTGACCATGGGCGTCCATAGGATTTGTTATAGGGGGGAGAAGGGGAGAAGGCATTAAAGAGTCTAGAATGCATGTAAGGAAAAGTAACCTATATACAAATCTATTTTTTGAGATTTTTTGAGATTTTTGATACTAATTTTGTTAACATGATACGCACCCTACACCGGTTGACACACGCTTGTACACATAAGAACTGCAAAACATTTTAAAGATGGTGAACAAATATTTTTCGTATCATACCCGAAATATCTTCAAATCTCATCATATTTTTTTGTCATGTAGTACATTTCAATATTTTTTTGCAAAAACAAATATCAATAGTAGTTTGATAAATTAAATAAAATTAGGTGTTCTATATCCTCAAATGAAATTGCTTTAATTGCTATTATGATTTAATATTCTGATTTAATGTTTTCAACTTTTAAATAAGTAAACAAAAATTCCCAATATTAAATAAAATATTTAAAAAAAAACAATATTTTAAGGCCTTTTTTTAACATTGGCGGCCTTGAACTCCGGAAACAATTACGATCGACCTGAAAATTTTCAAATTTGGACTTAGGAAGTTAAAATCCATATAATCCGCTAAAATTAAAAACTAGAGTTGTCGCTTTTTTAAAATGTTCCCCGATGCTAAGGGAGATATTTTTGACCAGATTTCACACCGCATTGACACCAATTCTCTTATTTATTTTCCAAAACATATTAACTGAAAAATTTGTATTCATTTGGCAGACAAACTTTGTGACTTTTCATATCAGAAAACAAAAACAAAAATAAAAATATGGCCTGTATTGAAGGACAACGTAACATGTATATCCAACATATATCAGTTCTATCAGATTGCAAGCTACTACAATCAAGTAAGGAGTTCTATAACCTACCTGTTATATGAATGATTTAAAAAATATTTTTTTTTTAATTCAAAACGTATGAATATATATAAAGAGCTACATGTATATTAGATGGGTTTTGGGTTCTATGCATTTTCTTAACATATGTATTCCAGAAACTCCTTGCAAGGCTTGATTCTGAATTTTGAATGTAATAAACAGTTGCACATATTCGTTTAAGCACAACAGTTTTTTTAACATATTTTACCGCTTTTTTATCAATTATAAATTTCTTTCTTTGTTTTAAATAAAGTATTGAACTTTGCTTTTAATAGTATTTTTTTTATTTAAATATAACAAAATTAATAGCTTTTAACGCAAAAAATAAGAAAATAAAGAGAAACTAAGATGCAAATTTGTTTAAACGCATTAACATTTTTCTAACTTATCTAAACAATTTATTATTTTTAATATTTGTTAGGGCCACGATTTCTCAATATAATCTCGTATAAACGATTGGGCATGGATTGCACAAGTTTTATAAGCTCATAATTCGATGCATCCTTCCAGACTTCTTTTATAGCTAGTCAAGCACTATGTCAATTCTTTGTCCTTGTGCTTTTTGCCATAAATTTTGCGGGAAATACACCCCCAAAGGTTCTCTATGGACTATTCAGATCTGGACTGCATGCCGGCCACTCCAAAAGTGGTATGTTGTGTTCCTAGATACACTGCATCGAAAACTTCGAAACATGGATAGCGGCGTTATTTTGTTGGAAAATACTGTTTTCAACCATATTTTTCATTCAAAAATGAGATGAGAGCATCGTCCGACAATTCCGTGTATAACAACGAATTCATTTTCGGTGGAACAAAGTAAATATTTGCCGTGTCAGAAGCCGAAAACGCTGCCTGTAACATAACGCTACCACCACCGAAGTTTTGTTTTGACATGCATACATCGTTATTTCTTAAATCGTTCCAATAACAAGCGTACGAGTCTGGACCGTCCAGATTGAATTTTTTTTCTCATCAGAAAACACAACATTGTCCCTTGGTCCAGTGAATGTGGTTGCGTGCAAAAGCAAAGCGAGCTTTATGTTGTAACTTCATTCATACAGGCTTTCACCGGAGCTTCTTCCTCTTTACGTTTCCTGTTGTGTGCAATATGTGGGCAATGTGCTTAGCCGTTGCTGGAAGACCAAATTTATTATTGATCTAAGTGGCATTCAAATAATTTCTTGTAGCTTCCATTTTTATTTGATTTTTTTGGTGGATTAAAAGCTTTTGATTCCCTTCTGTAGGTTTCTTAACGCCGTAATTATTACTTTTCTTCAAAAACAACCAAATTACTCCTTCAGATCTTCCAATTCTTCATCCAATTTCCCGATTTGAGTAGCCTTCTTTGTGGTACTGCTTAATTTGAACCTTTTCTTAATCGCGTAGGTAACTGGCCTTTGGCATTATAGTTACAACTGTGATATAACGATTTAAAAATAAAAACAAATAATTTTGATGTAACTTGAGTAGTAAAAGAAATATCTTAAACTCCCAAATTTTTAATTTTTAAGCCAAAGAATAGTAATGATACAAAAATATTCGCTAATTGCAAGTTTTTCACCAGCTGCGTTTAAACGAATATGTGCAAATATTTTGTGCATTGATTGTATTTTTACAGTGCCTCCGAAATTACAGCAAAAATAATAATGTGTATGCAATAAAAAATTTTCGTTATTCTCACGAATAGTTTCAGCGAAAGCTTTATTGTTGAAAACATATTAAACATAGATTTATAAGGCAGGAAAATTAAAATTGTGAGTGCGTTTAAACGAATATGTGGCACTGTATATAAGAACGTGAAGCGAAAAAAAGTCCATAAAATTCTCAAACTGGATGGGCACCGCTTAAAAGCGTGAATTTGAAGAAGTATAAAATGGATGTGTCAAATTGGTTTTCCAATTTACATTTAAGTCATGAAAATTTTGACCATAAAATATTCTAACATAAAATCTTTTGATTAGCCCGAAAATGCCTTCAATTTTTTTTTTAAATTAGTCATTGATCCAAAATTGGCCTAGTTCATTCAGATTTCATTTTTTCTTTTGCTTTTGAATTAGAAGCTTTGCTCTTACCTAGCTCGCTGGAACTTTCTCAAATTTAAATGATACAAGGTTTAAATGATACAAAAATTATCCAAATTGGATCATGGTTATGACAAAACATGATTTTTTTTAAGCTTACATTTGGGAAAAATTTATTTGTTATTAAATTTATATTATATACTTTATTTTCTGTTTGCTTACAGTGACTTTAAAACATAATTTTGCTTATCGTCAAAGTTTATATGCGTTATTGGTAAGCCCCTTGCCATCTGTTGCTCCGAAGAATGATATATATTTTTTTTGTAACATGTAACATTTTCGACTAATAAGGGATATCATTTCTTAACATTCGTCAATTTCTCGTAGAAATAACTTCATAATTTCTTCCATTACATTCATAGTATTTGATAAAAGTTTCGTGCTCTTTTCGAATTTAAAATAATATTAGTTGAAAAAATGCATTTCACCGTAAGCATTATTCGTATGATGTAGGATGTATTAGTTGAGTTTAAAAAATTTATACTAGAAATCGTCAGTGGTCGAAATTCGACCTTTTCGCTATGACCTTCGACCTGCATTGTAATATGAAATCGCTTTCTTTCTCAGATGAGCGTAGAAAAGGGTTTAAAAACGAATCTATTTATATTTTCAGTTTGCTGCTCAGTGCTAACCAACGACTTTTCATACAAAAATACGTTGTACTGAGGAAATCTACAGTTTTTGAGATATCGCGATAATTTTGATGTCATAATAATGGGACATTTTTTAATATACGCTCCGTGAAAAATATTGCCAAAAAAAATGCTTTCATATACCGTTATTTTTCTCAACCAATGACTTTTCATACAATAAGTCAAAATAACGGGAATTATTCAAAAATTTACTGTTTGTAAGAAACTTTACATTCCCAATATATTTTTGCACATGTTACATAAAACAATGCTTATTGAAGGGTATCCGTAAGAGATATCGAGAAATGTCTAACATATTTTTTTACATCTCAGCGTTCGACAAAATCTCACACACTATCATTCTTCTTAAGCTTAAAGCCTTCGGTTTTCCATCACTCTTTATATCTTGGATTAAATCATATCTCGAAGAACGCCGTTATAATGTCATCTTTAGATTTTCCAACTCAGATTCCTTTTCAGCTACCTCTGGTGTCCCACAAGGTAGTCACCTTGGTCCTTTGTTGTTTGTCTTAACAATCTATGATGTAGATGGCATCATCAAAGAATCCAATCTCTCTGTGTATACTGATGATATGAAAATCTATCGGCGCATACAAACTAACGACAATTCTCACTATCTTCAAGAATATCTAGTTAGTTTTTCCACTTGGTGTCAAAAAAATCTTCTAGAGCTCAACATTAGTAAATGTCAAGCTATTACATATTCACGCAAGCGTCTCCAGCTAATACCAAGAACTTATTACTTACTCGGCAAGCCAGTACCTCCTGTAAGCTTTTTACGGGACTTAGGTGTAATATGTGATAAGGAACTTAATTTTAGGTCTCATATTGATAATATCATTAGTAGAGCCAATTCTGCACTGGGTTTCGTGAAACACTGGTCCAGAGAATTCTCCAACTTTTACGTTACTAAATCTCTCTAGCTTACCTTTATCAGACCCATCCTCGAATGTGCCAGCCAGGTTTGGTCTCCTATCTACGACATCCATTCTGTGCGAATCGAAGCCGTTCAATGAAGATTCATTAGGTTCGCACTACGCGGTCTTCCCAGTTCTGACAGTGTCAACTTACCTCCTTATGCAGACCGCCTGAATTTGATTAACATACAATCTCTTGCAAAACGAAGAGAAGTTGCAGATGTACTCTTCATTCATCAACTTGTATGCGGTACCATTAACTGCCCTGCACTATTCCAATTAATATCCTTTAATACCAACCCACGTAATCTTAGGTCTATTCCTCTCTTCCACCTCAACTTTCATCGTACCGACTATGGTTGCAGTGAACCTGTAACCAGGATGCTTCGTGTAACTAACAATTTGATCAGCGAATTCGATTTTCATCTGAGCAGATCTCGACTCCGCAATGCCCTTTTAAACTCCAATGCCACTTCTTCTTTACTCCAACGTCACTTTTCCCCTCTATAATCTTTTTTTTACAATTAAGATATGATACATATTCCCTGTTAATTATTGTAAGTTCCCTTTATTACTTTTCTCCCCGTATTTCCTTTTTGACGTGTTCTTATAATTACGTTTTTCTGGTGGGTGGATTACGCCCACCACGAATTGGATATCTTTCGAACACTAAAACAAGGAAAGGAGAGAAGAAAAAAAAAAAAGAAAAATAAACTCTGTTGGAATAAGATTAGTTCTTAGTTAATCAGCTTGTATTAAGCTTAACGAATAAATAAATAAATAAATAAATAAATAAATAAATAAATAAATAAATAAAAATAAATGTCTAAAATTGTCCTCTTACACCGTGTTCTTCCATCTTTTATATCTTAGCTTTAATTTAAGAAATTCTGTTTTGAATGCTCATATTTCAGGTCAAAGGTCACAAAAGTATTCTGTGCACTTTTTCTCCCTTCCCTTATTCATTTGAAAGAAAAATTATCCAAATCGGTTGAGAAACACGGGAGAAAATGGTACTGAACTGTTTTTTCTACGGCTATTTATATATAGATAAGGAAACGTATGATTGCAAGGTGGCCGTAGCCTAATAGAAGATTACGTTGCCCGTAAGCCAAAGAACGGCTCAGCTCAGACAGAATTTTTTTTTTTTCGTTATTAGGTCTTAGTATCATTCGTAAACGTAACAAATGTATTCGTACAATATAGATTTATTTTTGTACGAATACGAATAAAATATTCGTAATATGTACCAAACTACGTCCATTCTACGAATCCTATTCGTGGCTGAAAACTACGAATTAAGTTCATAGAATGAACACAGTTATAAGTAGTATTAATACATAAAATTTTTTTAAATGGTATCGTAACTTATCACAGAGACGGGTAAAACATACATTTAAAAACGCATGGCTAAGCTCAGCTTTATTTATAAATAACCCTAAAAAAAGTATTTTAGAAACATATAATATAGGTTTATATATCTTCAAAATATATTAACATACATAATGAAAATATCGTCCGCATCAAACCAAAAAATAATAACACAAACTCAGTTGTTATTAAGTTTTGTACGCGGTGTGATAGAAATCGCGCACTTAAAGCTTTTGGCGATTTTCGGAGAAGATCAAAAACTTCTACTAAACTACGTGGAGCTGGACTTAGCTTTAATAGTAATGTTTATATCAATGAAAGCCCTACGATGGAGTACAGAAAATTACTACAATCAGCTATTCGATAATCAGGCCCAAGAAAAATTCAAAAGCTGTTCCAGTTACTTCTGAAGCTGATCTGGACAAAATTGTTGGTGATCTGGAAAAAACTATTGAAGAGTCTATTTCTCTGTTATTTTTTACTCATTTAATTTTCATAAAAAAATGTATTATTTCTCGTTTTTGTCCTATTTTCAGATTTACTTAAACCTCTATCTATACTTTATGCTTTTTATGTACATGCTGTTAGTTCTGTGTTTGTTTGTCCAGTTAAAATATGAGTGTGCGTAATTGCACTCGCAGTTATGGCGCTAGTGAAAATAAAAAAATTATGGTTGACATATTAGTTCTGTTTCCGTACTAACTTCAGGTAATTGTAATAGATTAGAGAGTGACATTTAGCATGCTATTCTTCACTTTCGAGCTAAAAAAATTCGTAAAATAACGCTTTCAAGCAACTTATTGTGCTACCTATTGTGACCTATAGCGACCTATTGTGTAAGCAGCATGAAGGCCTAAAAAAGCTCATTTTAATGCTAGAAGTCTGAACGTATCTAAATAAGATTTTGTAAAATACATATTTGAGGATTCATAAGTTGATATTTTATGTGTTACTGAATCTTGGTTTGGCCATGATATTAGTGATGCTTGTTTTAAGATATATAATTATGATATTCTAAGGCTTAGGGCTTTTTTAATTTAATATGAAGATACATAAAAAATGTTCACTGCCTAAGGGGGTGCTTGCCCCGTATACCCGTACACAAGATATTTAGTAATTTTTTACTGAGGTACATTTCAAAGAAAATACTCAAACAAGCTTATATCGACAGTAGAGGACATGGCAAAGTAGTTCGCATAATCGCATAGCCAAGAAAACAAAAAATTATGAATAATAATATAATTTAAATTAATTTTCATTTCCGTCTCCGAAACGGTACGAAGTAAGTCCATCTCGAATTCGAAACGGATCAGTATGGCACACTGGGTATCCACAAATACCCACACATACACACACACATTTAAAATCACTTACTATCTTTTTCTACACTCTACCTTGTTGATTTATAGCACTTCCCCGTATAAATTGACAACAATTGACGCACTGCAGACTATTTTGGACACTTGATATGTTTGTTAAATAGCACTTGCAGCACCAACAAAAACAACTACAACAACAGCAACAACCATTATACTACCCACATACATTGCATAACAAACGAAATTACAAGTAAAGCAAAAAAAAAAAGCAAATAGCAGCAGTTACCGCCGGCATATTCAGTGGTGGCCCTAAAAATTGTGAACTCGTGGAACTTTTGTAACCTTGTTGCTGTTGTTTTAGTTTTATTTGTTCTCGTTGCTATTGAAAACTGAGTTTTTGCTCAAGTGCTTTTAGATATGATATTGTCGCTATTTTGAATTTGCATAATACAGCAAAAGTATGTCTGTCTGTCGTCGATTGAATTCGAATTATTCTGTTTAAATTTTAATGGTTTTATTCATTGACTCATTCCAATTTCTAGCCCAACCACCCAACCTCCGGCTAAAGGTTTTAAGGCTATTTTGATGTTATTTTGGTTCTTATGTATATCAGTTTGCATAAATTATGCATGAATTTTGAACGATCTCCTCCAACGACCCAGTTCTCTAAAGTGCATGCAACATTCAAGGAATTTCAAGTGTGATGCAACCACAAAAGCCTAAAAATAAAAATTTGTTTGGTTTTATTTATCGAATTATAAAAACTTGCTTTGTTTTCTAACTATTTTGAGTATTATGAAAATGCCAACAATTTATTTTCGTCCGTTGAAACAATATTGAATTTGTCTATTTTTAATTTGTTCCTTTTTCTAAGAGTAACTTAAAATTATGTGAGGACACGGATTCAGTTGAAAAGTTTTGCTTTTTTATCACAAAATTTAAACCTATTGAGAAAAAAAACAACAAAAATTTGTTTCCATGCAATTTTATATATTTTTATGATTTACTTTTTTTATTTATTGATTTATTTAAGTAATCATAAGTACAATAAGAGCTATGTTCTTTTACAGTACGACATAAAAGCATAAATATATTTACTTTACATTTAATTTAAATTAAAATGAAAATCAAAATCAAAATTAAAATCAAAATTAAAATCAAATTTAAAATTATAATTTAATTCTTCGTCCTGCATATCCTCGTACTTTTACCTACCATGACTTCAAAGGTATTGATAATTATGCTCTTCTTCAAGATGTACTTGTTATTCCCTGGAATGATATATGGTTCTGTCCTCATGTTGAAGATAAGGTGTCAGTTTTCACAAACTACTTTCAAAATATTTTTGGAAAACATGTTCCTAAAAAAACTATAAACATAAAGAACTCTTCCTGTCCCTGGTTTACTGGTAGCGTGCAGCAAGCCATAAGAAAGAGAAATCGGTTGAGAAGTATATGGAAAATTAGACCCTCGAGTGAGAAGTGGGAAAACTATAGGCGTGCCAGAAATTCTTCGAACCTACTAATAAAGCAATCTAAGATAAAATACTGCTCTGCTAAACTCAAAACGTCTCTTCCATCAAAAATTCTTTGGAATAATCTGAAAAAGTTCTGTCTTGCTGATACACAAGCTTCATTACACAAGCACATTACCAGGCAGATCCTAATGTTCTCAATGACTTTTTTCTGTCAAACGCTATATCCCCACAAATAAGTACTCATGACTTTCCTAACCCAATTGAGCGAACTTTTCAGTTTTCTATGGTTACGGAAAATGATGTTTCAAAGTATGTGATGAAAGTCAAATCCAACGCGGTGGGTGAAGACGGAATTTATATTAAATTTATTAAAATTATTCTTGTTCATGTTATTAGCCCTCTAACTCATATCATAAATCACTGCTTCACTACCTCAACCTTCCTTAACTCATGGAAAATAGCTACGGTTATGCCTGTTGCAAAAAATAGCACGCCTTGTGAACCAAAGGACTTTCGGCCCATCAGTATTTTGTCTACGTTGTCTAAAGTTTGTGAAGCAATTATGGCTGACCATATATCGACATATATCTCATCAACTAATCTTATGTCTCCGCTACAATCTGGCTTCCGTCCTAGGCACAGCTGCTCAACTGCAACATTAAAAGTGCTAGATGATATAAGATCTTCATACGACGACGGGAAATTAACATTACTCTGTCTACATGACTTTTCAAAAGCTTTTGACACAGTAAACCATAAACTTTTATGTCTTAAGTTAAAAAATTTATATGGTTTTTGTGATAGTTCGGTAAGTTTGCTGAGTAACTATTTAACGGGCAGAATGCAAAGAGTAAAGGCTGAAAATTGCTACTCGCAGTATAAGCATATCTATAGTGGAGTGCCCTAAGGATCGATTCTTGGACCTCTTTTGTTTACTGTTTTTGTAAATGACATTTTCCAATGTTGCAAGTTCTCATCAATACATGCTTATGCTGATAATATTCAACTTTATTTAGGAGGTAGAATGAATCTTAAGGAAAACTTAGCATTTAGGCTAAATGAAGATTTGAGTTCCATTAACCAATGGTCTCTTAGAAACGGCTTACAGTTGAATGCTCTAAAATCTTACGTACTGCCTATATCGAAAGATAAAATTAATTTTAAGGTCATTCCTGATTTAATGATAGGTGACAAAAATCTTCTCCTGGTCAATAGTGTAACCAGTCTTGGTTTTAAAATAAACTGCTCCCTAACGTGTACTGACCACATCAACAATGTTGTTCGAAAAATTTATTTTGTCTTACGTAATCTAAGATTGTCGGCTGAGTATACACCAGTTGATACAAGACGAAAACTCGTTATTCAACTCATCCTGCCGTTGATCACGTACTCTGAAAATGTCTATAGCAAACTAAACTCGCGTTCTCAGCTTAAATTGTATATGTATATGGACTACGAAAATTTGATCACTTAGCTCAATATAGAAACTGTATACTTGGTTGTAACATTATAAACTACCTCAACGCTCGTAACTGCATATTCTTAAACAAACTAATTAGACAAAAAACTCCTTTCTATCTATATGAGAAACTACAATTTGGTCAGTCTCTGAGAAGTCCAATGCTCATCCTGCCTAGTTTTAATTATCAAAACTCAACAAGACTATTTTTCATTAATGCCATAAGGCTATGGAACTCACTACCAACTCATCTGAAAACTATAGTTGGTGAACTTAAATTCAAGTATGCCATTCTTAAATATTTTTCTTTACAAAATACTTAACAATATTCAGTTCTCTAATCTTTTCTCCACTTTTTCTTCTAATTATCTATCCTTCCTCTCTATCTTTATTTATATTTATATTTATGTTATTATTAACATAAGTCCATAAGATTTTTACTGCTTATTTTATTTTGTTAATTTTTAAATTCAAGCAAAATCACTTGTGTCATGCTTTGTACTTGAAAAGAAATTGCTTCTTTTTGTACTAACAAATTAATTAAAATTAAATTAAATTGAATATATTTTATAATAACATACTAGAACATAACATAATAGAATAATAACAACTGCTAGGCCAATATAATAATTATCGGCCAATATTTGAATTCAACTTATTTGTAGGATTTACCTTTGAAGTAGATAATTGAAAGAAGAGGCATGGAACTTTTAAAACTCTTACGCCAAAATTGGAGGTAAAATGAGCTCAGAAAATGTCAAATCGTGTTTTGCTGATATAAAAGTAGATGTATAAAAATGTGTAAGCAACGAATAAAAACCACACCGCTTACAACTAAAATATTTTTGGGCATGCAAATAATTATGAATAATCAATGCTTTCTCAAAACATAAGAATAAAATAAAAGTTGTTTGAAAAACTTCTGTACAATTCTACAATTTTCTGTGTCAAATGAAATTAAGCCGGAGATCTTACGGTTCGTAACATTAGCAACTATCGGTACATGCACCATACCTACGCACATTGGTTCCATCGATCAGATTTTGTGGCCAAAACCCAAATTTTAAAGTTGTAAAACTTAAATTTTTTTCTTATTTAATCATAAAGTAAACATGCCAAAGATAACAAAAACACTTGTTTTAGTTGTTTTTACCGTTGCAACGTTAGTTGATACAGAGCTGAACTTGCACTAAGCTTTTGTTTACATTTCGCTGCGTTTGTTTGCAAAGAGTAGAAGCAATTAAATATACAAATTTTGCTATTTTCTGTTTGAAAGTGCAAAAAAAAAAAAATTTATGAATAGTAATAATCATAGTAAGTAGAAGTGGAATTTGTGAAAATTAATTAAATTTTTTTTCTTGTGAGTAGTGAAAACTGTATTTTTCAAAACGGCCTTAAAAATAGAATTATTAATTGAGTTTGCAAAGTTTCTTAAGCTAAAACTAACAAACCTATCAAAATATAACCTTAACTTTTATACAGTTAACAAGAACAGAGTTTTCTAAACGTAGTAGCAACTTTTCGCAACTTTTTGCAAACTTTTTGCAATTTTTAAGGTTTCCAGTATTTTTGTAGGTGTCTACCGTTTTAAAAATAATGATTTGTTCAACGCATGGCGTGCAAACGCAAGAACATCAAACGCTGACAGGGAAAAAGATGTTTATAACTTTCTTTTGACAAATCTAGGGGGTATTCACGGGTTGTTCCGAATTGCTAGAGTGTGAAAATGCAAGGTAATTTTCGCACTTACGCGTGAACATCAATATTGCAACTTAATTATGCAATAAAATTAAGTGCCGAATGAACAGTAAATATATTGCCACCCTTTTTCGAAATCATAAAAAGTTATTAAAATCTACGTACAAACTTAACCTTTTTAAAGTTTTACCCAGGTGGCAACCACGTTCGAAAACAACCAAAACACGAATCATCTGTTTAGCATCGGCTTGTGTGTTCTCGCAATTGGTTTGAGCAGTGCATAATTCAAGAAAAATTGCAAAATTGCTTCCAATGTGTTTGTTGTTGGAATGATGCGAAAGTTCACAATCATGCATTTTCGCATCGTCGCAACTGCGTTTCGCATCAACCCGTGAATACCCCTATAAATAAAAACGAATCAAAAGCTTTTAAAAATATTATTCGATTAAAAGTCAAAACTGTTTAACTTGTCTTTGCGATGGATAAGAAGTACAAGAAAAAGAAATATGCTGACTGGCTAAAGAATGAAACTGAAATCAAAGGCAATAAGGGCTTAGGTGGGCGTCCTTTTCTTTCATTTAGTGAAAAATCAGGCAGATCGAAGAGAAAGGCAGCACGTGAACTATTCAACGTGTCTTCTAATGAAAAAGATTTATTTGCTATGGCAGCAAGCTCCTCTGCTCGAAAAAAAGGTAATTCTGACTTGGCAGCAGTTCTGAAGTCCACATAGAGCCTTAAAAATAAAAAAGATGATGCAATCTGAAGAAAAAAAAATTATACCACTTTCCTATACTGAGGCCTTAGCATTTAGTTTAGAAAATAACTTCAAAGCAGCAATACCTAAACATACGCCTTGAGAGTAAGGCCAGAAACTGTGAATATATATCTTCCTAATAAAAAAGTTTTAAATGTTAAAGAACAGTGTAGGCCACAAGGGGTAATTGTGTCTGATAAAATTGCAAAAGTACCACTTGAAATGCTTTTGAGGCATACAGCAAAGAGAATTGTTGAGGTCCAGGAAGAAGTTACATCAGCTGTGATGGGTTTGAATAAAGAAAATATAATAAGTGCAACACAAATTCTTAGTTACGAATTCAATGGTTCTACTGGTCAAGCCAATTATAGCCAACGATTTTGATCGAACGAATCCCCTTGCGTTTAATTTCCTCAACAGGAAATATTCTTTGGAATAATGCAACACCGCAATCCGTTAGGTTCTATAGACCATTAAAGCTGGAATATGTAAAGGAAACTAAGGAAACCATTTTAAAAGAAGATTCTGATATAAGGAAGGAAATAGATGGAATAGAGATTTTTACATTAGAATTTTTTGAAAGTAAAATAATTCAAATCAAATTCCAGCTGTTCTTAACTTTGATTGATGGAAAAATTTTAAATTTTTTAACTGATACAAAATCTTCGTAAGCATGTCCTATTTGTGGAGCTTAACCTCAAGATTTCAAAAAAGTTAAGGACTTTATATCCGAAAAAAATTTAAGACAAAAGAGAAAAATTTGAAATTTGGAATTAGTCCACTTCATTGTTGGCTTAGATTCCTTGAGTTTAATTTAGATGCGGGCTACGAAATTGGCGTAAATAAATGGCAAGTAGGAAACTTGTCCGATAAAGAAAAGGTGGCAAAGAAAAAGGAAAACATTAAAAATCTTCTTTGGGAAAATCTTGGCTTGCGGGTAGACAAACCGAAAACAAGTAGATTCGGCAGCAGTAACGATGGAAATACAGCACGGCGTGCATTTGAGAACCATATCTTATTTTCTGAAGTAACGGGAGTGGATGTTGATTTAGTTTATCATTTGAAAATTATTCTTATATGCCTGTCCTGTCAATTTCTTTTGCATCTAGATCAATTCGAAAAATATTGCTTTGAAACGGCTCAAATAATAATAGAAATCTATCCTCGGCTTCCCATGACAGCTACTGTTCATAAAGTCCTAGTTCATTCAAGGCAAATAATGGAGCATTTAGTACTTCCAGTTGGTTGTTTCGTAGAAGATGCATCTGAATCCAGAAATAAAATTTATAAGGCTGCACCATGCTAGAAGGAGTAGCCGCAAGGACAACCTGGCAGATGTTTTTCATCGAGCATTATATCTAATGCATATATCTGAAGTATCCTTCAGAATCAGTTTTATCAAGCATTTCTTTAAATAAACGAATCGAACAACGCAAACGATTAAACCTACTACCTGAGGTTATATCATTATTGATTTTTCAACCTAATGAAGTAGTCGAAGCATCCACCTCAAACTCTACAGCAATTGAAATACAGATACATCGGCAGATACTGATTTTGATGAATCATTAAGGGCTGAACATGGATCTTTGGAAATGAATAGCCTTTATATTCCTTTTTTGGATCTTTAATAATTAGATAATGCTATCTTACCTATTTCTTATTTTATATATATTGGCTGTTTCATTAAATTTTTCATGGTCGCCATTTTCAAGCCGCCATTTTGAATTTCGAATTTTTGACTTCAGATTCATGATCAGCGACCCAAAAAATTTCGGGTCATTAAATTTGAAATGCATAATATAGTTATTATAAAAGTTGGCATGTTCATGGAAGCCATTTTTAAGCCGACATTTTGAATTTCAAATTTTTGACTTCAGATTCGTGATCAGCGAACTGATTCAAATACTTTCGGGTCATAAAATTTGAAATGCATAATATAGTTATTATAAAAGTTGGCACATTCCGATTCGTGATCAGCGACCCCAAAAACCTATAAACCAACATTTTTATGCAGATTAGACAACTCCTGGTTTTGGCCGACTTTTTTCGATTTGGAACCATTGTGCTACGGCACACTATGTACTTTTTTGACTTGAAATTTGATAAAAATAAGTAAAATCGAAAAAATTAATATTCGGAATTTTAACATGTTTGCCAATTTCTTATTTAATAATGTCCATTTCCTTTACATGTCTAATTTTTGTTTTTGCCTACCTTCTGCACGTGAGAAGATAAATGCTTCAAATCTTGGAACTTTTTTCAACATTTCAACAACTTTTTTTTGTTAAACTTTGAAACTACTTTGTGAAAAAACCGTTAGAGTTTTTTTTTAACGATGTGTTTAATATCTGATGTTTTTATGCAATTAAAAAATTACATCTTCTTTAAATAGTTTACATTGAAGGAGAACCTTAAATCCCTTTTTGAAACTAATTTTCGACTTTAGGTAAACTTATCACATTATGCGCTGATTAGGGAGTCCAATTCAGGAAGTTTTTCTTGATCCCGGATTTCTGGGATTAGTTCGGGATTTAAGACTTTAAGAAGTAAATAATTCAAACATTTGTTTAATTAAAACAATATTTTTTAATTTATTACTTAAAACTAAGAAATGTAATTACATTCACTTAAGAAGCAACAAAAACAAAACATTTTATTAATAAACACCAAAAAAAACTTAAAGAATAGCAATGACTAGCAAAGTTTTATTAATTTAAAGAATAAATAATAATAGAATAATTTACAGAACAGTTTAAGGTACTAATATATAAAAGTTAAACATATGTTTTGATGGGTCACCGTCTATCAGCCCCATTTTGAATAATTTTTCCCACGGAATCAAAAAAAGGGAGTTGTCATTTTTAATAAAAAGCTCAGACCATATTGAAAATTTTGAATGCAAATTTTTTCATCAACCGTCAATATTCATGATTAAAAAAAAATTGTGATGTCTGTATCTGCTATCTTAAAAATGAAAGCTGCCTTTTCCTATTCCGGGGGGAAATCAAGATGTTTATGATTTATCGTGTTTAAGGCAAATTAAAGTTAGAAAAATGTTTCGAAAATTAAATATTTTAGTTTTTGTTATTTTTAAAGTAATACTTTAAGCTCATCAACGCGTCTAATGTTTCATCTTGTTCGCATATTATTACATATATAACTCGCTGATGAGAAGCACATTTCTGATTCTATGCTAGTTTGAGAAACAGTTGCAAGAGAATCTGTAGGTTTCTGTAAGTTTCGACCAAGATTGCCTCCACCACAAAACAAATAAATTTCCTGAGTAAAAATATCTGACAATTTTGAAGTTCTTAGCTGACTTCTCTAAAAATTTACAAAGTCTTTGCTCCAGTGATTTACACTCATCGTCTTTAAAATCTTCAGATGCTACATCTACTTCTTTTCCGGAAGAAGCCGTTTCAATTTTTAGCCTCAATAAAAGTTTTTTATTTCTATTTTAAATGTGGAGTTAACTTTAATTCGGCAGTTCAAAGAAGATTCAGTAAGGCAGAATATATTGCTCTACGTTGACCGATTCTTTTAAGCAATGAATCTTTTAGAAGTTGAACCAATAAAGAATTTGTATTATCTAGCTCTTGTATCATAAACTGCATAGCTTTATCAGCTTGGTATAAACTTATATCTCGCCTGCAAAAGTCCTCGACGGTTGTCTTTACTGGCCGTAGAACTTTCACAACTTATTTTACAATTTTACTTTCATTTTCCGAAATAAATTTAAGCTTGAGGTATAACAACGCTTTTTTAATTGAATTTTCCAATAAAGAAAATCTTTCTAGCATATCAAGTAAGCTATTCCATCTATTTTTGCAATCTAAAATCAACTAAAGTTCTTTTCCTTGATCTTCCTTTATATATTTTCGGAGTAGATCGTTTTTAGTGAAAGACTTTCTGAGAGTTCTAACAATATTTCTTATTTGTACAACAGTTGAATTTAAATTATTAAGATTAGTGATTTCTGAAAATTGTTCACTTTCAAAAATGTGAACAGAGTCTAATATGCTACTTTCATCATCTGCATCCGAATCAAGATTATTTGTAGAATTACAGTTAACGTTTTTTTTAGTAGGATTATATCAATGAGCGCTAGTTGAATTGTGTGCGCTAAGCAAAGATGCTGCATTGCGGCAATAAGTTTTCCCAACTTAATCATTGTACTTGCGCCATCGGTTTAACAGCTATAATATCGTCTAAAATTGATAAACTAAAGTTGCTGAGCCTTTCCATTAGCACACGCATGCAATTGTTTGCAGTCGCTGAATCGCGAATCCGGATTAAACCAATATTCCATAGATTCTCGTTGCCGCGAACAGTTATATTTAAATATTTTTTATTTGCTGCCGAAGTCCATTCATCAAAACTCAAACTAACTGCATTATTCTGTATCACGAAGAAGCACACCAACGATGAGAGAGACACGAGAAGCAACACGATTTTGTATGGAAGAAAGTATTGCTTCTCGTGTCTTTCTCATCGTTGGTGTGCTTCTTCGTCATACAGAATAATGCAGTAAATCGGCCACGTTTTTTCTTCGAACTCGTTGTTTCTCTAATTATGTCGCTTCGAATTTGTTTGACGTAATTAACGACAAATGATTTAATTGCAGTTTTGGGCTTTGGCATCTGGTGTCCTCTAGCTTCAATTGACTTTCTTAGCTCATCCGAAGTGATAAGAACTGAAAAAGATAAGCCATCAGCAGCAGTCAGACTAGCTAAAATGACTGCCAGAGATTCATATCTTGCAGAGCAAAATAAATTGGATATTTTTGCATTTTTTGATGACGATGCTGCACAATCATGCGACGAAACTTGTACACGGACTTCCAGTTTTATGTTATGAATTTGCTGCAAAAAATGTTATTATTTCATCGATAAAATATTTATTATAAGACTCACCTTAAGATGAGTTAAAATCCTCTTTGTGGAACCACCTTTTCTTTTTAAAATTTTTGAACAATTTTTGAATTTTGCTGACTCGATGTTTTCTGCTGAAATTAGGTAATGCGGAGCAAAAGTCGACATTCTTCCGATATCTATAAAAAATTTTGAAACATAAACACTCAATTTTAAGTAATTATTCAAAGTATGGTAAAATTTTACTTTACTTACCCATTTGTAGGGTTGCGTTCAAATAGTTATGTTAAGCTTGTATTATTTTAAGCAGCAAAAGGGTAATTCATATCAATAAAAATTGGAAAGGTTGTATTAACACGAATATTTTGATCAGAAATTTTTTTGTTTGAAAATTCCGAGATACTGGATAGATAATCCCGGGATTTTTAGGGTGTTAAATCGTCCGAGATCCCGGAATTGACTTCCCTAGCGCTGATGTATTGACTTTCATGGCAAATAAGTTTTTCCCGGAAGTTCGCGATGTAGAACAAAGTACTCCATTTAATATAAAAACACCCATTGAATTTTTAGATAGTTCAAAATATACGAGGTCTTTTTCATAAATTTGTTTGAATTTACTGCTAGCATAAATGAAATTAAAGTCAAATCTAGAAATTTAAGAAACATATTTTTGCTTTAGTAGTTTTAATATTTTTTTTTGTTTTGCTCCATTATATATTAACTTTCTTTGTTTACTTATTCTGACTAGTATGAGTATAAAATAATAGAGTATTAAATAAAGTTTCAAAAGTTCAAACAAAATAACAAAGAATTCGAAAGTCTTTGTGCCAAAGAAAGACATGATATAAGATAAAGGTTTATAGAGGCCGAAAAAAAAAAATCAAGACGAGTTCCGAGAAGAAACCGGGCTCCGTATTGATTTCACTATACAAGGCTTTGGAAATAGCAACGAAGACAAAACTGCGAGGCGTTGCTTTACAAGAATCAAAACAGAGCTTTTAAACAATTTAACAAAATTTTAGTGCCATCAGAAGCAACGCAGAATTTACACAAAAATGTATACGGAAGTTGGAAAAATTTAATTCCAACTCTGCAAACAACTTTTTTCCAAGGGAAGTAAATAATAAAACATACTTTTTTCCAATTTATGTGCTAACGGAGGGAGTTGAAGATTAAAAGGTTTTACATAATCAAAAAGTAGAACCTGCTGGGTTAATTGCGCCTGCAGAGGGCTCCTGCCCTCTTGAAAAAATTAGTTACCTGACCTAACAAAACAAGTTTATTATTATGTTAACACATACAATAACCACTTCTTTTAAAAACTTTCTTCACGCCTTCTATGGTTTTATGCCAGCAAACTGTTGGAGCCTAGATTGAAATGCATCTACATTATTAAACTTTTGCTTTTTGCAAAATAGTAGAGAAAACACTACTTTGAAGGGCAGAAAGCAGAAATAATTCTGCTTTGAATAAACAGAAATTGAAAGAGGATGGACTGCAGATGCCACTGAAGACTACTGAAGAGTTGATGTAGCTATCAACGGAATAGCTGTATAGTCTGCTTGGTGGTTTGTTCTGCAAAGACCTTGTTGTTTTTGCAACCTGTTGCTTCATGAACTGATTTGGCATTAAGCCTAAATATAATTCTAAGGAATTATCTTCGACTAGGTCGAATTTAAAATACCCCAAAGTATATTCTAAGTTATGCATGCTTTGAAAGTTTAATGACGTCACTCTGTATAGAGGATGAGCGTGATCTAATTTGGCAAAACTCAAATGCAGAATACGTTATGATATAGAAGATTAATTGTAATACATGCTGTTTTTGGGAATTTATAAAAGTTATACTACTTTGATAACGTCACTTTGTATCGGAGATTGGCCGAGTTTATATACGATTTTGTCAAATTTCAAACTCAAAGTGAATTTTAATATTCTCAGCATGTGTGCATTATTTAATTCATTAAATAATTTTTTGTGGAGTTTTTGCAGACTTGATGGTTTTTGTACTATTTTGACAAATTAGAAATATAAGATGAATATTTGAGAACAAAGCTTATGTTCAAAATTTCAAGTTATTACATTAGTTTTTGTGTCATTTTCAGAGATTTTACCATTTTGACAAAGCCATTTCGAATGATAAGTAGGCGTGGTTCTCCGCAGATCTAGAAAAAATTTCACATTCAGAGTACACAATTGTATTTAGAATTATTTTAAAATTTTAAGGCATTGCATTGATTTTTGTGAAATTTAAATAGATTTTTCCTTTTAAAAAATATCAATTCATATGAATGGCTAGCGTGGTTTTCATTCGATTTGCCTAATTTTTTAAATTAATATTAATATTTCATGAAAAGCCTATACGTTGAATTTTTTTAAGATAACTCCAAAATTGCGGCTGTTATCGTGACGGGCAGAAGAACATTGCTTAACCGACTCAGAAGGTGATGCTGATTTTTCTCTGAGTTTGAAATTTAAAAAGTTTTAATAAAAGCCAGCCCCATAAAAGTGATTTCATCAAAATAATACTACAACATGCAACTTTCTAAACACGTTAAAACACGGCTATAGGGAGATTTTAACTTCGGCGCAGTCGAAGATTATAGTTATAATAAAACTTATTTATAGATATTTCATAATAAGCGTCAACTTTTTTATTTGAAAGAAGGCATAAAAAAAGAAGACAAAAGCAGCCAAATTTTTAACGAAAGAGTGGTCCACCTAATTTAGGAAACTGAAAACAAATAAGATCTTGATAAAACTATTTAAAAAACACGTAGCTTAAACTATATATTCACCAATAAAAGTAATTGAATAAAAGCAATTCCGTTAAATAACTCGAAAATTTCTTAAAATAATGTGTTATTTTAGGAGTGTAAAATTATGCTACTTTTTCTTAGAAATTGTTTTTGAAATATAGTATGCTTAAAATATTTCTCTTCATTAACATAAGAAACTGATTAAACTTCGCTTTGAAATTATTGTGCGAGGTCTACATATTTTTAAACCAATTTCGAATTACACAATTATGCTACTCATAAGTACCAATAAATAAAAAGGACTTTCTAGAAACGAATTTGTTTTTAAAAAGTAGGTTGTCTAAATGTCAATAACTATTACATTTGCATAAACGTTGTATACATATATAAAATAAATTAAGAACATTAATTATAGGTAAATGGCAATAAGTCGGTTCAAGGTCACGTTTTTTCAGAGAATCAACTGATGAATGGCTTTGCAGTTACTGTTAATGAATTTTTATAAAAAAACTGTTTTCTTATTTTGGCCTTATTTCAATGTCAAATGAAAATAATGGAATAAAAGACTCAATATGTCTCAATTAAACCTTGATAAAGATTTCAACAGGTTGGCTTTTAAAAAGGACTGAACATGAAAGCCTTTAATCGGTAAGAATAAGAAAACAATTTAAATTTGCAATAACAAGTTTGTTATTGCATTTTCGTGACATTTATTACTTAAGGAGACTAGTTGCGATGGAGTTTTAAGGAAAGACTTAAGTGCTGGTTATAATAGAAGGAACGAAACGTTATTGTAGAACGCTGAGAAATGCTCCACTTTCCTGGCCAGGCCACGGTTCTAAGCTTTAACCTTTCTTTTCTCACTTCTAATCAAACGAACTTTAAAACTCATCAATTTATGAAAAAATGTGTAGTTGGTAGTGGTAGGAAAACCTTAGATAAGATCGCTTATTAACTTGATTGGACTGAGACAAAGGCATAACACTTGCCTCAGATTCAATATCACATGTTAATACTGCTTTCTGCCACACTAAGAACATTCTTCTCAAAAAGTATCACTTGACTACTTCAATAAACCCTGCAACTAACTATAATTCATCTTTCGAATCAACACAATGCTTTCACATTTATAGAAGGTATCCCCTGAGCGTTGGTTCAACCTAAAAAAAAAAATTAGAAAGGAATTATCTTCGTCTCGACCGAAGTTAAAATACCCCTTCTGCCGTATTTTAAATTATTTGAAGTCTTGAATGCATTATTATTTTGATGACGTCACTTCTATTGGTAGCGATTTTTATCCAAATATCTTACATTTAAGACTCAGAGTCCTTTTTATTTATTAAAGCTTTTGTGTACAACATCAAGTTCACACATTAATTTTTTTGGAATTTATAAAGATTTTACTATTATCCATGCTATATTTATTTACGGAAGGTGGGCGGAATTTTCAGTTGTTGTTTTAAAATTTCAAACGTCGACTGGATAGTTAAGATTAAGACAAATTTGAAAAATTTTAAGCCATTGTAGTATTTTTTGTAGAATTGAAGTAGATTTTACTGATTTCATAAAGTCACTTTGTATGAGAGGTAGCCGTGGTTTTCAAAAGATTTTTTCCAAATTTAATACTAAAAGTACATAATATTTGTTAATGCTTATGCGAAAAATTTGAAGTCATTAATTAATTTTCGCAGAATTGAAAGATATTTTGCAGTTTAGGTAAACTCACTTTGTATGGGAGATGGGCATGATTTTTATTCGACTTTTACAAATTGCATACTCAAAAATATGGCAACACTGGTCGCAGCATTGCCAAGATAATTCTTTACGAGTCTCAATCCAAAGTTAATATCCGAGTGTACTAGAATTTTGTATAAATTGTATTAAAAACAAAAAGTAGATAATACAGAATTGTACTTACATTAAACCAAAAATGCTAAAACTGAAACCAAAAAGCTAAAATGGATGCTGTAATATTTCTTTTGGTTTAAATTCTAGTAATTTTTAAATAAGAGCAAGTATTTGAAATGTTTAAATTTTAAACTGAAAGATTTAAAAAATTAAGTAATATTTTAGTGGGTTTAGAATTTAGTCCTAGATTTCTAACCGTGTTGCTAGCAAATAAATAGAAAACCCTCAATCTACTTTTCTCAATCTACCACTCAATCTAGTAAGCATTTCCAAAATTAGGACTTTTTCATATTCTTTTCACAAATATGGGAAGAGGAAACAATTGTAAACCACAACAAACATCGTCATTAAAAATTAGAAAACATCATTAAAATAACTTTTATTCAAAAACTATTATGAAAATATACTTAAGTGTTTCCGAAGATAACCTCCACAAAGAAATCTTTTTAATAGTGTTTTTTAATAAAACTTTCTTATAAACTGTGATTTGAATAATTTTTTTTTATGTTACTAAACAATTAAAATTATTTTACGATTAAAAAGAAACTTTGGGGATTATCTTTACAAAAATATCGTTTAATCGCACAGTGTTTTGTCTAGAGCAAGTTAAGTGGACAAAATGGATTTAACCAAATACTAAAAAGAGCTATGTTATTTTGTAAACAAATGATCCGAGAAAGCAAAACAAAAAATTTTTTGGAAAAGACCCGTTACTTTCGAGAAATTAAGCATAAAAGCAAACACTTGTTTGTGGCTGCAGAATGCATTTGACAGTCGATGTTAGCACGTGTTAAGTGAAGTAATAATTTATTATCAAAGTGCATATTCTATAAAAAAAATTTAAATGGAATGCATAGTTGAAGGTTGGAGCTTTTTAATTTTGGCAGAATATGTTGTTTTTGTATTTTTCAGCAAATATACATATGTTGCTATTTTTCCCATTTTAAAATGATTTAATTTTACATGACAACTTTCGTGCATCTCTGGTATTCGGGCTGAATTTTTGTTTTGTGTTTGTTGTGCTTGTCTACTTTGTTTCCTAGAAATGTCGTGTCTTGTTGAACTATATTTTTTTTAGAGTAGTTGGGCCAAATTTTTCTAAATTTTTTGGATAGCTATAACTATGTAGAATATCATACTGTAATGGCAAATCGAAATTAGTAATGGTTCAAAAATTATGAGCCTCCCAGCAGACCGAAGCAGGTAGAGCACCATACTTAAAACTTTAAACTGTTTTTCTTTGAATTTTTGTTTATTTGTGGGCGGTTAAAGAGGTGTGGCATAAGATTTTTTAAACCATCTCGTACTCGAAAAAATCTACAATCTACATAAAGTAGTTAATTTTATTAATTTCTGAAAAGTGGGCGTATATAGATTGACCACGCCTAATTTTGGTCCATTTTCTAACAGTAATCATTTAAACTAAATTACGACCAACACCGTCAAAAAAAATACAAATTTGTAGCTTTGACAGAGTGCACGGGATAAAAGATACCAATTTTCGCAAACACTGGTAATGGCATTCGAATAAGCAATTAATTTTATGTTAAAATCGGTAAGGGGCCGTTCATAAACTACGTTGCCGATTTTTAGCAACTTTTTACCTCCCTCACCCTCCATAAAGTAACGTGACATATGAAATAAAAAATTAAGTGATTTAAACATATAATATTATTTTACACAATAGCACTCAGAATTTTCACTAGTATTTCCGGTCCAGATTGAATTGTTCACACAGCTGTATTGCTAGGATTTCTGCTTGGAAGATACTGGGTGTTGTCCCCATAGGTTCAGAGTGCTTGGTTCTTGGTCCGTACACCCCTGCGCCTATACCTTCCAATGTCTTGGACCCATCTGTATACCATGCTATGCTGTGTGGTTTCTTGATTTGCGATATCATCTCGCTGTCCCACTCTTTCTTGGTACTAAGCTTAATTCCGAAGTGTTTTTCGAAGTTATACCTTTTTACTACATCGTCTCTTGGTAGATCGATGTAGGGAGTGTGCTTTGCAATATCCTCCTTCTCTCTACTGCTGATAGTTTTACTTAAACCTGTCCCCTCTTTTGCAATGCACAACAGAGTTCACTTGGCTACTCCCTCTATGACAAGGTGTAAGGGTCTTAGGTCCAGAATTACTTCTAGTGCTGCTGTAGGGCATGTCCTCATGGCCCCTGTGATGCATACACAGGCCAGTCTCTGCACCTTTGTTAGCATATTCCTCATTGTGGTTAGCTTGGTTCTCTCAGCCCATGCTATTGCACCATAGGTGAGGATGGGTCTCACCATCTCGGTATACATCCAGCGGAGAATTGTTGGGTTACAACCCCAGCTTTTCCCCGCCATGAGTGCGCGCGTTGCTTTGTTTATAGCTACCTCTGCATGTCTTCTCCAGAGAAGCTTTGAATCTAGTGTAAGTCCCAGATACTTTACTTCTCCTTTGAAGGAAATTTCAGTGCCATCCATTCTCATTGTTCGGAGGTTTGGCAGGCGTCTTTTGTTAGTAAAAGGTACTATGGTGGTTTTCGCTGGGTTGATACTTAATCCCACTGTGTTGCACCACTCCTTTGTTACTGACAGTCCTCTCTGTATCAGGTTACAGAGTGTATCCTCGAGCTTCCCTCTCGCTATTAAGGCGATGTCGTCTGCGTAACCCTGACATTTTATGCCATTCTCGGTTAGCATCGTTAATAATTCGTCCACAACAAGACTCCACAGCAGTGGAGAAAGGACTCCGCCTTGTGGGCAGCCTTTTGTTGTTTTGATTCTTATAGTGGTTTTACCCACTTTTGTTTCTGCAGTTCTAGCGCTAAGCATTTGGCATATCCATCTGCTGAGCATATCATAGGTTATCATAGGGACATAGGTTACTTTTTATCACAGAATTATTTTAAAAATAACAGCTCTTTTATATTTCACCTTAAAAAAAAATGGAAATTGATAACAATGAAAGTAGTGCGAGAGGATAAAGTTAAATTCTCCTATGGCCTACCCTAAGTGGCAACCTTACATGGAATTCTCATATAAAACTTTACAAATTAAAAAATAAGCTCACTGTTGACACCAAGTTTTTCATATATATATATGTATATAGTTCGTTCACATTTGACATATATGATGATGTGCTGGACCTATCAAAATACATCAAAGATGAAAAAATGAAAAAGAATGCAAAATAAATGCATGATGATTAAATTTTACTTATTTTGTCGCTAATTCACACTTTTTACATCTACATTGTGTTGCCTATGGCCGAAATTTGACCAACTTTCTGAAATTCCAATCATTGTTTTCTCATTCTGAGGCGATGACCTTACTTTAAGAAAATGTTTTGTACCAAGAAAATCTTAAGTTTCAATTTATCGCAATAATTTTGATATCCAGCACATAAAATTATTTGCAAAAAATCCAGCCAGATCTTTCATCTGATACCTCATTCACTATTATACCTCTTCCTGTCCCTGAGATTCCTAATTAAAATTAATTAAAATTTTCAAAGTCAATACTTCAGGTCAGAGGTCATCAATTTAAAATCTAAGATGATTTGGCACATCTATGGTGCAATACCTTTTAAATAATATACGTTTCACTGCCTTTATTCAAAAATAAATATCAAAAAGTGTACGACAACATTTAATGTTTGCGTAGAAGAATGTTTGTATAAGAAGATAATATATATGTAGCTAAGGCAATTGCTTAAAACATAGATTAGTGTATACAACTTTGGAGTAGTCTGAAATATTTGAAAATTTTTTCACAGAAATTATTTTTCGAGCTGTAGAACTTTGTAAAAAATGTAAAAACAACATTTTGAAAAATTAAATTTTCATCAAAAAAATCTTGGGGGGGGGGGCAACAGGTTGCAAAAACCAGCAAACTGTTGGAGCCTAGATTGATTCGTGATAAAGAAATAAACAAAGAGCACAACAAACAAGTCTTTGCAGAATCAATGCAGTCGCTTTTTTGAAACTTTACTTTTGCAAAGTAGTAGAAAAACATTGCTTTGAAGGCGACATACAGCACATAATTCTGTTTTAATTTAACAGAAGGTGTTCGTATAAGCTTATCAAAGTGGATGGTACTGCAGAAACCACGGAAGACTACTGATGAGTTGATGTAGCTATCAACGAAACAGCTGTCTAGTCTGATTGGTGGTTTGTTCTGCAAAGAACTTATTGTTGTTGCAACCTGTTGCTTCATGAACTTAATTGGCATAAAGCTCAAATATAATTCGAAAAAATATTTTTTTAGAATTATTAAAAAAAAACCATATTGTTTTGAATAATTTTTTATTCTTATTTCAAAAAAGCCCAACAAATTTCTGTTTCTTCCCAAAACGGCGCAAAAGTTTTTTTGTCTAAAAACTATAATAAATAAAAATTGCATTTTGAGTACTCTTTCATGCGACGTATCATTTAAAAAAAAACTGTTTCTGTTTGACACAAAATTTGATGCTTTATTAGGAACAATGTAATGGTCTGATTTTTGTAACGAGTTGAATTTTTTAACATGTTGTTTTTGTAAGTATTAAAAAATGCCCAGAACCCCATCTGCGGGGAACGAATTAATGCTATTATACATTATCTATAGTAATAAAACTCCTTTTCTGTTTGTTTGTTTGTTTGTTTGGCCTTTATATAAATCTAAACGGCTTAACAGATTTCGCTCAAACTAGGTACACATATTAAGTGTATCCCAACTTAAAATGTTACATGCTTAGTTTTTGCCACGCCTCCTCCTAAATTTTTCAACTAATGGTTATTTTGTTATTATAATGCTTTTTACCATCGGAGTTTTTTTTGTATTTAATTTTAATAAATGTCTGTTATTTTGACATCAAAAACACTCACATATATTCAAAATTGTAGAAATTTTCAGTACAACGACTTTTTCATAAAACCTAAAAATTAGAAAAAAACGACATGAAAATCAAAGTTTGGTCTTTCGATGCAAATATCTCCGCTGTCCATTAATATATTTCATTAAAATTTTTTTTGTTCAAAAGTTCAATAAAATCACTTCACATTATTTCATTAGTTTTGATTTGTACGTTAAATTCACAGACAGATAGCGCCGCATTTGTTAATACTGTGGATACAAACTATACACCTTGCGGTGAATAGTTAGAATGATGTCTAACAAAAGTTTCATAAAATTTAACCCCACACGCTTGGGATTACAGACAGGTGGCGCTATTTTCTGCTTACAGAAGAATATCTGATGTTCTTATGTAGCTAGCAGATAAGTTTTGCGAAATAGTTTGCAATATTTTATATATATTTTTTGAAAATGCTATTGTTACCAAAGTTTTAAAATGTCAAATAATGCAATACAGCCAGTTTTTTTCAGTCGCAGCGTCATCTAGCCGTCAATAACGGCAAAGTGTTGTCTACTTTTACAGTTGCGCTTTGAACACTTAAAAACATAAAATTGGATCAATTTAAATGTCTAGCCCATTTTCTGGATTTTTCAATGTTTTTGCTTTGCTTGCAAATGCGATCATATGATCTCTCATGAAAAAAACGCAGCTAATAAAAATTTTAGTACAATCATTTCAGTACAACTAATTTTTCATAAGACATTGATAGCTAAGAATGAAAAAAAAATTTTTGAAAATCAAAGTTTTACCCCTAACGCCAATATTTCTGCTGTTTATAATATATTTCTTTAAAATTTTTTTGTTAAACAGTTCAATATATTTTTTAATATAAATTTTTGTTTAGATGTTAAAATGTCCAGATTTCCAGGACGCATTGAGTCCCACCAAAATTTTTATATTGTTGAAAAGGTAATTTTGTTAGCTTTAAGATTAAGTACATAAAAAAATTATTTTTAATTTTTAAAATATGTTTTTCGTACCCCTTCTTTAAATTCAATTAGCTCACCGCAAGAGATGGAACCACCAACAACAAAAATTTTCCAAAACTTTTTTGGATTAAAGTTCGTTCAATTACCTTTCTAACGGTAGCTTACAAATAAAATTCAACATGTTTTTCATTATTCCAGAAATTTAAAAAACATATAATCGAAAAGTGTGTGCTAAAATGTTTATATAAATGAATCTCGAGTAACACCATAACTACTAAAATCATAAAAATATATATTTCTTAAAAAACATATTTTCCACATTTTATAACACACTCTTGCAAATCCTACCAATTTTTAAAGAAAATTCAAATAATAACCGCAATTATAAAACATTTTATAAAATATTACCATTTCAGAGTAACAACGGGTTTATATCAGCTAGTCTTAAATAATATTAAATTGAATTTTTTTATATTTTTTTTAATTTTGGTAACGTTACAATATCTGAAACCCCTACCATTACTTATCATAGTGCATTTCAAATCCCCTCCCCTCCTCCAAATTGGTAACGTAATTTATGAACGACCCCTAAGTCTAGTTATTTTTATGCAAATAAAATAGCTTGAAAAATAAATTTTAAAGATTCTAAAAAATTCTAAAAGATTCTAAATACAGTCAAAATGGGTTTTTGCTTTGAGCGCTCTCGGTAAAAGAGATATCGAACTAAAATTTTTTTGTTTCTGATCCTCATAAAATGCTTCTTTATTTTTAAGCTCTAGTGCACGAACAAGAATTAAGATTGCAAAAAAATCATCTAATATACAATCCCTTTAGTGTATGCTTTTTGTATTCAATTCGTTTTTAACACATTTTTAAAAACATATTTATTCAAAACTAAGGTAAACACATTCTCAAAATTTTAACAATGTATTGCAAATAAGTGATACTAAAAATATTAACAAATCCTTCATTTTAAAATGTGCGTCTTCGGAAATACATTGTGCGATAGTTGACACATTTTTCGTAAACTCATATTTTAAAAGAATAATATGTGCAAATCAGTAAATGTTTTTTTGATTTTTTTAAGTAATTTAGTCAAAGAGTATTAAAATAACAATTTATAAAATAATAATCAAATTTGAAAAACTCTTTCTTAAAACAACGGGGTGGTTAAAATCTAAAAAATTTAATACTTTTGCAAAAGATTAAGTATTTTTTTCAAACCTAATACATAACTTAGGGCGTTTCGTTTCTCTAAAAAGTTGTTTTGATTTATGTGACCTCTTACTGCCATCTCTGAGAATTATGAATTTTTTCTACTTTTGAGGTCAACATTTTCGAGAAAAGAGCACGATTCAATTTTGAGGTAGAGCAGTTTTTCTCAGGAGGGCAGAATTTCCAAAAAGGGCAGAAAAAATGTAGCATTTTTCGAAAAACGAAAACTCCATGAGTAAAGTTTTACTTTTTCCGGTTCCTGAAAGTGCATTTAACTTTCTGTAAAATTGTTTTTAAGTTAAGTCAATACCTATTTTAGAAACAAAGATATAATGTAAACCGTATACGCCTAAAACATGTTTTTTGGGGCGACCCCGAAGCGTTTCAAGTGACACCACGGGCTAACGGTAATAAAAAAACATTAAAAATTAGTTTTTTGTTATCTCCAATAATGTGGCATTCACATATATTTTTGCCAATTTTTTTCTAGATGGTGATGCGACCACACTCGCCGAAATCAGATGGAATGTGCCCAAAGTAACGATTCAAATAATTGCTAATCTCTTAAAGCTAGATCTAAAAAAAAATTGAACGCGCGCGTCACATTTCCAAATTGATTACTGAGTAATGTTCTTGAATTAAATCTGTGTTGACAGTTAATGCTTGTGTGATGACGTTCGATTAGCGTCAATGTTACAATAACAGTTGTTAAAAACAAAATAGCCAACACAACAACAACAACAATTATAACAAAACCAACCACAATACAAGCAATGCAATAAAAATTCGATTTGAAGCTGAATGAATTCTTGGATATAATGCAACGGTTGAACACGTTTTAGAGCTCTTTATTACTGCAATGCGAGGTGTTGGCAGAGAAAAAAGAGAGGAAGATGAGCTGGTATACACCGCTAGATATATGGATAGAACATTAAGGGGTATGATTTGTGTTAACATCAGAATTTTTTTGAAATTTTAACATCAGGGTTTTTATTGATTTTATAGAAAGAATTCGGTTTAATGGATTTTTAAGGAAATGTGCGTTTTCAGCTGGACGCAGCAATTTTTTTTCTCTAAACAATTTTCTTTTAAAAAATTCGTGAAAATTTAGATTTTTTTTTTCAAATGGTCGCTTTTTTTAAAATGATATTTCGAAAATCCCCTAAGTTCGGCTATAGCTAATAACAGACATTTAAGAATCTTTTTCGTTGTTTGTCATCAGATGATCCATTTTAACGCATTGCTGTTTACGCCATTGAGGCCAAATTCAAGAGGTGCCATTTTCAAAGGACAATTATGCAAAAGTATAAAAGTAGTACTTTAAGTACTTATTAATGTGCTCAAGATGTGTACAAAGTTTGAAGACATGAATACATCAGACCTATTTATTTTTATGAAATAAACAAAAAACACCTCAAATTCTGACGTTTACTCTGCTCATACTCCTTAAGTGTGCGTGTGAATGTGCGTTTGCGTACGCGTGTGTGGTTGGCTGTATAGCGTCATAAAGTTGTTGTTTGTTTTTAGCAACTAAAACTGTTGGCCAAATATTGCCATTCCAGTAAAATTGGCAGTCGCATCACGTTTACGTCATCAAAAAAAAAAACAAACATAACCATAGATAAGAATATGTAAAGCTTGGACAAAGAATTTTTTATAGTATTTATAAAAACAGTTAGCCGCCACAGTGAGTGGGTCAGTGGCGGCAATATCGATATACATATATTTTTATATCTACCTCCACTTTTTATTGATGTTATAAAGGCTATTTATAAAAATAAGAATGAACTAAGAATATAAAAAATATCGGCAAAATTTTAAAAAATGTTTATAATAATATGTATAAAAGTTTGACAAAAACGTAGTCTAAGCTGTATTGCTTTGCGCTGTTATATCGATGTGTTTTTTTTAAGTATTACAACTTTGCCACTGAAAAGCTATTTAAGCATAAAATAATGTATTGCTTCTTCATACTAACAATTTCTTCATTCAAATTACTGCAATAGTTTTAAAGAGAACATTATCATGTACAAAAATTTTAACACTTTGAGCATAATTGTTGCCGTTTGGCAACATCTGACCTTGTAGGTCTGTTAATAGTTTGAGACCCCTTTATTTGCAAAAGTTAATTCCAAATAACCAATTAAAATATGGTGAATAACAGTAGAATATCGCAAAAATGAAAATTTATTGTAATGGCTGCTCTGCAAAGTTATTCCGAGTGAACATGTGTTAGCGACCAAGTGATTTTAGAAAAGAGCAAGTCACAAAAACTTTGTTTTAAAATAATTTCGAGCTTAAGCTTATGAAATGTCACCTACAAAAGTTGGGGAATTTATTTACATTTCTACTAAAAAAAAGTGATATTTTGTGAGCTAGAAATTTTTTATATGTTTTTAAATTTATTTAAAAATTTAAGTAATGTAATACAGTTTTGAAATTGTGTACATTTCATATTTAGGTCTAAAACTGATTATCAATCAAATTCATTGCAATAAATTATTAATATTTGGTACCACCACCATGCTAGAAGTTGCTCCGCTAAGAGGCTATACAAACATAAAGTAATTTGTAATTTGTAATTTTGTAATTTTGTAATTTATTTATTTAATATAATTCATTGTACAAATAAGTGAATCTTTTAAAGATGTACAAACATAACTTAATAGTGATTATATAATATATCAGAAAAAATGTAAAAAAAAAAAAAAAAAAACAAAACAATATATTGAACGTTATTTTATATAAAAACTAAAAATATAAAAACTATAAAATAAATTTTAATATAAACTAGATTTAAGGAAGAAATAAGATAAAGTGAATAGCACAGAAATCGAAGTGAGAAGAGAAAACGAAAGTAAGAATATTTTATTAAGTTTCAATAAAATATTGAAATAGATTGCGTTTAAAAGCGTTTGTGCTTGATGAGTGTTTTATAACGGTTGGGAGCGCATTCCAAAGATTAATCGCGTACACAAAGAAATGTCGTGAGGTAGTGAGATATTTATACCGTGGCAAAATCAGTTGCATTGTTCGCTGAGTCCTTGCGAATCTTAAAATATCAAAGAGATAATCCGGTTTCTTTGTTTGTATTATTTTGTGTAAAGATACTATTGTACGGTAGTGTAGTAAGTTTTTTAAGGAAACGCCAGCTATTTGATTAGAGAGGGCGGAAATGTGGGTATGTCTATTTATTCTAAATATAAATCGGGCGCAACTATTGTAGGCTACATTCAGTTTTCTGTAAGACTCTTGATCCAGGTTGGAAAAGACTTCACAGCTATAGGTTATGATGGGTAAAATAAACGATCGGACAAGTTTAAGCTTTACATCGTTTGATAAAAAATTAGAGGTTGGATTAAGTCCACGCAGGGCACCATATATCTTAGAGACAATTCGGTTGATATGAATGTTCCATATAAAGTTACTGCTCATGTATAATCCGAGATTTTTAAAGCACTCTACATATTCAATTGGAGAATTATTAAGAAAAAGTGAGGGTTTATCGTTGTTTTTGCCTCTGTCAATTAGCATTGCTTTGGTTTTTATAGGATTAAGGCTAAGTTCATTATTTACTGACCATTCGAAGACTTTGTTCAATTCGGCGTTGACTTCGTTTGCAGCGATATTTAAGTCCGGTTTAGAGAAAAGCTTATAAATTTGTATATCATCGGCGTATATATGGTGCTGACAGGTAGAGAAACAGCCGATAATGTCATTTATAAATGTTGTAAATAACAGAGGGCCTAATACCGAGCCCTGCGGGACACCAGACAACACTTTAAGTCTGGACGAGCATTTGTTGTGCAGGTGAACATATTGTGAACGATCATCAAGGTAAGATTTGATGAGTTTACAAAGAGAAAATTGGAATGAAAATTGCATACCAAGTTTTTGTATCAAGATGCTGTGATTTATACTGTCAAATGCTTTTGAAAAGTCAAGAAAAACCATTAAGGCCATATTTTCATTGTCTAAGCCCGATCTTATGTCTTCGCAGACTTTCAGTAGTGCAGTTGTGCAACTGTGATTTGCTCGAAACCCGGATTGATGCCTTGTTATGAGGTTGTTATTATTTAAATATGTTTTTATTTGATTGCTTACAATCAATTCAAAAGCTTTGCTTAAAAATGGTAGTATCGAAATTGGGCGAAATTCTAAATTTGTTTGCAAAGACGATTTAGGCAAAGGCAGTATTTTAGCAACTTTCCAACCTGAAGGAAACATAGAAGTAGTGATTATGGTATTAAAGATGTGAGTTATATGGGAAAGAATAACTGGGAGAAGAGTTTTAATAAACGCAGGATTAATGTTATCTGCTCCAATCGCGTTTGATTTAATTTTAAAAATTGCTTCACCAACACTAATATAGTCAGTTCCTGAGAGGGCAAAACCGTTATGCTGCTGTAAACTAATAGTTGAGTTGAACACATTATCTGTAATCGTGCGGGGTTCTGTTGGTTGAATAAACTTATTATTAAGTTCATCCAGGTTTATGTTATCTGGAACAGGCAGGCTTTCTTTGGATATTCCAACTTGCCGAATGTTTTTCCAAAATGAATGGCTCGACTTACACAAACCAAATCTACTTTCATAAAAGCGTCTTTTGTTTCTGCGAATAAGAGCAGTGACTGCATTTCGGACACGTTTAAACTCTAAATGTATGGCTGTGCACTTGTATCTTTTCCATCTGTCATAAACATTTTCTCTCTTTAAAATTAGAGCCTTGACTTCTTCAGTAAGCCAGGGGTATTTGTTTGGTTTTATTCGCTTGCTTCTCACTGGGACATGTGTGGAATACAAGGTATTAATATTATTAGTTAGAATTTGAATTTGTATGGTAGTGTCATTTGTGGTATAAATTGGAGCCCAATCTAAACTTTGACAGTCCGCGAACAATTCGTTGAGGTCGACTTGTGTAAAATCCGGTGTGTATATTAAAGTTTCCTGACATGGGGTATGGTGTATATCCAGAGAGAGAAAAATTAATTCATGATTCGAAAAAGCAGGTGCTGAAATTTGGTCGTAATGCAAAACTAATTTCGAATTAGAAACCAAGAAAATGTCTAGCAGAGATGGTATACAGTTAGGTTTAAAGTGCGTTGGAAAAGAGTTGTTGGCAAGTTTAAAGTTAAAAAGATCAATCATTTCCATGAAATGTAAATTCCTGTTATTTAAAATATTAACGTTTAGATCCCCACAGATAACAGCATCCGAGTAAAGAGGGGCTAACTCTTCAAGCAGGTCTCTTATTAATACTGAGTTGGCAATGCAGGGGGCCATATATATGCATCCAATTAACAGTTTTCCCGAATTGTGCAAAACTTCAAGGAAAATGTGTTCAGTTAAATCATTAACACTCGACTTTTTTATGACATGACACTTTAAGCTATTTCTTATATAAATGCAAACCCCACCACCGGTTTTGTCATGTCTATCAGCTCGGAACAACTTATAATTATTTAACTTAAATAGAGTATTACACATTTCCGACTTTAACCAGGTTTCAGACAAGCAAACAATATCAACGGTACTGTTATTAACAAGCAGGCGCAGATCGTCAATTTTGTTTTTTAGACTCTGAGCATTTAAATGACAAATATTTAAACCATTACTGTATTTACATAAAACATTTAGTAGGGTATGCGACAAATCAATGGAGCTTCCCCATGGTTGAGTTATATTATCCATAGGACGAGCAATTAACAAATACATAAGAATCAAGAGGCACAAACACTTTTACGACGTACTTAGGCGCAGAGATAGTTGTGTTAAAGAGATAAAGAAGATATTTAAGATGTGAAGAAGAGAAAAAAGCGAGGGAAGAGTGTTTACAAATAAAAGATATGACTAAATATTGATTTGAAAAAGCATTATATACTAATTTAATGTTATTATATATCACCCACAATATCGTTGTTGCGAAATGAATTAGGAATCCCAGGAATCCCAGGAGTGCTTTCGTTATAAGCAATGTTATGCAGCATATTCTGATTAAGAATTTTAATCGGATTTCCGTTCTTGTGTGTGGTGACCAAAACAGAGCCGCCTCTTGTAAAAACAGAGAAGAGCTGCTGCCGGTGTTTCATTCGAACAGCTTGTTGAAAGATGGAACGGTTTCCTTGAGTCAGACTCTCATTCAAGTAGATGTATTTGTCTGAATCCAATCCAACATCGCGGAGACAGAGTTGCCTGTGTTGGTTTTTACGAAAGATTCCAATTGATTTTAGAATCAGATTCCTATCCTGAGGTGTTTTGAATTTTAAAATTATTGGCGTATCAGTAGAGTTATTGCGAAGACGGAGACGAAAAATGGATTTAAGAGCAGGGGGCTTACACTCAATAGTGTTACAGAGGCGAAGAAAACTCATTGTCAGATTCTCATCATTAAGTAGTGGAATTCCAAAAAGAACAGCATCAGCTGCTATGTTGTTTTTTTCTAGGTCGTCACATCTACTGTTTACTCTCATTAATTCATCGCTAAGAGCAGCAACTTCGCTGGCAAAGGTTTGATGTTTTCCAGTTGCTTCTTCTTCTACCTTCTCCATACGTGACTGCAGCTTGTTGAGTGCTTTTTCAAATTGAGTGAATCGTTGCTCAATTTGAGATATCTGCTCCATTACTTCGTTTCTCAGCATGTTTATTTCAGAAGTCATGCGACTCAAAATGGCTTCAGTGTGTTTATTGAGTTCTGAAGTAAGATCTTGCATTGTAAGTGAGGGAGTTCCGGCTAACGCGCTCTTTAAGCTAAGAGCAGTGGTGGAATTCTGCTTTGGAGTTGAAACTGATGGTGCCGTAACTGAGCCGATTGGCTTTTTTGATCTTGTGTTCATAACATTGTTGTTAACACTCATTTCAGCACTTGCGGTATTCATTCTCTAAGCAGAATGTAAACACTCAAAAATAAACAAACACAGTTCTTTATTTTTTTGTTTAATTGTTCTAAATGTTGATTTATTCGATTGTATTTTTTTTGTATTTTATATTTTTGTGAGTTGAACACAATTTACGATTGCAAGGTCTTTATTACAAAATTAACAATTTAAATTGCTTTAAAGTGATTTATCACAGAGGAGGAATCAAAAACACGTCTATTCACGTCGACTCTTGAATAGTCTCATTCCTAAAGTCTAAAACCTATTGAAATAAATAATGAGAGAAATTAGTTATGGTTATATGCAGAGGCTCATGTCTATAATATTGTCTTTACCAATACCACGGTTGCCACCTTTGTGGGAAAAATCCAATTTGTGGTTATTTTTAATTGCCGTGGGAAATAGGAGTTCCCATGGGATTTTTTAATTGAGTATGGTTTTTTTTAATTCACGTGGGATTTTTTGTTTTGTGGGATTTTTGTTAGTATTGAAGGATTTAGTTTTATTCTTCAGTTAAAATATGTATAAATATATATATACATAAAAGTGTACATTTTTCACATTTTGTTCATTGTCAAAATCATCTCAACCCATCTATATGATTTTCACAACGAATTTGTTAAGATTTCATCTACTTTGGTTTGGTGGGAAGTTCTTTCACTCTTGACATAATTACATGCATTGGAAAAATATGTTTCAGTGAATTTTTTTCCAATTTTATCACTATACAATATTGGTATATCTTAAAATTGATTTGTGATTGGTTCTTATTACGAATTGCTTTCGAAGTAATCTTCGCTGGTTATCGAATAACGAGTATCGAACGTCAAACCCTGTTGAAATGTTGCGTACTGTTGAAATGCGTACTGAGCAATAATTGTTAAAAAGATAAGAATTTCGTGATTGTGTTTTGCTTTTAAAAATACTAAAAACTAATTTGGAACCCTTTTTGTAAACTTCATACAAGTTTAAGGTGGATTAAATAAATATTTTTTATTGTACATTATTACTTAAAGACTTATTAAAACACAGACGATGAAATATACTATGTAGTTCTTTTGAATTTTTTAAATTTTTTATTTCATTTTTGAAAATTTGTTATGTCTGTAATATTTACTGTGGTAATTTTTAATAGAAGAGAGATCTTTTGTGATTTTTTTAAATACAAATGGGATGGTGTTTTAAATTTGCATGGGGTTTTCATGGTTATTTTAAATGTCCGAGGTATTTTTTGTATTTTTTTTTAATTGCGATGAGATTTTTTTTCCAATTTTATACCACGGGAATTTTCATGGTTATTAATTTTTGCTTTTGTAAGAAAAAGGTTTTTCGTGGGAATTTGAGGTGGCAACCATGACCAATACACATAACCGAACTGTAAATAGAAAATCTCTACATCAAATATTATTTTTAAATTCTGTTTGCGCTGGAAGTTTTGAAGTATATGGAATCCAAAACTGTATTTTTTATTTTCATTGTCATTATTAAAAAACCCACTAACAAGAATTATCAAATTTTAGACAATCCGTTATCTCATCAATTCCCGGTACTTTCTAGACAGAATGTATTTTCAAAACATTTTCTTTTCTCAGTAGTAATTTTTTATTTTTTTACCACACGATTCAAAAATTAAGAAAACCTTTGAATATATGGTAATGGTTACGGTTACGGTTACGGTTACGGTTACGGTTACGGTTACGGTTACGGTTACGGTTACGGTTACGGTTACGGTTACGGTTACGGTTACGGTTACGGTTACGGTTACGGTTACGGTTACGGTTACGGTTACGGTTACGGTTACGGTTACGGTTACGGTTACGGTTACGGTTACGGTTACGGTTACGGTTATGGTTACGGTTACGGTTACGGTTACGCTTACGGTTACGGTTACGGTTACGGTTACGGTTACGGTTACGGTTACGGTTACGGTTACGGTTACGGTTACGGTTACGGTTACGGTTACGGTTACGGTTACGGTTACGGTTACGGTTACGGTTACGGTTACGGTTACGGTTACGGTTATGGTTACGGTTACGGTTACGATTATGGTTATGGTTACGGTTACGGTTATGGTTATGGTTATGGTTATGGTTATGGTTATGGTTATGGTTATGGTTATGGTTATGGTTATGGTTATGGTTATGGTTATGGTTATGGTTGTGGTTATGGTTATGGTTGTGGTTATGGTTATGGTTATGGTTATGGTTATGGTTGTGGTTATGGTTATGGTTGTGGTTATGGTTATGGTTATGGTTATGGTTATGGTTATGGTTATGGTTATGGTTATGGTTATGGTTATGGTTATGGTTATGGTTATGGTTATGGTTATGGTTATGGTTATGGTTATGGTTATGGTTATGGTTATGGTTATGGTTATGGTTATGGTTATGGTTATGGTTATGGTTATGGTTATGGTTATGGTTATGGTTATGGTTATGGTTATGGTTATGGTTATGGTTATGGTTATGGTTATGGTTATGGTTATGGTTATGGTTATGGTTATGGTTATGGTTATGGTTATGGTTATGGTTATGGTTATGGTTATGGTTATGGTTATGGTTATGGTTATGGTTATGGTTATGGTTATGGTTATGGTTATGGTTATGGTTATGGTTATGGTTATGGTTATGGTTATGGTTATGGTTATGGTTATGGTTATGGTTATGGTTATGGTTATGGTTATGGTTGTGGTTATGGTTATGGTTATGGTTATGGTTATGGTCATGGTCATGGTCATGGTTATGGTTATGGTTATGGTTGTGGTTATGGTTATGGTTATGGTTATGGTTGTGGTTATGGTTATGTTTATGGTTATGGTTATGTGAATGGTTCAATAAATTGTATCTGATTGATTAAATTTATGATACAACTTAATCAATGCAAATGTAAAGGAATAACTAAAAATAAAAAAAGGAAATCCAAAATAAGTGTAAATAAATTTTCGTTGTACGCCTTTATATCCCATTATCAAAGTTTTTATTCCACAACGAATATCCAACAATGATTGCGTTGTAAAAAAAAACCATACCAGTTCGATTAAGTAAATTTTATTTGTAAACATCTGAGAATTCCTAACTAGGTATTCAAAAGAATTAGTTCTATTCTATTTTTCTGTGCTTCTATATTAATGCTTATTTATTTTCCTTCTTTGCTTTTACGAGAAGTTTGTGATAAGATACCAACACTTTGACGACATAACTTTCGTTAAACACAGTTAAACAGCTTTCAACTTTAACGCAACATAAAATTTTTAAAAATCTTTGCTAAGGATATCATACTGTATGAGAACGTTTTACCTACATAACGAATTAAAGGTTTTACAAAATATCCATGTCTGTTTATAGAAATTTTGGTACATTTTACGTTCAATCATGTTTATGTTAGTTTCAAACATAAATCAGTAGTTTCATATCAAAAACTACAAGATAAAAACATACTTTCACACACACACAAATAATAGACTTTAAGTCCTACCCACTGACATCTAAACTCAAGACTTTAGCGACATGTTGTGCATTTTATGTTGGTGACACACTTTATTTTTTCTTTTTTTGCTTTGTCGCCCATCATGTTTGGCTGTCTGACCCAAATGAGCAGTTACGAGGAATCAGAAAATTTCAACCAGTGTTAATTTTGTGTGCAGTGTCAAGAACAGTTATTACTGACAGCAAATATGACAAAACAAAACGAGCACTTTATACGTTTATTTAGATTGAAAGAACACAAAGGGCTAACTGAGGTTAGAACGATAAATACTGCAAATATTTTTGCATTAAGTAGGAAGTATTTAAAAAAAAAATTAAAAGCCTCTGTAATTGCTTTAAACTATTCAGCGATTTAAATCTTAATCGTGCGCTATAAAATTTCTTAATTTTTGACATCGATTTATTTATTGCCATTACACAATAAATTTTATGCTTCAAGCTTAAGCTTTATCATAGATTATACTATAAATCGTTGCTACCTGATTTGTAAAGCATGGCAGTTGATTTTAACTTGCTGATTTGCTTAATGAAAATAAAAGTTTTTGCTTTCAATATATTATTTGTTTGCAATAAATATTGGTTATGGTCGTGTTGAATATTACTTAACAATATTCAAGTTTAGTTAAATAATTTATTAAAAAAATGTTTCTTTTGTACTACACGGTTAGAAATCTTGTACTAAAGATCTTGTTCTACATAGAAGTTCACATCAGCTTTGGTTTCAAAGCTAGTGTTTGCAAAATACTAAAATACGGTTTTAATACAGCTTGGTTTCAAATTTAGTACAGGCTTGGATTAAAATATTAAATAAAAAAAATCACCGCCGCGAGATTCGAACGCACGAGTATAAATTGTATTAAAAAGTAATACAGAATTGTACTTAAATTTAAACCAAAAATTCTAAAATTTGAAAAAAAAGCTAAAATGGATACTTTGATACTTATTTTGGTTTAAATTTTAGTACAGAAGAGCTTTAAATATGAGTTAGTATTTGAAAAGTTTAAATTTTTGAAAGGTTTAAAAAAATGCAGCAGTATCTTGGTGGGACTAAACTTTAGTCCAAAATTTCTAACCGTGTACTAGGTACGTGGCAAAAACGTAATCTTTTATTTATTTATTTATTTGTTTGCCAAACCTTAGCAGGCCTTATAGCAAATTAAAATTCTAAAATAAGATATTTATTACAATTTAAAAATATAAAATATGTATTTGATTGAAATTAAGTATTATTAAAAAATTAAAAAGTTTTAAAAAATTGGAAAATAATGTTAACACTATAAAAAAGCCGTTTCAAGACAAAAGCGTATTCAAGACAAACAAGGTCAAGTTAGAAACATTACAAATATCGCGTTATCAAGACAAAGAAGGTAAAGTTAGCAACAATTTTGTGACAAACAAGGTCTCAATAAAACATCACTCCAATAAGTACATATATAATATATATCGTTCTGTCTTCCTGTAGTCGGTGGGATCCCGGTTTGACAGGGTGGTTACTCGACAAACTAGGCCAACTTTACCAAACCAATTTTCGTAAAACAAAGATAACCATCGAACTCAGGCATCAAGAAAAACTAGGTCTTATCGGCCACTTATATTAATATATTACAAATCGATCTAACGTAGTGTTTCAAGAGGTAAAAACCAAGACACCACGGTACAGCCGACAAATGTAGTTGCATTCACCATGAAGATATGCGGCAACTGAAGATCCACAGCTTTAGGTCCATTCAGATTATTAAGATGTACATACATCAGAATTTATCCATTACAGGCTTAGGTCCATTTATCCATTTAGATTATTCTATTAACGTGATCAAAATCAACGACGGTACTGCAGATAATCTATAATCTTATGTTTGATTGAATCCATGGATTTACTTAAGGATATAACATCAGATACAAAATTAAAATGACCGCAAGCGCTTCTAAGTGGTTCATTTTGCAAATAATTAGTTCTACAAAAGTTCATGTGCTGTAACACAAAATAACTTCTAGGACGAAGAGGAAACCTAAAGTATATTTTACTCAATAAATATGGACTGTTGATATATTCATGTAAAAGTTTAATAATCTAACAAGCATTTATTATAAGTCTCCGATTTTTTAAGGAAGAATGATTTAAGAGTTGTAACCATGGTAGAATAAAAATGTATATGCATTTTGGAGATGCAGACTGCCGAAACTGTCAAAGCGGAGTTGACAGCTCATACAAAATCTGAAAACGATGATAAAGCAAAAATTGGCCGCATTCAGCGGAGTCAACTGTTGTGGTAGCGATACCTTAATGAGCGATGTTTTTCTCTGATTGTGTAGTTCTCTTAACATTAAAAAAGTGGAAAATTATTTAAAATAATTTTTATAATTGTTTAATTATGTAAATAATTTAATTGCAAAGGTTTATCATGGAATTTTACCAGAACAGTCAGTTACCAACTGTTGACTCCGCTGAATGCGGCAATTAATTGCCTTTTGTTCTCATTCGCAAAAAGCTTACTTTGACAGTCTTATATATGAGAAGAAGAAAGCAGTCTGAAATGTCTACCTTCTCTAGTTCTGCCATTGCTGTAACCGATATTCAAAAGGTGGTAAGTGAAAATCAGTATTACAATAAAGATTGCTTAGGCAAAACAAAAGAAATTATTTCCGCACTGATTCAATGTAACAATCTATGTAATAACCGTATAGTGGGCACCATACCACTGAAGCGTATTCTAAGATAGACCGCACCCGGAAAGTGAATAAGGTTTTCGTTATGAAAGGATCATTAAACTCTTTTGGCCAATGTTTAATAAATCCTAAAGTACTATTTGCTCTATTTATTATTTTAATATAATAATAAACTGGCCATTTCAGCCCTTGGAAGGACTTTGACCTAGCTCCTATTGATCAATTGTGTTGTGCGTGTTGTTAAATGTTTGATCACAAATGACCGAGAACTGGACCTACGTGCTTAATGCCGACTCCGAACGGCTTATGTTCTCAAGAAGCTTTACATGGCAATTTTTACTCTCTGAGGTTTGCCATTGTCTGCAGAGAGGTGACGACCGAACAGAAAAATGAATTCAATTGAAAAAACTTTCTGTCTGAGCTGGAATTGAACCCGGGCTACCGCAGTTCTTTAGCTTAGGAGCCACGCACTCTACCCACAAGGCTACGACCGTCACGTTATTATTTTATTAACATTAATATTAAAGCGTAGTTTAGGATCCATTGTAACTCCAAGATCATTGAAAACATCAAAAGACTCCAATGGATAATCACACATTTTGAAGGAACATGTAATTGGTGGTTTGCGCTAGAAAGACCTTTGCTTGCATTTCAAAATCTTTAAAATTTTACGATATAGGGGGTAAGCTGAGTACAGATTTGGAACCAGTGTTTATAGTACATATAGGAATGATAATGGGCTTACCGGATCCGAAATTTTTAGACTAGTATTTTTTATCAAAACATGTCTGAATATAAGAGATCTACTACAGTGAAACTTCTCTAACTCGAACTTCCGTAACTCGAAGTAATATCTGTGCTTTTTGCTTTCTCAAGACATTTAACTTATATTTTTATATCTATAAGTCGAATTTCCCTAACTCGAATTTTTCTACAGCTCGATGCGAAATCTCATTTGTATTTGGAATACTTTCATGCATATTCATTTCTATAACTCGAATATCTCTCACTTACAACAACTTCAATATTTATGTCTGTCTTGTAATTTGAAGAATTGACTTCGTCGGAGCATCGCGCTGTGTAATTTAAGAGATTTTTTTAATTTAAAAGGTAAGTGTGACTCATTTTACAGTATTCAAGAATATGCGTACTGACTTAACGACTATATGAACATGATAAATATGATGATGATGAAGTTGAAGATATTCCACTGCCAACAATTTCCGAAAGAAATCACTTCGCAGACAAAAATGAAATTATTTACATAATATTTTATTCTATAACCCGAATTTTCCGTAACTCGAAGTTAAATTCTGGTCCCTTGACACTTCGAGTTAGAGAAGTTTCACCGTAGTATTTTTCACACAGCGTGCATAATTTCAATTCTGCGCATAAAAAATGTAATAAGTGTAAGCGTTGTTAAAGTCATCTCATTACTGAGCAATATCTGCTTTGAGTAACTTTTGACTTGGAGCTCGCGTTACGTGCACACAACAGCATTAGAGCAAGAACAACAACAAACAGAGTGTCATCAATCTTACTGAATTGGCCGCCAATTATGATGCATATCGGAATAATTATATACAAAAAACTAATTCCACTAAGAATTCTAAAGACTGTCAAGTTTTTTCTGTCGGTTAATCTATCTTTCTCGCTTTTATCTCTCTCTCTCCCTCTTCACTTAACTTCCCTCCTTTTTGACTGTACTGTGCAGCCAAAGTTACATGGAAGCTAGTGCTTTATGTTGTTATTGCTTTTGTTGCTGTAATATTTTATTTTAGTTTAAATAGTTTTATGCAAATTTAACGCAGCCAACATTGACAGTTAAACAGAAACTACAACAACAACAAAGTTAAAAAATTCGCTTGCAGTATTATTCATATTCTTCGAGTTTGCATGATTTATAATAAAATTAAAAAAAAACAAAAAAATTAAAAAAAAGTTTCTTTGAAACGCACACGAACGAGGCACATCATTGAATCGTTCCGATACAAAGTGTCAAACGACGCTTGACACTTGGCCAATCGAGCTGTCAGTGCGACGGCGAGCGTGCGTGCGAACAAATGTAAAATGTGTCGACTTTAATAAAAAACTAGACAAATTTCAATTTAAGTGAAGATTTATGAAGCCAAATAAGAAAAAATTCTAAAACTTCATTATAAAAGTGTAGAACAAGTTTCAGTTTTTAACTAGTGAATTTTTGCAACATTTTGTCAATCAAGAAAGAAATGTATTGAAGTAAATGTGTAACATATATTTAATGAAGTTGTAAAAATGCGTTAATAACGACATTTTAGAGGCTACGCATGCGCAGGCCGGGCCGCAACTTGATTAATTGACGCGATTCAAATAAACAGCGATTAAGTGCAACTGATAAGCTCTGCTTGAAGTGCGAAGCTGCTGTACAAGGAGCAAGAAAATAGTTCACATAAATAACAAAGCAACAAACACAACATAAACAACAAATACAACAACGTGTTGCCAATAATTGCTATTTAAGTAAACATACTCGGAATTTTAATTATTTTATTAAGTTGGTCACCTTTTTGTGCATTGATAGCTAAATTTTACAAAAATGTACATAAATTGTTGTTTGTGTATTTGTCGGTAAAAAGTATGTGCTTGTTGTTTTATTTTTGTTAATGTTAACATGACGTTTAAATTTTAGTGAAACAAAAAAGTGTATCAAGTCCGCCTTCAAGAAGTGATAATAAATTTTTAGTAGAAATTTAAACGCGTTACGACGTGGTTTTGAACAAGAGGCCTAACTTAATTATATTAAAAAAGTAAAACTTGTTAAAAAAAAACCACTTTATCAAAAGACTGTATTAGCGGCATGGTACAAGCCATCGATATTGCAGCCATCACAGGACACCATGAAGCGGTAATTATTTCCAACATTTCAATGTTTATGTCATAGAGCACATTCCACAGTTTATCAAATTTGTAAGCACCCATTTAGAAAAAAACAGCTATAAGTTCTTCTGAATATTCTTTTTAAACATTAAAAAATCAGATCTTGAGCATTGATTATGTTATGTTTATTGAATAATTCAAAATAGATATTAAAAATAAATTAACATTAACAGTACAGTCCGACAGAATTTAAATTTTGGTTAGTCCAAAAAAAAAATTTCTGTAAGGGATTTAATATAAAAATGAAATGAAGTAATTTAAACAGTATAAAATTAATAAATTCCACATTCTATAGTTCACGAGGAACTAGAGGTTAATGAAGTTGAGTTTAACAAGAATTAGAGTTTCTAGAGTCATTAAAAAGTAATAAAAAAATATTAAAATAAAAATAAATTGGCTTTACAACCCTACAAAGGACTTTGGCTTTACAACCCTAAAAAGGACTTTGACTGAGCTTCTATTGATCAATTGTGTTGTGCATGTTATTAAATGTTTGAACACAAATAATCGATAACTGGGCCTACGAGCTTAATGCCGACTCCGAAAGGCTTATGTTTTCAAGACTCTTTACATGGCAATTTTTTACTCTCTGAGGTTTGCCATTGCCTGCAGAGAGGTGACGACTAGGGCATGCAATCCCGGGATCCCAGAGATTTTTCGTTCCCACAGTCACAAGTTTTAAAATTTAAAATCCAAAAATTTAAAATCCCAAAATTTTCGGAATCCCGGGATTCGGTTATATTTTCAACAAAAATGTATACAAAAACATAAATATTTTTAAATAAAATTATAAAAATTTTAATATAAAAATTTATAAAAATATAGTTTAGGAACAGTTAACTTTAAAAATTATCTTCATCTTCTAATAATTCAATTGTTATCACCACTGCTGCCAAAAGGCTATACATGCTGTCCATTCGAAATTCTTTATTTTAATAAGGCTTAACAACATGAGGGATCGTGTAGCCGCAAAGCCTAATTTGAAATTATTTAGCCATCACACAACAAAGTTTCTTGTAACGTACTATTTTAAATAATATAATGAAATAGTGGCTTTTTTATAATTATTTTTAAAATGTTTCTTTAAAAATTGTAAGAAGACAATCTATTTTTTATTGTGTTATTTTTAAGACTTGTCTGGACTTGTCTGATGACTGATCTGGACTTGTTTCTTTTTGAGTTAGAGTATTTGACCAACTTTTTAAATTTATATAAATCCTTGCACTAGTGCTCAGGCTTAATGGTCTGTGTTTTTTTATGCAAATAAAAAATTATTAAATTTTTCTCCTCCGATGTTTTGCTGGTTAGTTTTCAGCTTCTTCAGCGAATTTTATTTATCTTAAAACGAATACAAAAAGTTATATTGCAAGAATATCAATACAATAAATACAATTGATTTTTTAGATGAACAAAATTATAAGACAGAACTTAAAAATTTAAGTTTTACATTAAAAACTAAAAGGTTAAATAAAATTTAACAATCAAACACTAAAAAATTAGAACTTCAGTATTCCTTTCACTATTCTTTTCACTGTTCCATTTTGAAATTTTTTAAAGTTCCTTGTTTGAATTGCCTTTTATGCAAAATAAACATTTTAAAAAAATAACGTAATAGCGTTTCATTGCTATTAAAGTATGTAGAACACTGTTTTCGATTTCCAAAAAATTATTATGTCCGGTTGCTTTAATAAAATTTAGTTAAAAATCTATTTCAGAATTTTTTGACGTATATTTTATTGTAAAAAACAAGATTTTTAAATTATTAAAATTATTTAACATTTTTTTTCAATATAGTTGCAACCAAGGACTACTCCCGAGATCCCGGGATTGGAAACTTTAATCCCGAAAATCCCGGGATCTCCAAAACAACCCAAAATTGCAAGTCCTAGTGATGACGGAACAGAAAAATTGATTCAATTGAATAAACATTCTGTCTGTGTTGGTAATTGAACCCGGGCTACCGCGGTTCTTTAGCTTAGGGTTCACGAACTCTACCCACTAGCATACGGCCGCCACAAATACATAATAAAAAGTTATAAAATACAAAAACACAAAAATTAAAGAAATACATGTATAAGTACCTATTTTTAGAAGTATGAGATACAAATTTTTTCACTTGATTAAATATAGTATAATAGAGTGGCCCTTACTGTTTTTAATGTAGAAAAATTTGGCTCCCATCCCCCAATTTTGTTTCTTTCAACAAAATAATGATGTGTGCAAAACTTAAGCTTAATCGGACAACTCTAAAGCGACCCTAATTCAGACGAAAAACTCCAGAAATTGGCTAAAAACATTTTCAAAAATCTTCCAGAAGTTAATTACAAAAGCCTTCGAAATATTTAACATTAAAACTTTAAAATCATTTATAAATATTTTTTTAAAATATAAGAGCATCGTATTTTTATTAAAACACAATGAGTCTGTTTCCATAACAAAATGTGCACGAACTTTAATTTAACGGTATTTACTTTTAAGAGCCGATTTATAAACAGTTTAGTAAGTTTTACGGTCTTCGGCAACAATCTGCAAAACAAATTGTTTCTTTCGACTCTATTAGAATGTAATTATATTCCTGAATGAGTTTGACACATCTCTCTGCAACATTGTTAACAACATGTATCTTATGAAGTTTTTAAATTCCAAGTTGAAGGGTCTTTGTCAAGGAAATCGGTACTGAGAGAAATTCTAGTGAAGAATTTTGTTGTAACTTACAAGAAACAAAAGCTTGATGTTTGTATAAGAAGAAAAATCATTTTGGTGCAGAATGTATCTCTTCAGTTGGTTGTTTGTTTCTTTCTTTTCTTCATATATCCCTGCTTCCAACATAACTTTAGACATATTTGCTTTCACGGAACATTGTCATTAAAAAATTATAGCGCCACAGTTTCGGGAACTAAGTACTTAAGATGCACAGTTAAGATCTTGGACTACATTTTAAACTTTTTTGGATTACATATTTGGCGTGGATACCACAAAAAAATTACTTTTTAATTCAAGGAAAAGTTAAAAATTTTCTATTCCAAATAGGATTAATTTTTAATCCACAAACATTTAAAAATGCAATATAAATGTCAACTTAAAAAATAAATTACTCTGACTATTTTATGACTTGAACACACGTCTTCTGATGAACGCTGGTCCAACTGCTTATCCACTAGTCTAAGTCTGTTGTTAACAAGGTTTCGCTTAGTTTGCTTTGTTACGAATGCAAGTAAGCTTTCGGTCCTTTCAAGTCCTTTCAAGTCCTCAAGTCCTCAACTGCAAGCAAGTGCATTGAATCGTGAATGCCCCTAATATAAAATGAAGTATGCTCTTGAAAGGGTCAGAAGCAGAGCTGGGATGTAATCGATTACTTTCGTAATTTATTACATATAAATTACAATTTCAATTACAAATTGTAATCGAAATCTTAAAAAATAAAGATTACGATTACTGTAATCATAATCGAAAAATTTTTAATTACAATTGCAGTTATTGTAATTATTAAAAAATTACAATTACAATTACAATTACTGTAGTCGTAATCAAAAAATTTCCTTATTACGATTACAGTAATGTAAAACAGCAGAATTATAACTACGATTACTGTAATCGTAATCATTATTTTGTAATTGAATTACTGAATAAATCTTCATTTCTCATGATGCAATTCACAAATAACACATTCTTTTCTAGAATCTTTTTTTGTGGTGGAGCTCTGCTGGAATAGTGAATAGTCCACGGCGGCAAGCTATTTGTGATTTCTCATTCGAAAAATTAGTCTTATTAAAGGCAAATATTGATTTTTAATATTTCAGAATTACTGCATGTTAATGTAAAACAAAATGTCGGCTGAACGTGTTGCGAGACACGGTAAGCAATACATTTTTCCATATCAAAAAATATTGTTGCTCGTTTCTTTTACGACGTTCAGACTTCGTTTCGTTTTACATAAACATGCAGTTAATTTGTTTTACTCTCATATCAATTTATACATTCTTTATTATTGAGTTCGTTTTGATTTATATCATTTAAAAAAAGGTATTGTTCAAAATAAAAGAGTTTCGAAATAAATTTGCAATGTATTTGCTTTTTAGTAAGGAGAAAAATTAGACAAAATTTAAATAACACGACTTTCGCATGAACATTTCTTTTTTTTTTTTGAAACACCATTATTTGGAATATAACTTACATAATAATTAATTAAATTACACAAAATATGATTACGATTGCAGTAATTTTAATTGTCATTTTTCATTGATAACGAGTACTGTAATTGTAATCAATAGAGTTTTCTATTACAATTACAGTAATCGTAAATTACTGCGACCAGCTCATCTGCAAATAGTGTAAAGCTAAAAACTCATTTTTAGGGTCAGCAAATTTCATTGAAATTTTTACATCAGGTTCGAAATCAGCGACCCCTTAATACCGCCAGCACGTACACAAAGAGTATAAAACAAAAAACATATTTTCAGGGTCCACACTAGTGTCAAAACAACTTTTTGAAATTCTAACATCAGATAAGACCAGCACATCGAATTCAGCGACTAGCACATCTACAAAGAGTATAAAGCCAAAAAACTAATTTTAAGAGTCCACTCTAGTGTCACAACACTATTTGTAATACTTTTATCAAAATCTAACATAATATTCGAAGTCAGCGATAAGCGCTCCTAAAAAGAGTATAAAAAAACACATATTAGGGTCCACCCTAGTGGCGAAATACTTTTTGAAATTCCATTATCAGATTCCAAATCATTGACCCCCTTAATACTGCCAGCACATACACAAAAAGTATAAAATAAAATAAAAAACATTTTTAGGGTCCACCCTAGTGTCAAAATAGTGTTAGAAACAGAGACACACACAGAGAGAGAGAGAGAGAAGAATAACTAGTAGTTTATTAACTGTGCTAGAGTCTCAATACTCGTACGCACACACACATCGCACCAGTGTTGCCAGGGTAGGGGATTTCCCTTAAGATTTAGGAGTTTTTAAACTGTGTCGAGGGATTAGGGGTAATGAGTCTTTAGGGCAGTTGCACTGCCTTCAAGTTGCCCCCCATGAAATTTTTGTATGTTTTTCGAAAAAAGTTTTAGGGGGATTTGAAATCCAATCTATGGATAAATGGTGAATGGCACCTGGCAACACTGCTTTTGGGGTTTTATTAGGGAGATTTAATTTTTTTTAAGGGCATTTGAAAAATTTACCGGTGGAAATTATGCTAAAAATTTAAGAAAAGAAGATATTTGGCTAAAGTGGCAGCACATTAAATAAATTACCAATCATTTCCCACTTCACTTCAAACTTGCTTCGCGCTTTACTAGCAGTTGATTGATTCCGTGTAAAAACTAAAAACAAAACAAGTATGGGAAAAACTATAGACAAAAAAGATATGCCCAAAAATATATCAAAAAGTGAAAGACGGAGCCTCCTTTCAAAAGCAAGACTTAATTTTTAGGTCAATTTCACATTGGACAATTGAGAACTATGAAGAAACTACCTGCCCTTGTGAAAGACGTCCTACAGCTCAGGTCTTTAAATACATAGGCTTGCATTGCAGTTGCACTACTTTTCAGTTGCCCCCTATGAAATTATGAAATTTTTGTATGTTTTTCGAAAAAAAATTTTTATTGGAATTTAAGGGGGATTTGAAATTCAATCTATGGGCAAATGGTGAAAGGCACCTGGCAACACTACACCGCACTCGCCTTCCATTGGGCAATTAAGCTACCCACCCAGCATTTGGAAGATTGTATTGTAGAGAACCACCTAAGCGAGTCTTTTTCGAGTGCGCTTGGTGATCTACAAAAACAAAATACATGTCGTGTGCGGAAGCATATTTTGTTCCTCACAGTTGATCAAAAACTAGCTGCTTGTGTGACTCGAAAATGAGTCGTTTTTTAAAATTTTTTTGGTATTTTCGGGATCAAAAAACGACTCGAAAAAGACTCGTCAAGAAGAGTCGCGCATAGGGTACCATTTTCTCCTGAACAAAGAGTCTTTTCTGATCAGAAAATGAGCGCACTTTCCACTGTCACCATCGCGGAGAAGAGTCAAAAACGACTCTTTTATGTTAAAAAAATTCAAAAAATGCTATGTGGGTACGGCTACGTAAAAGAAGGCATGCTATTAGTGCTATTATTGGCGTCAGTTTCAGCTTTTAAAGGTTTTGAGTCTTTTCATACCATTTCAAATAAAAAAATTTTTAAATGGTGATTTAAAAAAATTGTTATTTAAAAAAAAAGTCATAAATATTTTTTTTTTTTTGGCCGAGCTGGGTCTTGATCCCAGGTCTCCGAATTCTAACACATTAGATAACATATTATATGAAACTTTTATGTGGAAAAATTCAAATTCTTTTCTAATATTCTTTGTTTGAAAAATGAAAAATTTTTAAATGAACAGAAAGATTTAAAAAAAAGTCTAAATTTAAAACAAAAAAATGTTTTTTGTCCGTGCTGGGTCTCGAAATCGCGCCACCGAAAGCTTACTTGCATTTTTAATGATGCAAAATAAACGAAAATTTGTTAACAATTGCGATACACGAGTGGATAAGGTGTCGGACCGTCACATGAGAAGACATGGGCTCAAATTTGGAAATTGTCAGATTAATTTTTTTTATTTTATGTGGACATATATTTTGCTTTTTTTCTAACGTGCATTCTCAAAAAGTGCTTCTAGAAGTGGCGAGACTGGAAGGCCTAGAAAATTTTCTCGTTTTATATAAAAAAGTTAATGGGCTTGGATATAAGTGGGGTAGGCAAAAAACTTCATATGATAAGCTAGTTTTTTCTAAAATAATTGTAACATGTTACAACTGGCTCGGTTTTTCGGGGTGACGAAAAATTTATTAAGTTCACATTTAGAAAAAAATTTTACTACAACTTTTACTACAATTTAGTTTTTAATGATTTAAATCCTAGGCAAAAATTAATTTCAAAAACAGACTCCTCAAAAGACTTATTTATTCCTAGTTAAAGAATGAAACTAAAACTTATACGTTAAACATAACTTAGGCACGATCGAATCACATGAGTTTTTTAAGCTTTAAGAGATGCAAAAGCTATTATAAAATAGTCAATTCTTATCAGGGGCCGAATTACAGCATCCGAAATCGAGCAAAATCGTAAAAATTTAGCGGCACTTGTCTCGTCGTGCCGTTCATAATTTTGGTCTATCATTGATGCTGCAATTCCGCCCCAGATCTAAAATAAATAAAAATAAATTATAAAGAGTTTCCTTTCAGACATTTAACATGTGCCACCTTTTTAAAGTTGAACATTTTTACCATTCCATGTTTCTTATTAACCATTTTTTTTAATTCCTTTTGAAAACGTTTAAAATTTTGATTTTATTTTTTCATGTCGCTTGTTTCCTTAAGTTGTATATATCCATCTTTACAAGGACATGTGGCAAAAATTAAGCTGCTTTTCAATAATTTTTACTATTTTCTTAAATTTATCTTAAAGCTTTTACAAATCTTTAGCTTTTGACGCTCTTTGTGATTATTTTATAGTTCCTCATTCTAAATAAAAGTCAAAAAGTTTTCTTACATAAATTTCCATATTTACACAAAACAAATTATTTGCAATGCAAACCAAATCATATACAGGACGTTGTTAGATGTTATAACTTACGAAAGGATATTGTTACAACTTTACCTGTATCGAATGATTATTTCGAATATTAATATAGTTATATTAACAAAAAAAAATTGTTGCAAAAAAATAATCTTACAATTTTAATACGTATATAAATTATGTAAATGTAATCAAATGACTTTCTCCTTTAAATTTATCTATTTATTACTCTAAATAAAAATTACTATAAAACGAATTTTTCATATAAAAATAGTAACTCTTTTGCTAATGTAAAAATTTGGTAAAAATTTTCCGTAACACTGAATATGCTAACGCCTTACAACCGATTACAATAATAATATATACTGCAAGTTTTGATAGAAATATCTTCAGACTACTGAGTAATTAACCTGTTACAATTTAACCATGTTACAACGATCCCAACTCCCCTACTTCGACACCAGCTGCGAGTTTTACAAATTGCAACAATTAGAAACTTTAATGCCAACAACAGCCAGCAACATAACCAACCACCCGCTAGGTTGCGATGAGAAATAAAAATACTTTATGTAGGGGTAGAATATCAACAAGCAGCAAAGATTGCGAAGCCGGCGCTTGTGACATTCATGTGTCAGTAGCAGAAATTAATCCATTAATGTGTCTGTCATGTGAGCTCAATTTCATAATTTATTATCCTGGTTGGCTAAATAGAGGGATAAACGACTAAGAGTTCTTAGAGCGAGGTGTGGAGGCCAAACTTCGTATAAAGCACACAATACAGATCAAATTGACAATAAAACATGACGTTTCACCAGAAATAATGTTTAATTTATAGATATTAAGAAGAAAATATTAAATATTATCTTTGTTGAAGGAAAAGCAAATAGGTTAAGGAAAAGTTGTGGAAATGGATTGAATAGATAATGACAAGCAGATATTCCTTTGAAATGATAACATAAATATTCCTAAGTGTAATTATAGAAATTTATCTATATGTAAATTAGACTGGTCGTTATTTGTATGGAGAAAAAAAATTTCGTTTGTTTTTCTTGGGCACCTTTTTTTATTAATATTAAAAAAAAAATAATATAATTACAGTCTTAAGTCTAAAGAAATTATAGCAACTACAAACTAGGCTTTCGGCTATGCCTAAGTTAATTTAAATATTTATAATTCAAAAAGCATTCCTAATCTAGCTACTTAGTGGATATATAAGTTGGCTTATATTTACTTCAGATACAGATAAAAGAAGAGTTTCTATTTGGGGAATATTAAAAGATGTTGTTATGCGCTGAATTTCAGGACAGTTTTTTATAATGTGGTGTAGTGTTGTTGGTTCTGTGAAACAATATTGCAATAGAGGAGGCGGTTGGCGTTGAAAAAGGTGTTGGTGTGTAAGACGAGTGTATCCAATACGAAGACGAATGAAGATAATTGCTTTTTGTCGGCTGACGGAGATTGGATGCTTTGGAGCAATTTGGTTGGGATTAATAGTTTTGTAGTGATGGGAGTAGTCGCTTCATTTACGTTTTTTAGTTTCCAAAATATTTGAGTTAATAGCTTCAAAAGTATCAGTTTTGCTTGTGTTGGCAACGGTAAAAATTGGAGATTTTCCCATCGGGAAAATCAGAATAAATTCGTAAAAAATTCAGGAATTGAATGGATTCTGGTGATGCATTTTAGAATGTATTCCAAAGAATATATAAATTTAAAGCAAAACCTATGAATTGGAATCAATAAACAAAAAATTTATTGATTCGTTTTATTTGCTGCAGGAATCGATTATGAAGTATATAATAATTTATAATAAAGTAAATGTTGTTATATTCCTTGCTTGCGTTTATGGTAAGTGAAAAACGAATTGATTCTGAAACAAATTCTGCTAAAAGCGAAAAAACAATCAATCTGTTATGATTTGTATTTTCTGTTTGTTGTTGATGTTTTTTTTTATGTTAGATATTTTTGAAAAACGATTGTTCTGTTGTTTTCCTTTCACAACACGTTTCTTAAAAATTTTACTTTCTGTTCGCCTCTTTCTGAAGCCTCGAAAACTTTAATAATGTATTGTTTGGTAAGTTATGAAAAACCATTGCTCTTTACTTGTTTTAATAATTTTTTTAATGTTTTTTTAAGTGCAGAGTGCATTTGCAAGGAAGGATACAACCAGGAACAGTCCCAAAAAGATATGAAGGAAGCTATACGCAAGTCGAAATGTAAAAACTATAAGGATACATTCAAAGCAAAACGGAAGGAACAACCTACATCATAAACATTAATATTTTTGCAATAAATGTGGTAATATTATAATTGTTTGCTCGTCTGTCCAAATATACAATAATTTATTTTTTCAAATTACCTTATCTCTAATAATTTGAATTATTATAATATAATTTTTTATTAATTATTTAAAAAAGAATAAAAGATTTTTAATTATGCCATACAAACCTATGCATTATGGAATTCATTCATGTATATCTATTCCAAAAGGGCTTTTTAACGATTCATACTTTTATCATATTCGAAAAATTCATACTTTTTTCATTTAAAAGAATCCATTTTATAAGCGAATAAAAGAATCGATTTCAGCAGTGATTCAAGTGGAAGGCAGAAAAGAATGCACTACTTTTTGTAGGACATCACAATGTTAAAAATAATCAATTCTAGAATCAATAATTGGAAAAGTGAATTGATTCTTTTTTCATACACAATTGATTCTTTTTTTCCCGGTGGGTTGTTGCTTATTTCTAGTGTCCGACCGAATATTCGGTTTCGGTTTCGGTTACCGATACTGGTTTCTGCTGGTTTCTAGCCGAAATTTTTGGTAAACATTTCGGAACATTTCAAGAATAGCGACAACTGTAAGTTTTTTTTTTTTGCAGATTATATTGATTTTGACCTCCTTACTTCAAAATCTGAAAAATTTGCAGGCCGCTCGCAATTGATTTAGAAGTTATAGGCCTCCAAAGTTGAAAAAATAGCCTACAAATCTTGCTATTTTTCTAAATTTTTTAAAAAAACTACATTCTATGGGTATCATAAGAAAGGTAATTTAAGTACTAGGTACAAGGTACTTACTAAAATATGAAAATCCATGCATAAATTTTAAAGATATAAACATTTTTAGTGTCGTGCTTTCGTAAAAGAGAAACCACGTGTTTTCCAGACAAATTGTATATCTTAAAAAGTTATGAATGAATTTTCATGTTTGAGACCTCGTTGAATAGGTCAACTTATAATAGGTTAACTTGTTTTTGATACCCATAACGCGGAACACTAAAAAAAAAACAGAAAGATTTGTAGCCCATTTTGCAACTTTGGAGGCCTATAACTTCTAAACCAATTGCTAGCAGCCTAAAATTTGGATTTGGATTTAGGAGGTTAAAATCCGTATAATCCAACAAAAAAATATTAAAAAATAGTGTTTTCGCTATTCTCAAATTATACCAAAATTTTTTGCATCAGTCATTTAATTCAAATATATTAGTTTGGTTTAATAAAAATATTTACAACGGATTGTTGTTAAACAAAAATTATAAATTCGTATATAATTGGATTTATCGTGTTAACGCAAAACATTTTCGTTAATTTTATGAGTTCGATGCTATCATTTTCGATATTATCATCTCTATTGCAATTACCATTAAAGTTTTAGAGGTACTGAAGCCAAAAATTGATAATTGAACTTCCGAACGAATTCTGTGTGTGTGGAATAAAAGAAAAGAAAACAGAAATACTTTGCTTTGTAGTTCTAAAAAAATGTACATTGTAGGCGCATACTATTTTGAGTGTGTACGAAAGTGTGTAATAAAAAATAAAATAAAAAACTATCTCATTTATTATTATAGTAAACTTAAATTAATTATTATCAACTTCAATATTCAAATAATACTTGTTTTGTACTAGTAGTACTTTTTGTTTTCTTTTAATAAAAACAATCATTTTTAAAAACTTAAATTTTCATATTAATAACCAGTTTCGGTTTCGGTCGAATATTATAAAATGGCCGAATATTCGGTTTCGGCCAAAATTCCGGTTTCGGTCAGACACTAATTATTTCGCTATGTCATCGGCAGCACTATTGCCCATGAGCACCATTTTATTTTGTTCCTTTATATTAAAAATGCATAAGAAAGTTTCAAAAAATTTAACTTGAATAATACGTGTCGCGTTGAGCTATAAAATCAAAAAATTATCTATGAGAAAAAAAAATAAATCAGCAATTTCATTTTGAGTGTACCGGCCTTACGGAATGAACATCTCAGATTTGGGTAAAATTTTGCATGGAGGAGCATCACGGACGAAAATAAAAAGCTTCTTTTCGACGAAAAAAGTTTGAAGTGATTTTTGGCGGAGTTACAATTTTTGATAAAAATCGGCAAAAAGTCTAAATTCGACTTTTACTTAAATTCATATCTCAAACACTTCTTAACCCAATCTTAAGTTTGAACTACAGTTGGAGAAGTAATTAACTACATTTTAATCCAAAAATATTTAAGGGAAGTCTTGGTGGTTGGGGATGAGAAAACTATTGTATGGCGGTCATTCAAATGCATTGCCTCTGTGTAAGTTTCAAGCTCCAAGCGACATGTGTTATTGGGTCTGCTTCCGTACTAAATTTAAGTAATTAAAATAGAATAGAGAATGACATTTTGCATGCCTTTCTTCTCTCTCGAGATTTTAAAAATTTGTAAAATAACGCTTTTAAGGAACTTCAAGTCACTTGAATCGAGTACGGCAACAGACCTTTATTTTGCAACAGACGCAAAGGAACAAAGAAACCGGGTGCTCAAGAATTTCGAAAATAAGGACCACCCTAATGTTTATAGAGAAAACAATGTTATCACTTAGTCTATCTTTTAAAAGAAGCTTAAACTAATTTTGTCAAAGTAAAAACTAATTATTTCAAAATAATATAAAAATATGTAGGTCGAAATATGTAGGTCAAAATTCTGAAAACTGTTTTTTTAATGTCTGTGTTAATTAAATCGCAATTTCTCGGGTTGTGCTGTTCCGATTTATTTCGTTCATTAAATTAAAATTAAATAAAATTAAAAAGTTAAAATATTTGAAAATTTTTTTTATGAAAATTAACACATTAAAAATAACGACTTGTGTTTTATTTCAAGATAAGTTAATTTTAGGTAGTACACTCCATAAGCAAACATCTAATGATATTAGGAAAATATGAGGATAATCCGAAAAACCATAGTAATTCATTTGCACTTGTTTTTCTTCGGCTTATTCTTCTAACTTAAGGCAGTATTTCGGGGAAATAATAAGATAAATTTTAAAAAAAGTTTTTAATTTTTAAGAAAGTATGTGATCTAAAGATACGACAAAACCAATTTATAAGGCTTACAAGGTCAACAACAGGCTGAAACGAGCTGTTAAATAACGTTGTTATGATTATTTATTGTGAAAACAGAATAAACTTAAATAATTTTTAGAAATTTAACTTGCAAAAAAAAAAAGAAAAAAGGAAGAAAAAAGGAAACAATAATTTTTTTTCAAAAAGTACACTCTAACAAAAATTCACGAGATTTAACTACAATAATTGCTGGTAACTGATTGCCTACATTTATTGTAGTTAAATCCCATAGAGCAAAATTATAAATATTTATCGTTAAAAATGCGTGAATCCTTTCACCTACAATTATTTCTTTCGCTCTCTTGTTAAAACTCTCTTCTAAAATTATTTCTTTCAATCTTGTCTGCGCCATGATTCAATTACTTTAGGTTGTCCATTCATTTGACGTTTACTCACAAGTATGAAGATATACACCCGTAAAATTGAAGAGGAGAGCAAAAGAGTAATTTTTAATGCCATCAAAGTAATCAGTTGCAGGAATATCATACTTTTTCGCAGTACTAAATACCCAAGGATACATTTCACTGCTGCTTTTTCTACTACGTTCAGCACTGCTTGTTTATTTTGATAGAAAATTTAAGTGAGTTTTTAAAAAACTTATTTCAATATTTTGTTGTGCAAATCTATTCACACCGCTGACAGCTTATTGGATCCACTGGCATATTATTTTTTTGAATTTCATCAGCAAAATAAACTGTTTTGCCAATACCGCACGTTGAAGTTTATTTAAATAATTACAGCTTAATAGTCGCGATTTATATATTAATTGAAAAAAGACGGCTCGCAACAAAATTTGAAAACAATTTTCAATAACAATTATCAAAGCAATAATTATTATAAAAGCAATGCACACTATTTTTTTTCCTGGTAACAGGAAAATATAGAATAACTGCTTTTTTTAAAAAAAATACACAACAAAACACTGAAACATAACTTTTTTCATAGAAGACCACAAAACCCTGGTTGTCATTTATATTTAAGAGAGAATATATTTTTTTTACAAATTTACGGGTGTTGTCAAACGAATGGACAACCTATAATAATTGAATCATGGTCTGCGCTTATAAAAAAAAAGCTAGAAATGCGTGAAGTCTCTCAAGTAAGTTTTGAACATGGCAACAACAACAACTCTGTATAGAGTCAATAACTCAGCAGAAGGCGCTACTCTTTCCTACTTCAGTAGGCTTGAGTAATTAAGCTGTGACCAAGGCTCATTTATAAGGTTGTGACACTTGAGAGCGAGCTCGGTCGAACTGTCAGAATGGATGAAAAGAAATCAAGAAAATGAATGCATAGAACAAAGAAACGAACAATGACAGTTCAAGCAAAGGCGGAAAAGAGTGCATTACTCTCAAATGCCACAACCTTATAAATGAGCCTTGGCTGCAACCAATCTACTGTTTAATAGCCGATACACATTGACTGCAACAGTCGTACACCGACAAAATGAAAACTTACCGTCAGAGAGAAATGTCGCAGTATTCTCGACGACTTGATTATAATGAACGCAACAGCGACAATCTGTATTTCATACAAAACATAAACAAGCTCTGCTATGTTCGCTATTGTCGTCTTTCAAATTAGAAATAGATTGAAGTCTGCGGCAGCAACAATTGTGGTCGTGTTCTCTCTTTGTTGTGCCGTCTTCAAAAAATACATCTTCATAAGAAAACATGCGTTCTATTTTTTGACAATTGGCGTTCGTCGCTAGTCGCAGTCTATGTGTATCGGCTACAAGTTGTATATATTTGGACACTTGTTCGAATAAACTCTTTGAAATCATATGACGTTAAAGCAGAGGTGTTTATTTAAGGGCAAGCGTAAAATACCGCTGTTGGAGCGTTTTTAGGAGTATCTGAGCGAGAACACTCTGAAATAGTGTGAAAAGTAGGGAAAATATACAGATTTTAAGATTTTCTGAGCGAAAACACGCCGAAATAGCGTGAAAAGAGAAAATATACATATTTTAGAATTCTCTGAGCGAAAACACGCTGAAATAGCGTGAAAAGAGAAAATATACATATTTTAGAATTCTCTGAGCAAAAACACGCTGGAATAACGTGAAAAGTAGAGAATATATATATTTTAGGGCTAAAATAACGTGAAAAGTAGAGAGATATACATATTGAAAGACTCTCTGAGCGAAAACACGCTCATATAGCGTGAATACTCTACTATTCACATATTTTGAAAAAAGACGCTAATTTTCAGACAAAATTGAAAAAACTCGCTGCATAGCTTGGTTTTTTTACAAAATCGCCAATAAATGTCGTGAAAGGTCACAACATTTATTGTAGAGATTTTTCAATCAGTTTTTAGAGTGTAGCATATAGTATATTTGGGTGCCTCGGCGTCATAGAAAAAAAAAATTATCGATGCCCACCGACTAAAAATTAATCTTGATCTATTTTATGGCAATTTCCAAAATATTTTGGCTGCCACTATAACCGCTAGTAAGATAAATATATTTGCTGGTGTAATAGTTTTTAAAAATAAACTGTCGGAAGTTATAGGCCGGAAAAATTTCTTCCAATCTGCATCAACAAATTTTAAATTTTTGCAATCAGATTTAAAATAATGCTTTTTTTTCACACATTTTTGATAATTTTTTTATTTTATTTAGTGAAAAAACGAACACAAATTGAAAAAATACACGAAAAACAGCATTATCTTTAATCCGATTGCAAAAATTTTAAATTTGTTGAAGCAGTTTGGAATGACTTTTCCAGTTTTATTATTTTTGACAGTTTGTTTTTTTTAACAACTAAACCAGCTGAAGTTTTTACGAAAAACATGATTTTTGGAGGTTATTTCAAAATAGTTCAGCTCACTGGTGTTTATCGTGACAGTCATAATATTTTGGGAATCGTCATAAAAAAGATCAAGGTTCACTTTTAGTCGGTTCACACTAATAAACATTAGGGCTTATCGAATTACAATTTTTTTTTTTCGAATTTCATATTTTAAGAGGTCCCAAAAGTTGCATTGGGTGGTCAGGATCACAATAAAAAAATAAGGATATCTTTCTCTCCCGCAAGGACAAAGTTGTTTTTTGAGAAAAATAGTAAAAAATCACGACCTCAAAATGCTTTAATTTTTGTAAGAAAATTAGACTGATATTATATTGAGAAAAAAAAAAACTGATATTATATTGAGACAAAAAAATACTAAAGAATAAGTGTAATAATGAGTGTAATGTAGTGAAAAGTGTAATGAGTGGAGAATGCTAATGAATTGAAATCCTAATATATCACTTTATTTGCTGAAATAATGTTATTGTTTATTGAAGTTTTCCCAAATTTTCTATAAAGCCTCATTTATTAATAAATAATATTGTTCAATTAAAAATGTAAAACATACTTTATATATATACTATTGGCCATAAAATACAGAGAAAAACGGTATGAGGCGAGAATATGAGGTGTTCTTTGCAACTGGGGCGCCAACGTCAGGTACCGCGCGAGTTTATTTAATTTTTTTTGCTATGCTAAAAAGCACTACTAGCGGAGTACCTCAAGGCTCTGTTCTTGGGCCAATACTATTTACAATGTTCATAAATGATATTTTCAGCTACACGTGCCAACACGTCACTATGCATGCATATGCAGATGACCTCCAATTGTACTTATCCAGACCAATCGGCCTGGTTGAAGACCTATGTGCTAGAGTTAATGAGGATTTAGCTTTGGTGTCTAAATGGGCAGATAAAAATATGCTCACGTTGAACCCCACGATATCATTTGTTTTGCCTATATCTAAAACTTCATATTACCATGATGATTTGCCTCCAATTTTACTTAATACCGTTAAACTGAAACTTGTAAGTAAGGCCACAAATCTTGGTTTTCAAATAAATTCATTCCTTGTCTGCAATGATCACATCAACTCATGCGTAAAAAAAGTATATTATCTTCTACGTTATCTCCGAATGACATCCGGTTTTGTGCCAGTTGAAACAAAAAGAAAACTTGTATTGCAATTGATTATGCCGATCATAACATACTCTGAGGTAGTGTACTGCAAACTTGACTCTCGGTCCCTACATAAGCTCCTGGTAGCTTGTAATAATGCAGCTCGCTATGTATACGGTCTTAGAAAGTTTGATCATATCTCTGTCTATTGTAAAAAATTACTGGGTTGTGACTTCCCTAGAAGCTAGAAATTGCATTTTCCTACACCGAATTATCTATACACGTAGTCCTACATATCTTTTTGATAAGTTGAAGTTTTGCAGGTCAAGTAGAAATATGAACATCATAATTCCTAGATACAATTTCCTTAATTCCAGTAGATTGTTTTTCATCAGTGTCATTAGTTCGTGAAATTCATTACCTAATAGTATTAAAAGCGTTTCTAGTAAAATTAACTTTAAGTATTTAATTTTCAAACACTTCTCTTAACTTCAAATTTCTCTCCTTACTCTTCTTGTTCTTCTCTTACTCTCTAATTACTTTTTATGGAATAATTATTCATTGTTTAAATTTTAGTCTTTTTAAGTAACATTGTTATTGATAGAACTATGTTACATTAATTTGCACTTCGTGTCTTAAATGTTGTTATATCCAATGTAAATTCAGCATGCAAAAGAACTATTCTTATATGTCAACAAGTTTTTAAAAATAAATAAATAGAAAAATAGAATAAAAAATAGTAACAATCATTTCTCCATCAATAAAAAAAGCATTTTTTATGTAAATTTTGACGTAGAATACGATGGTTATGTTGTAAGCACGCTGAGTGGTGGGTAAGTTCGTTAAAAATTTTTTAAACATTTAATTGCTTACAACAATTGAAGTTTTTTATAAATTGTTTTGAAACTATTATTTTCTTAAAATTTATTTATTTATCTTCAAAATGAAACCAAAAAGTTTCTATAGCTTGAAAATAACCAGAAATTTGAATTTTTGAAAATGAGTCTTTAAGGCAAAAAGCACGAAAATCTCAAACTTTTAACCCCTTCTGTTAAAAAAAAAAAAAAAAAAACCAAAATCCTCGAACACGTCTCTCTTTTTTTTCGATATAGAACCCGTAAAAAATTTGATACAAATCAAAAATTGGTCGGTAATTTTTTGTTGAAATCTGTACGGTTTGTAAAAGAATGACCCATATATTTATATCCATTATGTATATCTATAGTAGGGTGTCCCAAAAATATATTTTTTTTTATTTTGACAGATGTCCGCAGCTTTAATACTTCCACTTGACCTGAGAAACACCCTCTGTGAAGCGCATCTCAATTGGTAAAGGTTTAGAGGTCGGAAATTCATTTTCTAATTTTCCCATACGATTTGTATGGCAAAAAATCAGTTTTGCTGGTAAATTGAATTTAGAGCCACTATCTTTTAGGCAAGATGGTTAAAAATAGCATGTGTTCCCTCAAATTTTGTCTGTTTTGACATATCCAAATTTCATTTTTATCGGATTATTATTTGGTGGTAGCTCAAAACGATTAAAAAATAAAAATAAAAATATAGAAAAACTACCTGTTGTTACTTTTAATCCAAAAACATAAAACAACCCTATGAACTTTTTCTTCTTTGTGCATTCCAACTATCATTATTTAAAATTTAAGACCAATAACTATAATGAAAATGGAGTACTTTAAGAGATATTAATTTTTAGTGAAATAATTCAAAGTAAAAGTATTCATTTATATAGGTAGCTCTAAGAAGTGAGCCACAAACCACCAAATAATAATCAGATAGAAATAAAATTTGGATATGTCATAACAGACAAAATTTAAAAGAACACGTTTTTTAACAATTTTGCTTAAAAGATAATGGCTTTAAATTCAATTTACCAGCAAAACTGATTTTTCCACTCACAAATCGTATGGGAAAATTAGAACATGAATTCGCGACCTCTAAGCATTTACCAATTGAGATGCGCTTCACGGAGGATGTTTCTAAGGTCAAATGGAAGTGGAAAAGCTACGGACATCAAACACGATTTCTTTTGGGACACCCTAATCTATAGTATAATTCATTACATTTATTTTTTCTGGCATAATAATAGGGCTTGTTCGAGTCTCAATAACTGCAGCAATATTGCGCAACATATCATATTACCAATTGAGATGCGCTTCACGGAGGATATTTCTAAGGTCAAATGGAAGTGGAAAAGCCACGGACATCAAACACGATTTCTTTTGGGACACCCTAATCTATAGTATAATTCATTACATTTATATTTTCTGGCATAATAATAGGGCTTGTTCGAGTCTCAATAACTGCAGCAATATTGCGCAACATATCAAAGTATCACGTTCGATACAAAAATCTTACAACTATTGCAAAAGTTAAACGATCTAGCGAGTAAAAATTAGCATTTGGAGCGCGCCAAATATGAGGGCTATTCATATTTCAAATCGCTCATCAAATTGATCATCAAATGATTTGATCATCAGAATTTGTATGGATTTGATGGCGTGAACTTTCATCAAATCGTTTGATGAAATTCAAAATTTTTTGATTTTTCTGCTGATTTGACGAATGATTTGACCAGTATGAACACTCGTCAAATTATGTAGTACGATTTTGTCAGTTCAAAAAAGTTTTTAACCTGAGCACATCGCGGCAAAAAAATGAGCGGAAGAAAATAATAACAAAATAATAAGGGTTCTCATCTAAGCATGTAAACATGTATAGCATGTAAACTTTTGATGAGCGATAAAGTGTAAATAGCGTAAATTCCGACAAAATGGCGGCTGCGGCTGCGACAACATTATGACTTTTTTAAATTTTAAATCTTTTAAAAACCTTCATTAACATAGAAAAATAAATAAAACGTGTTCATATTTACTTCAACTACTTTAAATATGTAATGATTAGCGCCAAAGGCAACCCTCATTCACACACGTAGATTTACATGCTAGTTTACACTACAAAATAGGCTCGGAAATGATGTAAACTCACGCCCATACAGCTTTTGAGAGATAGTTTACGCGCATGTAAGTTCACAAGGTTTACAATGCTTACGGGTCAGCTACATGCTTAGATGAGAACCCTTAATAATAAATAACTGTTGCAAATAATTTATAAAGTAATTTCTTCTTCTTCCAATACGATTTTAATATCAAGTGGTAGTAAAAATTTTCCGTCATCGCGATGTGCTCACTTCGGTGTTCAAGATAAAATGAAATTTTACGAAAAATTTGATGAGTCTGAACACTTTTGTGGTCAAACGATTTGACAGATGATTTGATGAGCGCTTTGAAATGTGAACAGCTTTATGGAAGAAGAAAGTAAGCACAATTGGTATTTCTTATAATCTATTTTACATAAAATTGAAATTATTTATCATATTCATACACAGATATTAATTTATATTCCATTTATTAAATTTTTCAGCAAAAAATTTGTCAACGTACTTTTTTTTAAATTTCGGTCAAAAGCAACGTCCTTTTCCGCAAAAACCTTTGTTTTCTTGATTTTCCATATTTTATATGAAAATCCATTTATTGTCTGCAAAGTTATCAATGGCTAAATTTATTAAAATAATCATTCTGAAAGTATCACGTTTGATCACGAAAGCAGCGCAAAATATTTGCAATACTTAGATCAAGTATCAGCTGAGCATCTGCAACAGAGCTGCCAATGAGTGTTGCAGTATTGCAGCAAACATTGAGAGTCTCGAACAAGTGCATACTAACATAAATAAGGTACATTTTTAGAGATCACTGAAGTCTTTGAACTGTTAGTTAGGCTGATTGACCTTGCAAATATGCTCTTAAAAATACTAAGTTATCTAAGGTGTCATCCCCCAGGCTTAATCGAATTTTGGTCGCACAATTTCCAACCGGAGAGAAACATCTCTCGGACTCAATACTAGCAGGCGGAATTTTTATCAAATAATCATATGCTTTCTGAAGCAGATTGCCGCGAGTGCCACCATTTAAATATATATTATTTCATTTTCGAAAATTTGAGGTAACTTTAAGTTTTTTTAAAAGTTTTAACTCGAATGTCAAATTAAAGTGTTGCATTTTTGCAATTTGAAGACAATCCCGGGATTTTAGAACTTATAACCCCAGAATTTTAGGCCTTATAACCCCGGTGTCGGGACTGGAAAAAGTCCGAAATCCCGGTATTGGAAGCCTTAATTTCCATAATACAAACTAATTTTTTTTTTTCGAACTTGAACAAGAATTTTTTAAAAGCAATAAATTTTTTTTAACACTGGTAAAATTTTTGTGTGAATCTATTGCTAATTATGTAAATATAAGAACAAAACTCTTAAAGTAAATATTAAATATTATTATAGTATCAATTATTTGAAACAATTTTGCTAAGATTTCAAACTAAAAAAGTGTCGGGCCAAACAAAATGAATTCATCTAGACTGCCTTTAAAAAAGTTACGCAAAACACATATGTTGCAATCTGATACGTCTATATCTATATATATAAAATGGAATGTGTGTTTGTTTATTTGTTTGTTTGTTTGTTTGTTTGTACTTTATAGGAGACCAAACCTCTGGACCGATCTTCCTGAAATTTTCACAGCATTTAACTGGGACTCTGGCATGATTAATAGGGTACTTTTTTTAGACCACGCCCACTTTTACGCCCACTTTTTAAAAATTATGTAATTGCTCCCATATAGTTTTTAACAGATTTACTTCAAATTGTATACACATTATACTCCAGGCGAGGTAGAAATAAACATTTCTTACGCCACGCCCCCTTTCACGCCCCTTTTCACGCCAAATTTTAGTTTTAAACTTTTTGTTCTCTGTACAAATTTGTTCCTTCCAACGGATTATTTTTTATTTGGTAGTATATTGCTCTTAATACTGTTAACGTCGCTATATTACTATAAACCACGCCCACTTCACCGCCCCCTTTTTTAATTCAGATACTTACTTATACCACTAACAATGTTTGCTATACAAAATACTTTTTTTGTAATATGTATTTTCCTAAAGTTTTATGTAGTTTTTATCTACAGGTAAGGTAGCCATAGATTTTTTTATTACCAAATCCCCTTTTTTCGCCCCATTTTACTTTAAATATAATTAATCTGCTTTCAATCATATATATAAAAATGAATGTCTGTCTGTCTGTTTGTTTGTTTGTTTGTTTGTGCTTTATAGGAGGCCAAACCCTTGGACCGATCTTCCTGAAACTTTCACAGCATTTTACTATGACTCTGGAAAGAATAATAGGCTATATGAAGTTTTTATTGGACAAAGGGCGTGGCACCGCCAACATAACCTAAAAATTTAAATGGCCATATTTTGGACATTTTTTGACCTACGTCGATGATATTTGGTACTTATGGTATTGGCGTAGTTAGGAATACATACCAGGAGAAAAGTGGGTGGGACCACGCCCCTTTTTAGGAAAATTAAAAATCGTAATATAGTCTTAACTACTGGACCGATCGTCATTAAATTTTCACAATAGGATATTCTTACGAAATAATAAATTCTTGACTATACAAAGTTTTGAGCGGACAAAAGGGCGAGGCCTCGTCCATATAACCCAAAATTTAAAATCGTCATACCTTGGGCGTTTTTTAGAAATACGTACCAAAAGAAAAGTGGGCGGAGCACGCCCCTTTGTTTGCGATATATTGGAGGCTGGACCTGATAACCGATCTTAAATTTTCACAGCGTTCAGCTTTGACTCAGGAATACTTATAACATGATAATATTTTTCGACCATGCACACTTCTGCACCTACTTTTTTACTACGTTTATTAACGGCTATACCACAAATTTAAAATACATATTAATGAAAATAGTGGGGTAGCCCCATTCTCTTTCTTCCACCACTGTCTTGAAAACAGCTGATTTTATAATACGTGTTAATTAAAATAGAGAGTGGGGTAACCCCATTCTCATTCTCCCACAACTGACTGCGAAACAGCTGATTGTGTAATTGCTGCTTTTTGATTGGTCTAAAAATAAAAAGGGGGAGCATGAAGCAAATTACATGCGATTCAGTGCTGAATTCTAATTGGTTTACAACAAAAAAAGAGGCGAAGCATTGCAATAATTAAATTAAATAAATAAATTTTTGTAAATATATAAATACTTTTAATTTTATTTTATACGAGGGGGGTAGCGAAGCACACCGGGTTCAGCTAGTTATTACATAAAATTAAGTGCAACTTTTCTGTTACCAATAAACTCTAAAATGATTGGGCCGATTTTTATGAAAATAGTTTTTAAATATTATATATGTGCTAAAGTTTTTTAGGGGTACTTGCCTTTCAACATTTTAATAATAAGGTTATTTAATTTTAAGTAATCAACTTTTAAGGAAATCGTTTTCCTCAACTCCGTGTTGCGAAAATTTGTATGAACTCCATGTTGAATATTGCAATAAGGATTGCTTAAGCAAACTAAACAAATTTTTTTCCGTATTTTTTATATGTGTTTGTCTGTAACTAAATTTACAGATAATATTTTAATCAATTTAAAATTGATAATTACTGATTAATAAAACTTATTTCGTAATATTTATTAAAATTTAAATTTAGATGTATCAAAATAAGAACAAATTAACTTACATCACTGTCAAATTAAACGGCCCCTATAACAGACGCAGTGTTGCCAGCTATCAAACACTATTAGGCCGCATTTATAGTAGACGCTTATTGCTGAACCGAGTCGAAAAACACATTAGAGCAATATAGAACGCAATTCATGCATCTCTTTTGCCCCAATGCGTTTTTGAGTTTCAGTTCGGCTCGGCTCAGCAATAAACGTCCGGCCTTACATATATAACTTTGACTTTTCCGACCTGTGTAAATCTGAGCTATTCAGGTAGTAATTATTAGGGGTATTCACGATTCATTGCACTTGCCTGTGCAGTTGAGGACTTGTGCAGTTAGGCTTTCGGAAACACACCACCATCACTATTTCAAAGCTGTCAAATTTTTTAATGCAGATAAGAGCACAACTGCTCAAATCCTCAAGTCCTCAACTTTGAGGCTAGAGTAGAAAAGCACTTGTACAGATTTTTTAAGTGCGTGCATTTTGTTTTTGTAAAGTCACAAGTCCTCAATTGCACTGGCAAGTGCACTGAATCGTGAATACCCGTAATATAATTTGATTTGATAAATGTTTACAACCTATTCGACATTTTACGATTTATATAAAAACCCATGCAAGTTTTGTGCAGTTTAATCCTTTTGTTTGCTTTATTCTTTCGCACAAAAATATTTTACTAAAAATCCTATTTCTTATTAAAGCATTTCATTAAATTTTATTTTTGAAGAGCTTTTTTATTATTTATAATCATTCGTACATCTTATAACAAAAAGCGTTTAACGTGGCACGCGGTAAAGTTTTTTTATAATTTTCGCTTATTTTTTATACAAATTTAAGCATTTAACTGTTAGTACGACCTTTTTTGCGGCGAACGCCATCTAAAGCCACGAAACCACTTGTCAAAGTTTAATTCCAAATAAGATGAACCCATAAAGTTGTCGACGTAAATGTTTCAAACTGATTAATTAAGCTATTGTAGGTGCAACTGATTTTTGCACCTTGACACGCCGTTGGTAATCTCTTGAAAAATAATTTCCTATAAAACTTTGGAAGTGTTCTCCAAGTTGGTCGTAAGAAAACTGAATGTTGGTCACCACCTGCTTTACTCTGCATTATGTCAAGAGTGCCTAAAACTATGCGAAAGAAATACTTATGATTTATAATATCCTGGCATTGAGTGATTTTTAGCAAATTTTTTTTTGTGTGGAAAAAAACTTGGCACTTCTTTCCACCTCTCAAAAAAAAAAAAAAAGGATGTACAGCGGCTTTGGGCACATAATCAATAGATACAAAAACAAAACGGAAATTCAACAAACTTTGTTGTCATTATAAAAAAGTATCCTGTTTTTCATTGTTGTTTCTTTTGTAAATATTTTTCTGGAAAATGGAAAAACTTTTTATATTGCGCATTCTCTCAGAACATTTATTATTAAGTGTTGTTTTGCTGCTTTTTATTTTTTTTTTCTTAACAGTTCTTCTGCAGTGCAGTAAATTAGAGCGAAAATTTTTTTTGTATTTTTGAACTAATACATTTTAAGCTACTTTATGAATTTCATTTTAGAGTAGCAGAAAGTTTTTTTTATTGGTATACATAAAACTATAACAAGAGCTTGCATTTTTTTTCGACTCTTCATTTCATCTAAATAAATACGTATTTATTATTCGACCTTTTATACACTTGGCCTTCTTCGCAGGTGAATGCCTTAAAACTTTTAGATAACTTTATGTTAAGTGTGAAATTTAACAGATTTAGTGATTAAAAATCTACACAACGTTTTATTTGAATTTTTTAAATATTTTTAAAATAAGCCATAGGCACATAAACTAAACTATTCGAAACGATCTTTTATTATTTTAAGAGTTGATTGATTGACAATTTTAGAAATATTAACTTCGCGATATAATAGTATTACTTTTTCTTACATTTTGCAGGACCAAACCAAACGCACGAAAACCTCCGCTCTGCGACGCACATTACACGCTTTGCGCCAACGCATTACCAGACGAAGTCGTGCCAAACCGCCCGATTGGTTTTTGGAGAAGTTCTCTAACGCCAACAACACCGATAAAATTGGCAAAAATTTATCAGGAGCGACGGGGACACCTCGCGCAAGCGGGGCTGCTGCCAACGAAAATGACGCGAGCGAAATACGCGGCACAAATCCTTTGTGCAACAGACTGTCGGTAAATCCATCGCTGCCATCGCATTACAGGGTGAGTAAGCAGAATTATAACATGACAATAAAATTATCTTAAAATAAATTTTTATGTAATAATAATTCAATTAACAAATGAAGCCTAATCGCGAAAAACGTTGTAAACGACATTTTTTCTAAAAGTGTTTTTTTATATTATATAAAAACAGAACTGAGTAAAAACAAAGCAGTTTGGGGTATTTTTATCGCATTTTAAAGTATCAGTTACTCAAGCGCGTCGGAAGCGAATTTCATCTGGGGGGGCAGTACAAATGGTGGTGCAAAAAAAGTTCACAAAAATTTCTTCAAAGAAACATGAATATGAATAAACAAATTTTTTATTTTAGTTTAAATTAAAATATATATATATAAAAAATATTAAAATTTTATTATTTTTAAAAGTTCTTCCAATTTCAATATTAGAGATCATTCTTTAAAGGATCTTTGATATGGTAATATGAAAATATAAGAAATAATGGTTGCTTTTATAAAGCAAGACTAGGTATATCTTTACATGGTTTAAATGCAATAAGGCACAAAAAGTTATATCAATTTAAATTATTCCAAAATGTTTCTTTCTGTGCTTGCGAGAAACAAACTCTTTCACCACCTCCATCGAATTCAATTCTTCGGTTTTATCTTTGTGAATGTGTATAAGTGCCGCATGAGTGAGTCATAGTTGCTCGAAGATACGTTTTAAGTCGTCTTAGTGCACTAAAAAAACGCTCAGATGAAGCTGCTGATGCAGGCACAGTCAAAAGCAAAGCAATAAGTTTTTCAACTTAATTTAATAGTTTTTTACAGTATCCGAATTTTTTGCAAATTGGGATACAATGCCACTACAATTTGAAGTTGTTTGGCCAGGCAATTTCTTCAGCATTTTAAGATTCGCGTGGAGGTCGCTCCCATCAAAGTCATCTGCATAAAGATCTAGTTTTGTTTTTAGATTTTGTTCAGAAGGCACTTTTCCGTTGAAGGCTTCGATTACAATATTACAGTATTAAGATACATACTTAAGGGTGCCTTTAAACTGAAGTGGTGGGTTTGCAGTAGAAACTCTACATTTTGTTCTATCTTTTTGCAAACACAGAGAAAGAAAATGGTTATCCGCAAGCATGCTTATGAAGAAGAAAGAAAGAAGAGGAATATATATAATACAAAAATATTATCGTTGTAAAAAAACTGATATTTTGAATAACTTTTGAAGTTTTCTTTTTAAATTGTTTGTCTAGCTAAAAAAGTGGGGGGCAACTGCCCCTCTTTCCCCCGCTTCCGACGCCAATGCAGTTACTGAAAGAACGTTTCACGTGCTTGTAAAATGAATAAAAGTGAAAAATTACAATTTTGTCACAACGTTATTCGCGATTATGCTTCAAATTATAAAATAAAAATTGATAAAAGGTATTATTAGACGATATTTTTATATGAGTCTTTGGTTTTAAAATCCAAAATGTTTTAAAGTTCAAATGTTGAACTCCAAATGCTTACAGTTCAAATCATTTCAAAGAAATTTTATATTTTGTATGAAAGAGGGCTTAACTATACTTATACATTTGTATACTATAAGAATAAATTGCATGCCCGAGGATTAAAACTTTAAATTAGTATTACAGTGTGAAGCTATAAAAGAACACCTTTTATATGATTTTTTTACCAAGTATAATTAATTTTAATGACAAAAATTTTCTAAATAATAAAGAATTATTCATGAGGAAGTAAATTTTTTTTTTTATTTTTATAGTTGTTGTTAATTTTCTACAAGGCGTTGAAGTTAGCGTGTTTAAAAAATTGTTGCAATTGGCTTCTCGTCTCCAGCATTTAGAAAGCATCTGAAAGTAAAAAGTCAAAGTGCATTCTTGAGTTAAGAGTTTCAGTTGACCACTCAACCTACGCAAATAAAAAAATTAAGAAATGGCATGCGTTGAAAAAAAATGTACAAAAAACACCATTTTTTTGCCGATACTTTCAGCCATTCAAAAAAAATATAAAAGTTTTTTGACTTTTTATAGGTCTAGTGCTTGACAGAGTCTATAAGGATTACATTGAATCACGATTCATCGAAATCGATCAAGTAGAACACCAGATATTTTTTAGGAGCCGATTTGAAAACACTGTTTCGAGAAAACGCGATTAAAGATTTAAAGGTTCTTGAATATCACGCGACATACGAATATAATATATGTTATAACTTTTTTTATTTGATATTTCTTTTTTAAAATTTTGTATACGTATTCTTAAGACCTTAAAGAACCATATTCTAACAAAAAAAAAGGTGAAAAAAGGGTCATTTTTCAATTTTTTTTTTTTTGTTCAAAAAGGCACAAAAAACAATGTGATCTGATTACACAAGTTTACAAATAAGGGTCAACTTATGGAAGAGAGAAGACAAAAGTGGTGTTTTATGTATTTTTGCGCTCTGAATTCAAATTCCGTCCGTTTTTGTCTATTCAGGTCGATTTTTCTGATAATTTGACTATATCTTTTTAGTTATAAAATTACAGGGTTGCGAACATGAACAAAATTTAACAAATTAAAAAAATTTTAACTTTGAAGGCTGATATCTTAAAAACTACAAAAGGCAATGAATTTTTGTAAGCAGTTATAGTTAGTCCTAGTATTTTTTTAATCAAAGCTATTAAAGACAATTAAAATTGGCTTAAAAATTTTGGTTTAAAAGATATAGTCCAGCTATCAGAAAAATAAATGTTTTTAATTTCACATGTATCTCCGAAACTCGACCTGATAGAGAAAAACGGACTGCGGATTTGAATTCAGTGCGCAAAAATACGTATCAAACCACTTTCGTCTTCTCTGGTCCGAAACCGCGTATACCTGTGTTAGCTGAGAATAACTAGTATTATAGGTTTTAGGGTTTTTTTATGGACTGAATTTTTTTCAGGGAATGCCCACTATAATTTGTTGATTCGGAAGATGGGTTATAGTTAGTTGGAAGGTGAATACATAGATAGAGTTGTGTCGGTGAAGACTTATTTTAAACTTGCACAGCTCAAAACTGCCAGGAAACACGTTCACAGGAAGACTATTCCACAACTTAACCTTGCAACTAAAAAACTAATTATCTCGGTAATGCGAGGTTCTGTTGGACATCGAGGCAATGGTAAAGGGGTGGGCTTGAACAGCTGCCCGAGTGCACCTGGGAAACGCACGAGCTGGTGGCGTCAGGCCATATATCTCCCTTGAACACTTCCCATGGTAATACCTATACAGAAGGCTTAGGCAACCTACATTACGTCGATGCTCAAGAGATATTAAATATATCGCACGACGTTAATTCGATCAAACGTAAATCAGATTGGATCGTTATGCACAGAACGTCAAGAGCGGCTGATTCCACAAGATCCACATAATTCATAATGAAGGGAGCTAATGCCCAATCCATCCGCTTGTAGGTTCACAGACAGCGCTGAGTTTTAATTGCATTGATCTCTACTTTATTAGCAAGACCTCACTCTGAGATTTTTTGTTGATCATTAAATTTTCATATTTATTTGAAATGTTTTGTTGATAATTCATATTTTTCCTCTTTCTCGCAATCTCTATAGGGCTTGGGCGTTTTTTGAATGAATATGAATGACAAATGCTGCTGTCGTCCGCAAACGAATGGATTGGGTTATGAGTCAACGACAAAAGGTCGTTGACAAAAACCACCCTGCGGTACTTCTGCGTTGATGGCGTGCTCCTCGAACGAAATGCCGTCAACTACGACACGAATCGTTCTGTCTTTGAGGAAACACGTGATCCATCGAGCAAAGTAAGCACCAACATCGTATGTAATTAGTTTTGACACGAGTGTTTTATGCCACACTCGGTCAAACGCCTTCGAAATATCCAGAACAAAAACCCTGCTCTAATCAAAATAGTGAACGCATTGGCTCCATTTCTCGATTAGACATGCCATGAGGTCACCAGTAGAGCGGGCCCTATGAAAACCATATTGACGATCACTGAGCAGTTGGTTGTGCTCCAGATAGTTCATAAAATTTAGGTTTATTGTTATAAATATAATTGAGGCTATGGGCGTGCGACGCGTAAGTTCCACTGGCGTGTAGAACTATTGTTGGTGTGTGGAATGCAGTCTTTTGCTATGTTCAGACGACAATCAAATGATTAAGCTAGTCCCTTATTTGTTCTTTTTAATTCTGTTTGACTAATTGATACAGGGTTTGAGTGTTATCAAAATTTTGATTTTGTTCGAAGTTAATTTTCGCTCTCGCATAGTTCATTATTTTGGAAAAAACCAAAAATTTGGATTAATTCAATAATTTGATTCTAGTCTGAGCACAGCCGTTTTTATTTGTTTTTCAATACACGCCTGTCAATTTAGAAAATAAAAATTGTCCGACTACAGCATGTTCTGTAGCCGCACGAAAAGCTTACTTACTTACTCAGTTGGCGCTACAACCGTATGTCGGTCTTGGCCTCATCTAAGAATTTGCGCCAGCCATTTCTGTCTTTCGCTTGCTGGCGGCAGTTGGAAATTCCAAGCTTCGTCAGGTTGTCCTCTACTTGGTCTTTCCAACGAAGATGCGGTCGTCCTCTTCTGCGTTGACCAGCGCTGGGTACCGAATCGAAGCATCGTCTTTCATGACCAAGCCAGCAAAGCCGCTCGATTTTAATGCGCTTGACTATGTCGATGTCAGCGTACAGCTCATACAGTTCATCATTCCACCGTGTTCGGTACTCGCCATTGACGCAGATTGGTCCGTAGATCTTACGAAGAATCTTTCGTAAGAAAGATGCTCCTAAATTCTTTTTATCTGAACTGCTTAACGTCCAGGTTTGTGATGCATAAAGTAGGACGGACATGATGAGCGATTTATAGCGCTTGATTTTCGTTCGTCGAGAGAGGGCTCTGCTTCTCAATTGCCTAGTGAGCCCAAAGTAACACCTGTTGGCAAGAGTTATTCTTCGTTTGATCTCAATGCTGATGTCGTTGGTTGAGTTTATGCTGGATCCCAGATAAACGAAGTATTTCACAATCTCGAAGAAGCTATTGTCAACTGTAACGTGGGTTCCAAGACGCTGGGACTGTTTGTTTGTTGACACTAAGTATTTCGTCTTATCTGCATTCACTGCCAGACCCATTCGACTTGACTCTATTTCTAATCTGGAAAATGCTGCACTGACTTCGCACGTATTACGGCCAATGATATCGATGTCATCAGCATACACAAGCAGCATAGCCGCTTGTAAAATATTGTGCCACTACGTCTCAGATCAGCAGCTCGGGTGATCTTTTCCATTAGGTTGAAAAAGTCGCACGATAAGGAATCACCTTGTCTGAAACCTCGTTTGATAACAAATGGTGGGGAGAAGTCCTTCCCGATTTTAACTGCGCTGTATTGCTCAGTGTCATCCTGCAAAGTCGTATTAGTTTTGCAGGAATACGAAACTCAGGAATACCTCAAGAATACCTTATTGGGCTGTCGAAGGCGGCTTTGTAGTCGACAAAAAGATGGTGGGTAGCTTCTCCAAGATTTGTGGTAGCGTGAAAATCTGGTCGATGGTGGACTTTCCAGGTCTGAAGCCACACTGATAAAGTCCAATCAGTTCGCTTACCATTGTAAACTTCAATCTTTTACATAAATCTTGTCTTATCTAATCTTATCATAAAGGCTTATCTTAGGGTAATTGGCACAGATAGTGGGATCGCCTTTCTTGTGGATTGGGCAGAGCACACTGAGATTCCAATCGTTCGGAATGCATTCTTCCGACCATATTCTGCATAGAAGCTCGTGAATGCATTTAAGTAGAGCTTCGCCTCCGTTCTTAAACAGCTCAGCAGGTAAGCCATCAGCTCCCGCGGCTTTGTTATTTTTAAGCCGAGCTATAGCTGTCAGAACTTCATCATAGTCGGGCAGCGGAACCTCGAAGCTGTCATCCGTAATTGGGGTTTCCGGGATATCATCTCTATGGCGGGATTATTGTCAGCGTCACCAATAAGAAGCTTAGAGAAGTGTTCCCTCCATAACATCAGTGTACTCTGGACATCTGTCACTAGATTCCCGTTTTTATCCTTGCAGGAAGAGGCCCCGGTTTTAAAACCATCGACAAGGCATCTTATTTTTTCGAAAAATTTTCGGGCCTCATTCCTGTCACCATACATCTCAATCTTCTCCAGCTCGCGCTTTTCTGCCTCTCTCTTTTGCGCTTGAAAATACGTTTCCCTTCCCTCCTCTTTTCTTTGTATCGCTCCTTAGCAGCACGCATTGCACCGACTGCAGGGTGACTTTTTAGGCGGCGTCTTTATCTGCAGTGGCGTCGCGATACTCCTGGTCGTACCACTGTTTTCGGAGAAGGCGGTGGTAGCCAATCACATCTTCAGCAGCCGCACGCATGGAGTTGGAAATGTGTGTCCACTGCGCGCATATATCATCGATTGGAGGAGTGCTGTGAAGCAGGAGGGAGAGTCGAGTGGCGAAAGCTTCGACTGTCTGTTTCGAATGCAGCTTGTTTCGTCTAGCTTTCTCTGTGTAGGGTTGCGTGTATTCTTAGCTACACACATCCGTGTACGAATCTTGGCTGCGATAAGATAGTGATCCGAGTCAATGTTTGCACCACGGATCGTACGTACATCCAATACACTAGAAGAGTACCTTCCGTCGATCAAAACGTGATCAATTTGATTTTTGGTTTTTTGATCGGGGGTAATCCAGGTGGCTTTATGAATATTTAGATACTTGAATCTAGTGCTACTTCATTCATTCACAGGTGTGAATCGCAGGACGTGGAGCCGTAGTCTCTTGCCAACTACAAATCCGCATTCAAACTCGTTCTTCTCCGCATGGCCGCTGTAGTAGATATTACAGGGTGCTTGCCGAATGCAACCCTGTCCCTTCCAACGCGTTTCTTGGATAGCAGTGATATCAGCTTTGTATCTTTCCAATACATTAGTCAGTTGGATAGAGGCACCTTCCCAATTAAGGGTTCAGACATTCCAGGTGCATATCCGTAAATCATTATCAGTTTTCGTTTGCGGAAGTCGATTTGGGGACCAGTTTTATTCTTTTCTTAATTATTTTCATTGAAATCAGTTTTTACGGATGGGCTTCAAACTCAACGCACAACCTGTTTTAAGCCTAAGGGAGGCCGGCATAACATAAGAAATACAATACATTGTTCTATATTGACAGGCTACACGGAACCCGCCTGCAGCCCCATTTGTGTTTATAACATATTACGCTCTCCATAACTTTGTGAACGTGACGTAACTCTCCATAACTTTGTGAACGTGAGATGTTGAGAAGGTTTCGTAAAGGCCGAACCAGCGAAGAAGCAACATTTTAAGCACCATCAGGACCAGAGACCTTGTTTATAATGAGGTTTATAAGGACCCTTTTAACTGCTTTCGTTCGGAAGTAAGTCTCCTGCATTGCAGAAGTTCAACCCTCAACATAGGGCAGTGGCTGATTGCTATACGAGAGAGTGGAATTATGTGCAAGCAATCTAGCCAATAGGTTCGATTTATAAGCCGGGTCAGTGAAGATTTGGACATCTTTTAAAAGAGTTGCAATCGACACGATACCTGATTCTTCACTCTTTTAAAAATGACCAACAATTTTTGCTTCCTTTGGGGCAGAGAAAAACCTGTTCTCAAATGCGAGCTTCGTGCAGAAAATTTTCGTGTATTAAAATTCCATTGAAGCTATTCATTGCCTCTATGCAAACCATGAGTGATCTTTTGGGTTAATGCTTCTCATTTTATTGGCAATGAAAGACCACATACCCAATAAAATAATTTATTGTACCATGACAGCTGCAGCATTCACATTTCACTCCGCGAAACATAATATCCAATTGAAGTTACGGTAAAAATTATTTAACGCAGTCCAATTTGCCCTTCCATAAAACCATTCAGTCCTCTTGGAGGATTAAGGCACAAACATGTTGGGGCTAGAATGCGGAAAAACAGCGGAAATGGTACAATGGTCCGAGTTGCCAAGAGGTGCTTTGACACTCACATCATATTTTTCATTATGCGAAGTCAGAAAAAGGTCAAGGTTATTATGGCTGTGCATATCACTTTGCGGCAAAAAAAGGGGTTCCTTTACTAGTTGAATCAATTGGTTTGATTCAACCTCAACAACCTCAAAATATGCGTAATCGAATCAGAGAGAGAGAATGCAGATTTTTAATAGTGGGCTCCCTCCATAGATTCGGACTTCTATATAGTGTCTTTATTGATGAGAAAATGTTTCTCTTTTCATGGAAGGTTTTTGTCATTTTTAGAGAATTTTTGCAATCACATGAAAAGAAAAGCATTCTCTGGCGTAAAGTCAATAACATTTTTCTCTTTATTTGATACCTTTTTTCTCATATTCCGATAAACTTTTTTCTGAATGCAGGTTAAAAAAGTCGCAATATATGGAATAATTTTGTCTGAAACCTTGTTTGGTAGCAAATCCCTATGTTAACTGCGTTGCTGATGTTGCTCAGTGTAATCCTGCGTAGACGGATTATTTTTGGATTTCTTTTTGGGGTGTCGAAGACGGCTTTGTATAGAAAAGAAGACGATTTATTTTTCTAGGTTCCGACTCTCCAGGTCGGAAGCCTCGCTGATAAGGTCCAATCAGTTGGTAAACGAATAGCTTTAATCTTTCACATAAAACGCCCGACAGGACCTTAAATAAGAAATACAAACTTGAATACCCTTGGAAGGACTTTCATCTAGCTTTTATTGATCAATTAGGCCATTCCTCTGACCATATTCTGCATGAAAGGTCGTTAATGCGTTTTAATAGATCTTCGCCTCAGTTCTTAAACAGTTTCACAATAAGGGTATTCACAAGGTGTGCTATCATTTCATAATGTCATATTGTTCTAAGATTTTACACTAGTTTTAACATTTTATTGTTGCCTTCCGTATAAAAAAGTACTAATATATTACAACTCTGAAAGCTTTGTTTATTGAAGTATCGTAATCAAACAGCTGTATCTTATTTGCATTTATTTTGTAAATTTTAGTTGTAAAATTTTAGGACAATATGACATGATAGCACACCTTGTGAATACCCTAAATGATTTATGTCAGATTTTTTTTAGTATTTATGAATACCCGGAGTAGCATTGAATTAAATGACATTTCCATTAATATTCGTGATAAAATGTCTCTGAGTAGTTCTCAAATTTCTAGGTTTCTATGTAGTTTTAGTTCTTTCTTATGCTAAACGAATTTACTTAATCCGTTTAAGTTGTCGAAACATCTTTTCTGAATTACTTTGGAATTTAATTGTGCAAGAACCAGAATCAACGTAATAATACTCCACGAAGAGAAAAATCTAGCATAGAATCAAGTAAATAGGCTATCAGTTTTCACTCAAGAAAAAAATTCTCAATTCAAGCATTATTTTGCTAAAACTGAACAAATGTATAAAATATGATATTAGGAAAGACTTGTTTAATTAAAAAAAAAAATATATGATATAAAGAATAATAAAAAATTTTAACAATTTATACACTTGAATTAACTTTGATTTCATTTTCCAATTTCTTCCATAGTGGCTTGCCATCGTGTCCTTAGCAGTGCTTTATAATATCATCTTTGTAGTGGGACGTTCCGTCTTTTGGGAAATAAATCATCGTGCATCGCCCGTGTGGTACATTTTGGATTATTTATGTGATTTTATATACTTAGTTGATACGCTAGTTCATATGCATGAAGGTAAGTCGCTTGAAAAGTAATCTTTTGTATACGTCTTATGATCCTTATAATTTTATACACTTCTAACTCATTTTACCTTCTAACCCACAAGACTAAAATAATGAGAAAAAGCCATCAGAATATATAGTTTTGGTTAGTTTTGAAGCAAGGGACACAAATTAATGGTTGTTTGATAAGATTTAAAGTGAAAAAAAATCCAAAAGTTCCATTTACAAAATACAATATAATATAATAAAGAGGGTGTTTTTAGCTGCATGATGCACTGAGAAGTCAAACTGTGTTTACATTTCTGTTCAGTAAGGTTTGGCAATTTATCATGAATCGTTAAACGCCAGAACAACGCTTCCAAATTGTGAAAATTTAGACCGAAGAATTGTGCTTAGTGATGAAGCTCATTTCTGGTTAAATAGCTTCGTCAATTAGTAAAATTGTCGTATATGGAGCGAAGACAATCGTCAAGCCAGCAATAAATCACCATACATCCATTAAAATGTACTGTTTGGTGCGATTTATACGTTGGCGGCATCATTGGTTTTTATTTCTTTTGATATGAGGAAGGAGCTGCCATTACGGTGAATGGCGAGTGCTATCGAGCCATTCTAACTGATTTTTTGTTTCCAGAAATTAATCAGCTAAGCATCGACGACATTTCGTTCCAACAAGACGGCGCAACTTTCCTACAGCGCGCTTTATCATCAATTTATTGCAATATCAATTTGCTGACAACTTTATTTGCAGAAGTGGTCCTGTTAACTGTCCCTCTCGTTCGTGCGACACAACGCCTCTCGATAACTTTCTATGGGGCTATGCTTAGTCATTGGCTTATGCCGACAAACCAGCAACTCTTTAAACATTCGAAGCCAACATTCAAGCCACCATTGACGCCATACGGTCAGATTTATTGGAAAAAGTAGTAAAAAATTGCACTGATCGAATGGAATAACATTTGGAAATAGTATTTGAAAAAAAATTACATGAAATTATCTACCAGATTATAATAATAAAAATTCATTCCAACAATATGTTTGTCTTGTATTATACTGTGCATATCCAAATATCAAACAAGCTGGAGAAATATTATTTCAGCATAATTCGAGGACGCTAAATTTGATGGCGTTCACCGTTTTTTAATCCTTAGGCCCGTTTTCGAGAAATTGAATGTTCAAGGTCAAGTACATGTTGATGCAGTTTTTGTTAGAAAAACTTTTTTCTCATTAAATTTATCGACTTGATGTCAATGAGTGAAACATTAAAAATTACCTGGAGAATAATTTTTTAAAGCACTTAAACTCTCTTGACACAACGCTTATGGTCCAAATTGACCTTATGAATCAAAAAACCATTTTTTTCGTATAAAAGCTTTGTTCAAACAAAACCAAGTAAGCTTTTTGATGGAAAAATATTCCCCTGATATAGTAGCGCTAAATTAAATTACAAGTTAAACCAAACTAATCAACATTCTGTGCCCCTAAAATGACCTGAAAGGTATGAAAACTAAGTTTAACAAACATATTTTTTTTTCTCAGATAGATTCATCTGTTTCTTCTGTTTCTTCATGTAAATTCCAACAAATGTCTCCTAAGAGAGCATCTAGTTTTTTACCACTGTACCAGTGCTCGAGTCTCGCCGTCACCTGATGGAAACGTTCGCCATGCTCATCAGAATCGTCTGGGGATTGTTGTCCTAATTCTTCAGCGTGGCAAAGCAGAAAATTCATTTTCAGCGACATTCTTACATTTAAAGTATGGAAAGCGGTAAGCATTCTGTCAATGTGTAAGCGCCAATGGTCGGATCGATGTATTCCAAGAACATTCTTAATTACCGCTTTGACATAATCCCATGCCAACAACTCATTATGGCTGAGAGCTAGTTTAAATGGCTCATCCTTCAATAAGCGGCAAATATCGGGTCCATTTAGTATTCCTGTTAAAAAAAAATGTTAGGGAATGAAACTTAAAATCATGTAAATACCAAACTTCCTTGATTTTCATCCCACTCAACCGAGGAAAAGTTCTGCGTAATTAGTTGAACGCATTACCTTCTGGATTCAATGCTTTTATAAAATTGTTAACTATTCTTAGCTTTATATGAAGCGCTGGTAGCAATACTTTCTCTATTCTAGATGCTCTCTTAGGAGACATTTGTTGGAATTTACATGAAGAAGCAGAAGAAGCAGATGAATCTATCTGAGAAAATAAAATATGTATGAAAAACTTAGTTTTAATACCTTTCAGGAAGTTTTAGGGACACAGAAGGTTGGTTATTTTGGTTTTGTATGTAATTTTATTTAGCACCACTATATCAGGGGATTATTTTTCCATCAAAAAACTTATTTGGTTTTGTTAGAACAAAGCTTTTATACGAAAAAAAGGATTTTTTAATTATGAGATCAATTTGGACCATAAGAGTTAGGTTTCGAGTGTTAATTCTTAATGTTTCACTCATTGACATCAAGTCGATAATGACAATGAGAAAAAGTTTTTCTAACAAAAACTGCATCAACATGTACTTGATCTTGAACCTTTAATTTCTCGAAAACGATCCGAAGGATTAAGAAACGGTAAAGGAACATTAAATTCAGCTTCCTCGAATTATGCTGAAATGATATGTCCCTAGATTAAAATATGTCCTTAGAAAAAAATTACCGATTCATGCACAGTGTTATTATTTAAAGTTTAAATGCAGCTAAAAAACACCCTATATAAAAATATTGACTTTTCTTCAAAAAGGATTAATTATTAGGTATCTCTGACCACACAAAAATGTCAATAATATTTCTTTAAATACACAAAACCAAGAAGAAAAAAACACTTTAAAATGCTGCACAAAATTAACTAATGATTTTCGAACGATGAAGCAACTCACACTTCGCTGCAGGGTGATGATTCCTTAAATTTTTGTGTGTGAAAGAATTAGATGTCAAAACCATTTTGAATAAAGCGATGGCTGCCTCAGAGCCGATTTGTGGGTTAGAAGGTTCAACGCTCTATATAAGTAAAAAATAGTTTCCTTAACTCAACATTCTTGAATTCTTTTAAAATCAATATATTATATTCATTAAAAATTAATTATTATGGATAAATTTTAAAAATATCTTCTGCAACCTTTTAGGCAAAAAATAGAATCTTAATCGATATCAAATAAATATAGGAGTAAATCATTATAATGATTGAAAGTTAAATTTTAATTTGAAAATGTTCCCATGATAAAAATACCTAAAGCTTTAAGCTCTCATAAAATAATTCTTAGTACAATGTTTATTTCTATCATTTTACAATATTATGCTTTTTCTCTTATTGTTCTTATAAATCGATATTCTTTCGTTTAGTTTTGCTCCCATGATGGTTATCAAAAACAGCACAAACTTAACTAACCTTGAACTTTGAAGCATCAAAACTTCTTAGGAAACAATTAAGCGCTCCCAACCCTTTTTACTGTTTTCTTATTTATTCTGTTTTCTTTATCTTTGACCTACAGTACACACAAAACCAAAATGCCGCAGTTTGACTGTTGAGAGGTGTGTTTTTAGTCTATTTTATTTATGGTTCGAACATTTCACGAAAAACCACAATTTTGTTTTTAAACTACTGTAAACTTTCGGCCTATCGCAATAAGAACTTAGGACTATCGCAATAATTTGATTAAAAATTGTGAAGAAAAAATGAATAAAAACCAATTGAAAACAATTATTCTAAAAAAAATAGGACAACACGAAAAACACTACATAATTTATTTAAATATTTACTTCAGGCGTCGAAACACTTCGGAATAGTACATTTTTTAAAACTACAATATTTTGGTCTTATGCCAAATAGATATAATATTTTGGTCTCATCAAAGCGATTTCAATAAATTACGACATGCATTTTCAAGGATTAAAACAAAAAACGTGATTAGGTTCTCCGAAACTTACCGTCCGATTGAGCTTTACTTTTCAGAATTAGCTTGTCTTGCACGTAACACAGGTGACTTTCAATAATAATAATAATATTTAAGACATCTTTACAACTTGGGCCATATCAAAGCTAGGGTCTTGAAATTTGAAGGAAGAGTGACTGTTATGAAAATAGTTCCTACAAAAAAGATGAGTGGCATTATATAATGGGACTAGGCATCTCCTATACAATGCCAACATCTCAAACGCGGATCTTTTATAAAAACTAATCACCACAAAAAATATGTGCAAGATTTCAAATGAGGTCGTGTCACCACGTATACAACTTCAAAGCCGAAAATTCGATAACTCTGAAATATGCATTCAACTGATTTCAATATCTCATAATATGTGACCCGGTAAGTTAAAAGGGACCTATGCTCAGAAAATAAGTTTTGGAGAAAAACGACTTTGAAGTTAAAAAGTTGATTTTGATGCGCCTGAACACTTTTATGGCTTGAAACTTATTACTCGGAGGTTTTCGGGGTCGCGGATTACGAATCTGGTATTAGATTTTGAAAATTCAAAATGGCGGATCCAATATGGTGGATCCAATGCAGCGGATGATTTTGTTATGATATTGGATTTACTTGAAACTTGTTACTCGGGGGTTTTCGGGTCGCTGATTACGAACCTGGTATTAGATTTTGAAAATTCAAAATGGCGGATCCAATATGAATGTTAGTTATTGGCAAAATTAGTTTTTTCGAATTGTAAAAATAGCATTCTTTTAAGGAGTAGGTTTTGATTTAAATGTTTTTGTAATATACAGGAGGAAGAATTTGGAACTTTTGTCAGTTCTATTGTGATTTCGAAGTGTGAAAAAATTGAAAATAGTAGGAAGTTTTGTTTCAAAAGTGAGTGAACTAAATTATTAACTCTTTTACTGCGCGCTACGTTATCTACTCATTTCAAGATCGGGTTTTTATGTTTCGAAATTCTATTTATTGGTAAAATGTGTTCAGAAGATGAGTTTAAAAAAGTGGAAAGACTGTATTTGTGTGAAAATGGAAACAATTCGGAACATGATGTTAGTGCTGTCAGTGATACAGATGATTTCAGTTCAAATACAAATCCGACTTTAAATTCATAATCAGCGACCACAAAAGCCTTTGAGGAACGATTTTAAGACAAATCTGATAAATTAAAAAAAAAATCATCCGCCATATTGGATCCACCATATTGGATCCGCCATTTTGAATTTTCAAAATCTAATTCCAGATTCGTAATCAGCGACCCCGAAAATCCCCGAGTAACAAGTTTCAAGTAAATCCAATATCATAACAAAATCATCCGCCATATTGGATCTACCGTATAGGATCCGCCATATTGGATCCGCCATTTTGAATTTTCAAAATCTAATTCCATCCGTAATCAGCGACCCCAAAACCCCTGAGTGACGAGTTTCAAGCAAATTAAATCAATTGCAGGAAAGTTTGTCACATCTGATTCTTTTTTACTTTTTTTTATCAAAAGTGTCTAATTTGAAGCTAATTTCTGCCAAAACTAATGCAGCTAGAAAGCTGTGGTTTGTTGCATTAGAAAGTGCGTGAGTTGTCTACTATAAGAATCACCAAAAAAGTAAAAATCGATTTTTTCGACCCATAGGTCCCTTTTAACTTACCGGGTCACATATATATATATAAAAAATGTATTGTTTGTGCGTAGTAAAACCATCAAAATCCGCGAAAATTGCGGATTAAAATTTATTACTTTAAAATAACACGTCTTTGTTCTTTTGCGAAAAAATACTATTCTCAGGAATTCACAAAGAGGACAACATCTGCGTGTTGAAGGATTTAATTTAGAACATCCAGCTTTCCACGTGGCAGCTGTACGTAGCTTGCTCTAGAATGAGAACACGAAAAATTTATTAATTTTTGAACCAAATGGAAAAACCCAAAAATGTTAGGGCAGTTCACGATCTAATTTGCCCTAGATTGCAAATCATGCAATCACAAACATTTGCTATTAACTGTGAATAGCATTTCAGTTTGTGAGGTATTAATTTTGTGTATTTTGTTTAAATCTGCAATTAAAAAGTGACATAGAAGCAATAGCAGACTCCATTGTAGGAGAAGCTGTTGAATAAATAATTTTAAATTTTTTAATTTACTTTAATTTAATTTAATTTTCTTCGTAAATTACTGACACTTTTGTGTCTTCAGCTGAAAGCATTGAGCTTGGAATCTCTTGTTGCTTTTGCGTATAATTTATAAGCTATAAGTGTTTTCAGTGGTGCATTTTTTCAAGAACATAGCAAGTGCAAATCTGTGTATTTTGTTGGAGTAGTGTAAATATGCAATAATGTCGTATTACAAAATGGCCGATGAGAAAATAAAAAATTCTTGCGAATTTGTTCAAAATAGTGTCAAATTATGTAAAACTTAAATAATTGGTTGGTCACAGCTTTATCACACAAGAATACTGATGATGAGGGGGTAGCTCCCTTGGAAACAGTCTGTCTAGTCTGTTGTGTGATTGACTCTATACAGAGTTGTTGTTGTTGTTGTTGTTGCCTTCTTCAAACTTACTTGATATAAATAGCTCACAATTAAAATCATGTATGCGATGATGTTTTGCAAATACACTCATGCAAAACCATTTGCAATAGATAGTGAACTCCACTATTGTATAGATACATACTTGCATGACATTGAAAATATTGCATTTTATACCAAGTTATTCACCACTTAAAATTACAGTTAGTTCAGTTGTATTCCTTTTTTTAAAATATAAAAGAGAAATTTCTACTTTAGTGTTTTGAAAAACTTTATTAATATTGCCTTATTTCCCACTGTGCACCGTGGTATGCGAGAGTACTTTGAATAGCACTTTAAAATTAGAGTCAACCAACGCCTATCAAATTATTCATTCTGAAAAATAATTTTCCTACTGCTTCTTCTGCAACACAAACAAAAAGAAGATTTCTGAAAAGTTGTCGCTCTTATCATTAATCACATAAAAGTAAAGCCCGTTTAGATTAAAAAAAAAAAAAATATATATATTCTCTATAAAGCTCTCTGCAGACATCCCAATTTTGTGTACGGAAAACATGAAAATATTTTCCATTCGTAAAGTTGTCATGCATCATTAGTTGCCGCCTTGCAAATTAAGGACTTTTACATAATTTATATCAAAGCTGCGAACTCTTAGGAACAAACTATAACACAAACTTATTGATTGTCCCATACAGTATTTTATTTATACGCGCAGCATACATATATGCATTACAAAAATTCTATCCACATTACAAAATACTACAGCGCTTTACGTTCGTTTTTTATTTCTACTCTATTGATGATTACAGGACCGTGAAATCCATTAGTTTTTAGTAAAACATTACAAAACTGTCAACTGCTTCTCGATTTATTTGAAATCAGAAAATTCCGCTTAATCTCCCAGCTGTCATGCTTTGTGGGGATGTTATTAATGTTTACTTGTATTTTATGCAAGGAAGGGAGTATACAAACTACTTTACACAAATACACTTGAAGAATAGTTGGACAAAAAACACCACATAAAATTTTGCATTTTTGCGTAAAAAATTTTCAATATTTAAAATCAGTACCTCTTTCTTTAGTTTTTATTCAAGTTTTCTTCAAAGAAAAATTTTGCTTAAAATTAATATGTTTGGGAATTATATATTTGAACTCAAACGATTGTTTTTTCAATTATTACCTCCTGGATTTGTGTCTCGATAAAAAGATCAACAATATTCTGCTTGCATGTGTCTTGAGTCTTTTCCTTTTAAACAACTTTCAATAGTTGCTAAATCGTTGTGAAATCGTTATCCATGTTCGTCTCCTAAATTTGGGAAAATGTCTATATAGTTTTTTTTTAAAATTAATTTTAACGACATGTTAATTTTCATTCGCGGAAATCATCTACTTTCCAAAAATTTGTTTACAAAATCAACAAAAGCATTCCACTCACGTTTTTCCACAGGATTTAGCAAGGCATATAACTCGTTTTCAGTAATTTTTTTTATTTGAACCTAAGAAATGATAAATTACAATAATTTAATTTAATCATTTTAAAAATAGTTAACCTCCTTTTTTCTTTTATCCGCACTACATTTTTCATCAGCTGTGATCGATCATGGCTAGACAAATTAATGTTTTTTAATGTTTTTTTTTTTAAGTATATATTGGAATTTCTAACGGATGCAACAAAAAGTTTAGTTTTGTTGGCAAACGTATAAAATTTTAAGCAAACATTCTTTTGAAAAATACATAAATAAAAATTTAAGAAATGGATGGAACTGATTTCTTATTTTAAAATTTTTTATTTAATAGTCTTTCTAAAACATCTTCATTCATGTATATTGGTACACTCTTTTATATTTTACTAGCAAATACCTGCTGCTTTGCTTGCAATAAAAATATTATATACCATGTTAAAATTAGAAATCTTAAAATTAAAGTATTTTATTTTATCTGCAAATGCAAAATATAAAAAACAAATGTGTTTGTTCTTTAATGAAAAATGGTATAAATATTAAAAAATTACTTAATTTAATTTGAATTACCTTCTTAATGATTGCCTAATGGTTGCTTGGTTTTTTCTGTGTTTTGATTTTTAATAAGTCCTGCATAACAGGATTAAATGTAATTTTTTAGCTTAGATTCTAAACATGAATATATTCTACTTTAGTTTTGAAAAAGTTCCGTTATTATGGACTCAAACTTTTGGCTATGTCTCGAAAACTATAGATTTTCTCAGCACAACGTTGTATTAAAAGGCATTAATTAAAAAAAAATAACAGTAAACGAATGATTTTTCGTAAATATTTTGTACGTATGTCTAGTATACTGAAAAATTTCCGTTATTATAAAAATTTTTATGCAAATTAAAGTATTTTCCACAGACCGCCCTACTGCTATATATTCATTTTTATGCTATTCAGAAAAAATTGTATACATATTTTCATCAGTAAAGTTGCCGAAGGCAACCATATGAACTGAATTACAAACTTTTAGTCTAATAAAACCAAAATCCTGCGAAGTATAGCATTTTTGATGATTTGTGGGTGGTAATGGGGGTATGGGAAAATTTTTTCCCTAAAGCCATCTCGTACTCGAAACAACTCGACTGACAAAATTTCATCTCAATTTAGCTTAAACCTAGCGAGCTTTGCTTCACTCCACGCTTATCACCGAAAAGTGGGCGTAACTAAAGTGGGACACGGCCATTTTTTATAGTTGCCAAAAGTAAACGTGGGAACTAAATTACCAAATTTTAGTCTTATACTACGTTAACATTAGGCCAAATGACTCATTTCAGCCCATTTAGCCAAATGAGAAACGAAGTCATCTCAATTCCCATAAATAATTCCCTGTTGCAATTCAACTCATTTAAAACAAATTAATGAGATTGGATACGTTCTTAAAATGTATTACAAACTATTTTGTACTAACACACTAAAAACAAAGGAAAATGTAAAACAACAAATCATTTTTTACAGTGTATCATCATCAACATCAACCAATAAAAACAAAACAAAGAACCAGTTGTCAAACTTAATAAGATACTTTCGCAAAAAAAAAACAAGGTCAGCACTTTAAAATAACTGATTCCAAATGAGTCATCTGGCCCAATTTAAACGTTGTATTATATGACCATATAATTTTTGACCAGTATATAATTTTTATGAAAATTTTATTCAATTGCAAAGGTTTCTCACCTAAATTTGCATCGTTCTTTGTATGTTTTTTACTTTAACAGCATTAGTAGCAGCATCTGACAGTTACCTCAACAGTTGTGTTCATATAATAACATAGAATTTTTTCGCTGGATTAAGTGGCGTATGCTAGCTGATCAGTTTTAATGAGCGCTACCAAAATTTTACCATTCAGCGAATCTTTACACAATAGTTGCCAACTGTTTGTTATCTGCGCTGAATGCGGCCAATGGTTCGAAAGAACAAAAAAAATTAAGCAAGGCTGAAACTGCAAATGGAATTCAGCGAATTGCAACAATCATGAAAATATTGAAGTTGTTGTAAAAGAGTAGAAAAAGTGGAAAGAGTAAGGCGCTGGGCATCGCTGTTCTAAACCAGGGCATTTTCGACTTTCCTATTCACATGTGGTAATTCGCTGCCAACGAAAAACACACGTACACTATAAGCTTTTTCGTGAAACGTACGAACAATGGCAGTTCGGATGTATTGTGAGAGCAATTTTGACAACTCCAAGCATCCCGTAAAAATTTGTCGTTGAGGACATTTTAATGCAGAACTGTAAGCGGGGTGTGACAAAATCTCGTTTGTGCTAAAATTATTTTCTTTTCATTGTTCAAAATACATTTTGACTTTACTCTTCTGTGGAAGAACATTGTGTTTTTAGCAGGCAGTTTTTCAGTGAAGTGCGTTTTTCAGTATTATTAATCTTTATGTTTAAACTAGAACCAATAAAATAACTAAGTGTTCTTTAATATAAATTCTAAAATGCTCGATAAAAGGCAATAATCGTTTATCAAATTGTAAAAATTAATTTATGGCGCCATTTGCCTTTGTTTGCTTCTTTTCGGTGTGTTCTTTTTCGATTTCGTTGTGTTTTTGGCATAAAGATGATTTTTCTTCAATTGATTTTGTTCTCTCAAATTTCGTGCGTCATTTTTTGTTCTCTCCTATCTTGTGCATACCAGCTTCCATTATCACTTACTATGTAAGGCAGAAGCCATCAGTATTTTAGCGGCCATGTCTGAACAAATGTAATTGAGAATTGTAAACAAGCTTTGGAGGCCTCGCAGCTAAATTGTATTTAAGAAATAACTGGTTACGTCATGTGCCCATTTACCACTGGGATGTTAGTTAAAGTAATTTCACAAAAAATAGAGTGGCCGCACCCAATCAGCCAAACAAGCTTGGAATAAGCTTGTAGTAAGCTTACAAGCGTAAGCATTGCGCTTGGAAAAAGCTTGTAAAAATGGTAGTGAAATGCTTTCAAGTAATTGTAGAATAAGCAAAAAGGAACCCTTGGAAAAATATTCCTTCGTTTACAATTCAATTGGATATAAGTGTTGTAAATAAGCTTTCTACAATACTTTTTGCAATTTGAAGAAAGTGTTGTAAAAGTATTATTGAAAACAGTTATTAAATAATTGGAAGTACGTGTTATTGTAAGTTTTTTACAACTATTTATAAAAAATTGGAAAAAGTGGTATAAAAATATTATTAAAACATTTATTATATATTGGGAAGCAAGTATTATTGTTAGCTTTTAACACCTGTTATTAAGAAATCGTACGTGCTCGCAGTTAACATTAGAGCACAAATTCATCTTCTAAGTAAAATGAATCCATTTTTCCCAAGAATTATAAAATGCTAAAAGAATGTGTTGGAATTATCACTGAACTCAATGCACTTACATCAAAATTGTTAGTGATGGAACTTTGTTTCTTATAACAATTGTAATTTTTAATGCTTGGGGAATTCCAGATTCTACAATAATGTGGAAGTTGTGAAACTATTACCTCTGAAAGTATTTTCCAATCATGCTTTGAAAACGCTAGTAAATTAAACTTCAAATAATTTTACTATAAGTAATATTATTACTTTTATCATGTTTCGATACAATTTAACAACACAACTTATAAATTTATTGCGTAGACAAGTGTTTTCAAAGCATGTTTGTAAAAGGCTTTCATTATTCCACTGTGGGTAAGCTTACTCCAAACACTATTACACAATGGTTGATTGGGCTATCTCAGGCACACACACAAGTATGCATGTTAGCTTCCCAGTTGGAAAAGGAGCCCTGCTGTATGTCTGCCGGCAACAGGCCTCGAAAGGACAGGATACATGCTCGCCTCCATACCCCCTTATATCTTTTTTGTATAGGCATGTCCTAGGCCGGCATGTCTGCCAAATTAAATACCGTGGCAGCAATGCAGCATGCATCTCATGGTATGCCGATAGATGCATGCAACATTGCTGCTGGACATGCCTATAAAAAAAAGATATAAGCAAGTATGGAGGCGAGCATGCTTGCTGAATTTCCAAGTAATATTTCCGGCAGTTGAAAAATTGCCATTATCCAGAGACTGGAACCTCAGCTGCGAAAAAAAAATTATGTCTCTGATGGGATTTGAACCCACTGCTCAAAATTCCAAAATACATGAATAAAAATTAAAGCCCTAGTCAACAGAGCCATTCGCCCTGTTGTTATTCTGCTGAAATAAAATACATAACTTTGTTGCTATCAAAAGTGCTTCGACGAAAACACAAAGTGTCGGATAATTACAACAATCATGAAAATATTAAAGTTGTTGTCCCTTAAAATTAAACGGAATTTTGCATTAGCTAACATGATACTTAGTTTCATGGAAAAAAAGCATGAATGAACTTTAAGCATGAATAAAAAAAAATGTGGTTTTTTTCGTACTAATTAATAAAATTTTTTTTTTCGTACTAAAAAATATAAAAATGCAAATTTTCAAACATTTTAATTTAACAATAGAGTCCCTTCAATCAAAAACTTTACCTCTCGAAAAAGGAGAAGCTTTGTGTATCGACCTCGATGAAAAAAAGCTCTGCGCGTGGTGAAACAGACGAAAGGGTATGTAGAAAGATGAAACAAGTGTTAGATAAAAACTCAGGATATGTTATTTATTAGTTCTATTTTAATGCTCTATTGCTGAAATATAATATAATATAATATTATATATAATATAATATTATATTATATTAAATATAATATTGCCGATGACATGTCGTCTTTTCAATATTTTTATCTCGTCAGTGCAGAAGTAGAAAGAAGTTTTTCTGTGTACAAGAACATTTTGTCAGACAAGCGACGTTCCTTCAATTTTAAAAACTTAAAAATGTACCTTGTAATGTACTGTAACGCTATGTATAAAAACTATATAAAAATATTTTATGTTTAGTAATACTTTATTTTTTGTTTATTTTTTTATATATTTATTTGCGTTTTTTAGGTAATTTTTGTCACTTTTTAGGTAATTTTCAGCAGTTTTTAGGTAATTTTTGTCATTTTTTTAGGTCCGAGCACTGCTTATAAGCGCAAAGTTTGCTATGCTACACTTCATAAGAAATTATTTTTTTAGAACCACGTAATAGAAAATCACATGAAGTGTATGATTCCTATTGCGGGAAAAAGAGAAAAAGTGGTTCCATGGATTAAAAAACGACTTTCCTATAAACATAAGACAGTTAATAATAAGACGGAATAATTACCGAAACAATTAGTAATACACAAAGATGAAACTTTTAATTCTATAGGTATGCTTCCAAAAATAAAAAGTATTTGAGAACAAACCATCACATATTTCACATAACAACACGAAATTAAAACAATATATTCCTAAAACATTACATTGTTGCAAATTTGTTTTCGACAGAAATGACACCATTCAACAAACGCTTCAAGAGCCCTATGATTAGAGTGACCAACCGTACAGCTTTTGGGAGTTTTTTTACTTATTTTTGCTCGCAGTACTGTTCTTGTATCGAAGTACTCATAAAAGTTCTTATTTTTACTTGTTGCACTTCTTTTCGACATGAAAAGATTAATTTAACAACAAAAATATAATGTCTTATCAGTATCAAAGTATCAAAAGTTACAAAAAATTATAAAAAACAATACACTTTATCGAAACCCTTGAGTTAAAAACTCAACCAGCACTTTTGCGAAAGGTTGCTAGCTTAGAAAAATATATTGTAATTTTATGAAATCTTCTGAAACTTCAGTGAACAAATAACATTTTTTTTATTTATTTAATAAGTACTATACGTCTCTTTTCACAATAAAAAATACGGCATCTAAAACTCATTTTTAAAAATATAATGTTTAATGAATTTGCAAAATACCATGTAGGGGAAGGTCGTGTATCTTGGACCAATTACAAAATTTCATTTTGGCCGCTTAGTAACAAAAACCTTTTCCATTACCATTTGTTTAATTTATGACAGAGATTTAATCAACGCCACAATTAGGCTTTTTTAGTTGAAGTTCAGCGGGCAGTTGATCAATTCAAAATTTTGGATTGGACCATGGACCGCCTATTTTTAAAGCAGCTGAGTGGAATAATTCAAATGGTGGAAGAAAGAAAGGAAAGACCCGAATATTGACAGACATTCCAGAAAAAGAGGAAATTTAGCAGAGGAAAAACATGCTAGCCAAAATTAAATCGAAATTAAAGAAACTTAAGGCTGTCAAAACAAATCTGCCAACATACAACTCCGACTCATCCTCAGAAGCTGAAATCTCTTTACCTATGTCTCGAGAGAGTTTGCTGTGAAAATCAAAAGAGCCCAATAATATGTTTGCTCACTAACAAAAAATTGTTACAAGTTTTTACTACCCAGTAAAAAAGTGGATCATCCTATGAGCGATCTGGGAGTGCTCCCTGAGGAGCAGTGGAGTGCTCCTTATTGATCCAAGCTATGTGCATTTTGTGTTCTCTTTTAACATTGCATGTCCTACGAAGGGTAGCGCTCCCTTTAACATCCCAGAGGATCTCAAAAGGAGCGATCAATAACTGATCCAAATGGATCAGCAAATAACATTTAAAATATTTTTTTAAAAGATAAAAGAACCAACATGCGCCCTATACAAACAAGGTTTGGTCTTTGACGTGAAAGGAAAGGGATAGATTAGTTAGAGGAATTTATTGAAACCATATGTGAATTATTGATTAAACGAAACAGACGTGAAAGACAATGCTTTCAATTGCTAGTGTGTGTTATGCCTTAACCTCGGCAAGCATTTTCAGCCCTAGTTGTTCCTGTCCTTTAATTCCACATTTTCCACAATTTAGTTGTGGATTTTAAGTTATCCATAATTTTTAAGTGTATAAAATAACAAAGAAAGTGAAAATTTTTCACAGAAAATAATGATCGAGTTTCTTACAAAGCACATGCCTTACTTTGTGTTCTTTTTTTCATTGATTGCTCGCCTTTTGATTTTATGAAATAGTAAAGGAGCACAAGGGCACAAGTGCTCGTTTTTTGATCGAATTAAACAGCAAAAGAGCGATCTCTTGTTGCTGCTCATAGGAACGATCGTATGTTTTTTTACTGGGTAGTAACAGCCTGAACAGAATCAAAAATCGTTGCGACCGACGATTGAAATAGAATAGATTCTAAGTCTGCGATTTATCGTTGCGGAAAACGAGCTGTGGTTTTTTCTACATTTTGCATGCATTCTCCAACAGCAAAGATCGTCGCCCACAACGGTTTTTGATTCTGTTCAGGCTCTAAAAGGGCTGGGCATTCTAACACAGTCACATTTTATTTTGACTTGTTAGTATTGGTGCGCTCTCGAATAGCGCACACTGAGCGAAATAGTTGTCACAATTATCAAGATTTGCAAGTTTGTCTGTTTATATCCCCACACATGCTGTTATTTGTGTTTATTTCGTATTTTATATTTTTATTTTTGGTCATCGGTATTGTTCATTATGTCTGCTATGTCAACATCAAAGCTCTAGCATTTTATTTTAGTAAATAAATTATATTAGTTTGCTTGCAGTGGCAAATTAAATATTCTCGTTCGCGAGAAAGATTCTCTGCGGAAAAAATCATATTCCATTTCCGAGTCAAAAATTTTAGTATGTTTGTTTTGTTCTCATTTTAATATTATAAAAGCTTAATTTATGCAAATAATTAAAACTATAATTAAAAAATACATTAATACAAATAATTTGAATTAATAACGCAAAAACATCTTAATAGGTAATATGTATAAATTATATTAAACTTTAATATATACAAATACTATTAAATAAAAAATATATGCAAAACATCTACAAATAAGAAGTTTAGTTTTTTAATAGTGTACATAAAATATCCGGCATAGGCCTCCACAGCATCATGGTCAGCAAACGACTGAATTACATTATCTTCTGTTGTGAGCTTTATGTACATATGCAAGTTACTCTTAGGTTGCCCGCAGAGTAAGCGCCGAAGCAGACAGGCAGGCAGACAAGCACAGGAAAACTATGTGAACAAGAGAGAAAAAAGTTATTTCTATCTCGTTTCTTCGCAGGGCCTGCTTGCCTGCCTGCCTGCTTCGGCGTTTACTATGCGGGCAGCCTTAGAGAGCGCTCAGTGAGCTATGGGGCGCCCAACGCTGCTCTAAAGTGTTCACGTACTTGAAAAACTTGCAACGAGAGAAGGCCACAAGAGCGGTAAAAAGGGAGAGAGATCAAGTAGCTGCTTTAGGTAGTAAAATTTTAACTTGCAAGAATTTGCAGCTTCCTAAAAAAACTTTTGTCAAAAAAAACAAGCTATTGGAATTCAAACGAGCGGAAAAAACATATTTCTGATGTGAATTGTTTTTTTTTATATTTGTTGGACGATGATTTAAGTTTATTTTAGATGGCTTGGTTTTATTTTATTTAAATATTGAATATTTAAAAAAAAAACAATTTACACATTTTTTTCGTGACATTATTTTTCTCAATTATTTTTTTACTCTTTCTCTGCAAGTTTTAACAAGTAAAGTATGTAAACAAACCTGAAAATGCACGGATTACTCTGTCTGAGAAATCCTACTTCAGTGACTAGAACGACTTTTAATTCAGAAGCATGTGTTTTCTTACTTTCTTTGCAACTAGTTTACTTTTTTATCTTGTAGTCCAAAGTACAATAGACAATTTTCCAAGGTACAATGTCTGATCGTATCTTGGTTAATTTTGAGTATTTTTAGTAAAATGCTTATTGTTCTGGTTTGACAAAATTTTAGGCAACCTTTTTGCATGCCATAATTACTTGCATATCAGTGGAAGTTATAAGGAAAAAAACTTCCCCTACCTTTTATTTTTAAAATGATTTAATAATGATTTTTTTGTGAAAAAGATCATTATCTTATCGCAAACACAGAAAAAAACCGCCACACTAAACATTTTACAGAATCGAAATTGTTTGATAAATCATTTTACAATACACATCTCTAACTATTTTAAAAACTTTATTTAATATCACTACCTTCTATAACTGGATAATTCAATACGTCTTTTCTCATGTTAGATTCGTTGCTTCTGCAGGCTCAACAGTTGTTTGCCTCTCCAGAAAATTTAAAATTTTTGAGTTTTGAGTGAAGAAGTTGGTTAATTTATAGCATTAGAGTGTCAACCTAAAATTATTAGAGTATTAATACTTTTTGATTCCACAAAAAGACCTAATCAGAAGAGTATTTTTAACAATTATATTTTGGGTATTTTTTATTTTAGGTTATGTTCTGATGGCGCGATATGTGCTAAGATATATTTAATACTGTTGTTTTATTTTTGCTTTTAGTTTTATTGAAATAAAAACAATATTTCACAAAATCATTTTATATTGCTAAGGAATGAATTGGAAGCTTGATATAATTTTAAATCTCTAACATATATGTAAAACTTCTTTTGGAATAAATTTATTTTTGAATTTTTTCATATTTTCAAATATTTTTTCTGGGTGTACTTATTTTTAATGGCTGTGTGTGTACTTATTTTTGCTCTGAAAATGTTGGTCATATTACCTCAGTGCTCCCAATTTAGGGTTTTTCCCCCTAAAAGTGGAATGGGATTTTTTAGGGGATTTTTTAGGAGTTTTTTAGGGACTTTTTGATATTCTTAAGCATTGGATAACCCAATTTACTACGAAGATCTTGAATTTATTCCAATTTTGCTATGCATTTACTCCTCAGTTTTACAATTTTTTATTCCCTGCTCGTTACCATGGTGTAAAAAACAAGGTGAAAGAGACGTCTAAATATTTTGCTAAAGTTGTAAAACTTGTGAATGAGTGAAAGAGACAGAAAAGGTGATTTTGTATGGTTTGACAACTCAAGTGTTTGATTTTTACAACAAAAATTTAAAATCGCGTTTATCTTGTTTTGAATTAAAGCTGAAGAAACCGAATTTTTTTGTAACTATTAAATAATTTATAACTAAAGATTATAACAAAATGTTAATTGATCTTTTTTTTTGTTTTGGGGGATTCCCAAGTAACTGTAGTGATTTTAGGGGTTTTTGACTAAAGCTTTAGGGAGTATATTTTTGGGAGTTGGTAGCTGCATTACCTATGATGGACCTTTCGATTCTTAGAAATTTTTAGAAATTCTTAGAAATTAAAGAAGAATAAAACTAGCGTTATTAGACACAAAAACCATACATACACTCCCGTTAGGACCTAATCAATAAAGAAGAGGACACTTTAGTAACATAGTTAAAGTTTATGAAGAGGGGGGTGAGGTGTCCCACTATTACACATAAATTACATACAATAAAACACTTTACACAAACAGCCTTGCTTTAAATTTTTAAAACTCATATTATTTTTAGCATATGGGCATTTTCACAGAAAAGTCTACCGTGACCAAAAAATTAAAACTTATTAAAAACTTTTTATTTTATGATATTAACTAAGAGAAACTTTTTAATTTTATTAATTTAAAAAATTTCTACATAAATTCATTAACCATGATGATCAAATCGTCCGCACTCTTTCACAAATGTGGTTTCCTTTTTCGTAAATGTTTCGTAAACTTTTTTGAAATAGTAAAAATGGAAGGCATTGGCTAAAGCTTATAGAAAAATGGTTAAGGCAAGAAAAGAACATTATATTAAATTTGTCTGTTAATTACTAAATTAAATAATTACTTTGCTACGTAATTACTTAAATACCCAATTTAAATTTTAGAAAATTTTGTCGCGTGGGTTATGTTGCGTGCGTTACGGCAAATATTTTTTGGAAACTCAATATATTTTTAAATAAACAAAGTCCATAGATAAAGTGGGTTTACTATGAAAATTCACAGTTTTTCCCATTATTTAAAAATTAAAAACAAATTATATGGGAAAATTCGCTGAGTTTTAACAATATGAACTTGCTTGTAAAACACACTTCCTTTTTTTGTCGCGTGAGTTACGCCCATATTTACCACTGCCATTCTTAATTAGTTACAGGAACGATAATTTTGGTAGATCATACCATGACTATATCTTGTAAGACATATGTACATAAGAAATTTTTGTACATTAACCTTTATGTGCTCGGGACTGTAAACTTGCGTAGACGGTCGGATGTTTACATTTGTAGCAAGCATGTATTTATATGGGAAACATTGTCAACATATGAAAAAAAAACACTTTTATGCACGTTTTAACACATTTATTAAAAAAGTTATTTTTCGAAAAAAAGCTGAGCTTAAAAAGTTTATTTTTTATCAATGAAACAGCATTTACCTAAAGTATATGTGAGAGCAAATGTTGTGTGTAGTTTTACTCTTTCCTATTTCACAATAACTGGCGGGATGCGTGGATTTATTGTCATAAGAAATATCAGGCAAGCGCTGAAAAATATTGCCAGAAGCAGAATAAGGACACCGACCTAGTGCCATTTCAATAAACGCGACCAATCAGCATGAGCAGCAATGGGAAACTGATTGGCACTGTAGTACCAATTATTGGAAAATTAAACTTTTTGTCCTGTTTTGATTTTAGATGGCGCTCTAGTAGTACTATATTTAATGTGAAAGGTGGAAGAGATCGAAATTATTGTCCAAAGATAAAAGCAAACAAAAAGGACTCGTTACGATACAAAAAACTATATATATAAATATACAAACGAAACAATCTGTGAAGTGTGCGCAAGATTTTTTATCAAAGTTATTTAAATATTATTTTGAATAATGTTGTTATATTTTCATAATTGTTTCGTTGAAAATTATTTTATGCAAGCCATTATATGATACGTTACGATACATACGTAACGATACAGATTTTTTGTATTTAATGGAACTAGAAAAACATATAAAGTGTAATTCATGACCGTAAAAATCGAAAATTAAAAAAAATGTAATTGAAGGGCCTATTGCAATAACATGATAAGCCACATGATCTCAAAAATCAATTTTTTTAGGCTGAAAACATAACTCAATGCATTGCTATTGGTTGATTTTTTCAAAATATTTTTATGTATTGTAGCTAATCATGTTTTTGCAATATTATATATATAATATTATTTTTGCAATATAATATTATGATACTTACAAAATTCTAACTTTCGTACAAATTGTTCAATTTTTGTCACCATTTTTCAACTTTGCTGCCATTCGTCATGTTTGTTGCCATTTCTTTTTTTTTAAATTCCGATTGAGATCAGCCTTCACTACTCTCACAGTATAAATTTAAACATAGTATCCTCTGTTACGGAGGTTTTAAAAATTTCAGTAACATTTAGTTTTTCAGTCGCGGTAGAATTTTTTGTGGAAATGCCCATATACAAGTGCATATGCGCACTCACATACGTGCATAAGAAAGGACAGAATAATAAAAATGACAAAATTACATTTTTCTACACGCTGAAATAAGAAATTTTACTATTTTGTAAAACTGTGATATGACTTTTCATACATTTTAAATGGTGACTACATTTGTTGACACCCAGCCTATTCTAGTAAATGTCTAGTAAATGTTTTTTGAATGCCATTAGTGGCCACAACTGCTTATAAACTATTTTTAGGAAGCTATTGAAAAGCTCGGAGCCTACTGTTGTGAAATTTTTTTTATTCAGTTTATTCGGCAAAAACGCTACAAATGTAGACATCCGAGCACATAAAGGTTAATAACATAAACTACCCAGAAAACGAAGCTTTAAGTACGACTTAAAGCATGTCGCATGAGTTACCTTGGAAATGCCTAAATAGCCGTAGTATAGTGTTGTTGCAGTAGTAAAACACTCTCTTTAACTTTCACAAACAGCAACTACGCTGTGTCCTCCTCTATCGCACTGAGTAATATGTGGAATCCTATACTGAAGCTCACTGTTTAAAATTGCGGCAACCCCTAGTCTTGACCGATTTTAACAAGGCAACCTAATACTCGTGTAATCGAACACGTAATCGTGTTCGTAATAAAATTATCTGTATTTTAATATAAATTTCAATAAGAAAATAGTTAAATGCAAATATCAATATCAATTCACCTATTTATATCTGGCAACCCTGTAGCATGGACCCGAAAATTAAAGGTAACCCAACCGTTTCTTGTTTCTTATGCTTCATACTTTCAATTAATATTGATTTCGTTTGGTAAACAAATTAGTGAAAAAACAAAAAAAAATGTATTATATTAATTTTAATTAAATATAGTCTTGACTGAATTCCACTTAGCAACCTATTCGCAATATTTACTTTATACAGCAAATATTATACAAAATTATTTACAAATACGCTTTTCATCCGGACAACAGTAGCTCGGTTCTGTAACTTTTCTCATCGTTGTTCTCAGCAGATTTTCTTACTTTGACGTCACAGTGAGTCATTCTCAGTTGCACTGTCTCTGTAATAAAATGAAAAAATCGGTGACTCCTCTCGCTTGTTTCAATTCTGCTTTCAAAGGAACTCGATAGACAAAGTATTTCTGTAAACTAAAACATTCGACTCGAATGGATTGCAGTTCTCACTATGTTCTAATTTGGTGAGAAAAATAAACTATTGAATACATAAACTGAAATATTCCATAAATTAAATTTATTCTATGATAATATTTGTATCATTGCATTGAGCAACCGCATTAAAATAATACTCGGATTGCAATTTGTGGATAAGGTTTGTGTATTTAATATTAACATCACTAAGTGTTAAAGTGTTTAACATCAAAACTGGTATTTATCAGCATAAATAATATCAATATAAACGTGTATATCCGCCATTTTCATAAATAAATCACTTTTAATATCTATATCTGTTTTTTATTTATTGTTTATAGAAGAATCTCATCAAATTTCACACAAAGTTGTCTGATAAAGCTGTATGTCACTTGTTGCAATTTCATATATTCCTTTTCGCTTGTGAATCTTTTTTATTCAGGACCACTATTTGCTCGCTTATCTGTTACAGAAACACTAATTTGCGCAAAAGTGAGCATTTTGGAATGAAACACTGTGACGTCAGAAAAAGTGACTATTTGTCGCAATAGTCACAGAACCGAGCTACAGATGTGTGAAGTTCGACCTTAGGTGGGATCTTGTACTAACACAAATGTTTTAAATCAGCAGAGTCAATAAAAACTGTGTAAAAATTTTGGGGTTGTTGAAAGTTATTCAAATATCTCAATGGTTTTTAGTGGTCGGTGTCTCATACAATACACCCACCATGCAATTTTTATGGATAAGCTCAAATGAGCAATTTTTCAAGGTCAAAGATTATTATTTAATTACTCATTTAAATGTCTGTATCTTTTTAACTGTATAAAAGTTTGACATGAGACCCACAACGATGTTGTTGCAAATTTGTTGGCCCACAAAAATTAAGCAACATTGTTGGCGTACAAATTTATCCTAAGGGGATCAAATAGCTTTAAATAAAAATTGAAATAACAATTGAAATTGTAAATTTTTAAGAACATTATTAGCTTATCATTAGCATTCAAAAACAATCATCAAAGTTTTCAATGCATGGAACAGTTTATTTTAGTGAAATTGTTTTTTTAAAATCCATATTTTTTTAAAGTGTTTCAAAATGAAACGGAATTCATAGAAAAGAAAGGAACGGATTTAAAAAAAAATTCTTGGGATCCCTAGCCAAACTTAATCCATAATCCCAAACTTCATGCACAGAAAATTCCACGAATTACATTTTATGATAATAAAATATGTGTGTTTGCTATTCTAGAGCACTAGATTGGAATACCAATAATTTTGTTGCGTTACCTTGTTGCGTTTTTACCAGCTCTGCCAAGTAAAAAAAAATAACTTAAGAATTTGAACTAAATTTTAAACTTTTGCAAAATTGACAACACCCGGTCGATGCCGGTTACCATCCAGTTGGTAAACTCATAAATGAAAGCTCCTAAAACTTTGAATAATTTTAATAGATTTTGAGAAAAATCCTTTGATATGTTTATTTACAAAACTGCTGCAAATCTGTGCAATTAGAATGAAAAATGTAAATTTCTGGTTTGCCCACTCAAAATGACAGCATGGAAAATTAATGTAACTCAAGAGATTGCTATGAATTGATGATTTATTCATGGCTTTGAGTTTACTTCCATTTCTACGGAAACGTATTCATGCACAAAATGCATTTATAGTTTAGTCCAAACACTTCTTTTCTCATCCAAGATACCAATGATTCTAAACAAAATTGTAAACACTTTCCAAGAGTTTTTGAATTGGTATGCTTGAGTTGTTTGTGGCAAACATGTGATAAGCTTTAATTAGTGGAGTTAAATGGGCCATTTTTGTGGATTGCGATATTTATTTGACGTTACTTAAAACTGGCATAAAGACAAAAGCGAATTTTTCGAACATTTTTTTACCCAAACTCATTGATTTTTTACTTTAATCTAAGATATTTTAAACAAAATTGATTACTTCTCAATTCTTTCTCCTTTCAGGTTATTTGGAACAAGGTCTTCTAGTGCGTGATGCCTACAAGTTGCGCAAACACTATTTCTCCACCAAGGGCTGGTCTATCGATGTGCTCTCTATGCTGCCCACCGATGTTGCCTACATCTGGTGGCCGCCTAGCACATGCAGCTCCTCCTTCCTGCCATGTCCAGTGATAGTGCGACTTAATCGACTGCTGCGACTGCCACGCATGTGGGAATGGTTCGATCGCACGGAAACAGCAACCGGCTATCCGAATGCCTTCCGCATCTGTAAAGTGGTGCTAGCCATTTTGGTGCTAATCCATTGGAACGCTTGCATGTATTTCGCCATCAGCTATGCGCTCGGCTTTGGCACCGACAACTGGGTCTACAATTTGAACGGCTATCGGAATAACACGCTGCAACGTCAATATATCTACAGCTTTTACTGGTCAACATTAACGCTGACGACTATTGGCGAGACGCCAACACCGGAAAATGATGCTGAGTACCTTTTTGTGGTAGCGGACTTTTTGGCGGGTGTTCTAATATTCGCCACCATTGTGGGTAAGTGACTCATGCCACTTCGACATTTGATAAGCACAGTTAAATGGCTTTCGTTTGTATGACATAATGGAGACACGTTGCCCAGCATGGCAGAAATGTCGAGTTAAATTTGATGTCAGATCACTTAATTACCAGAATTTTGGCAATTTTTGTTATTAATCGAATGCCAAACCACTCGTAGTAAGGTTTCAGTTAGCTGCTTTCTGTGGATTTCGTTGTATTATTAATTAAATAAGCCCCAGGTTAGGGTATGAAATGTCGAATGATGAATTGCCAGCTTTTTGTTATTGATGGCCGGAAAAACTAATGGTTGACACGTGTTGTCAGCTAAATGTTGACATAAGCAACGAGCCTGTTATGCAAAGTCAAAAATAATACCTTCTCAGTTTCTGAGTGTCGTCAAGTTGATTTAGTCTGGAGTGAATGCACAAATATTTACTTTAATTTTGTTTTTGTCAGCTTAGTTTAATTATTGTATCACAAGTTTAATGTTTTGAAAAAATGTGAACAGTTTATTTGCAGGTCAATGAACCCAAAAGTATTTTTTCAGTCATTTGAAAAACCTTTCAAATGATGATTGCATAGAGACTCAATACTTTGAGAATCAAACTTTAATGTCTTTTTGGTTTGTTTTGTTTGGGGTAGTTAATAAGTAAAAGAAGAATCCGAAAAAAACCTTTAGTGTCTTCACGTGGAGCTTAGGGTGTGATTCCATGTGCATCTGAGGCATGACTAAAACATTATGGAGATATATAACATTTCTTTCCCCAATAATAAAATCTTCACATGCTTTTGTGGGATGCTGAATATGAATCAGATACTTATTTAACGATTTTTGCCATCAAAATCCGCAGGGATAAGAATAATAACCCGCTTTTTATTGCACGTTGCTTTTATTTTTGAAAAGCAATGCTTTAAAGTATATAATAAAAAATAAGTTCAAAAAACTAAAAACCCGACTACTTAAAATCACGCTCTAAAAAGTATGAAAAAAGAAAATATTCACATCTGACTATTCCATATTTTTTGCTATTAAGTAAACAACTGACACATAATAGTTTTATTGCTTTTAATGCAAATTCGGTGCCGAACGCGGACTATTTCCGACCGTACAAAATCAAAATTTGCCACGCTAAACAAAAAAAAAAAAGGAAAAGGAAAAAAAAAAACCATAAGCAGGCCAATCATGAATATTTTTTCAACCGGAATTGTAAAATGGAAATTTAATTTTGTAAAAAAAGTAAAATTACTTCAAGGAATTCAAAAGATTGAATATACTTGCATTAAATAAATTCAAAAAAAATCAAAAAATTTTGGCTTTGAAATAAAAACTCTCTTTTACAATTATGGAGGAAAACTATTCATGAAAGGGAGGAATTTTTAATATGTCAATATGCGTATTTATTAACCCTGCTTTGATAGCCTTATTGAAAGTCGCTCAAAAGTTAACGTCATTTTATGTTAATAGTTATTAGAAAATTGTTTGTACTTGCATGGCTTTATTGCATACTCCCTTGTTATTCAAACACATTTTATTATATTTTTTTTAACCCATTAACTGCCGCCATGTGATTCCGTCGGCCGATTTCAATGCATTTTTGAGGAATGGCTTATTTTGATCCCTCGATAATAATTTTTGAGTTTAAAAAACTAAAATTCTGGTTTCCCAGAAAGTGGATGTTGCTTTAAAGCAACGTTGGCCGTAAGTGTTACCTAAATTAATTGCAAGTGTTATCTAATGCAATCGCTTGTATGTTCAATTACATATGAGGTAAAAGTTGTTTTCTCTTCGAATTTTTTATTTGGGGAGGCATTGGAGAACTTTTAGAAAAAGCGGTATGGCTATCAGGTCTTAGAGAAGGGAGAGCGGAAGGCGGAGGTAAGGGAAAAATGGGATATGGGCTTTAAAAAGCCCATTAGTCAGCTGTACTAATTTTTGCTTTTGGAATCTTTCAGATAAAAGTGCTTTCTAAAATATTTTTTCAACCCCCTTCTTCACTACGCTCGTGAACATTGTCCCAATTATGTTTTAAGTTTATTATTTTATGATTGCATACTTATTTGCGTTAACTTCAATTCCAACAACAAGAGCATCATCTACAAAAGAAATAAGACATTCATTTGCGTATTCGCATTCCACACTGGAATCGTTTGGTACACTTAAATGGAAAAAACTTTTCACATTAACGAGTCGCAGCCTGTTGGAAATGAGTTGGATCAGATGCGTCTTAATATACCCATGACTTATATTAAGATAAAAAGCCAAACATCTTTCAAAACATCAAAGGCATGTGTTACTCAATTCGTTTTTGGAATTGAGAACACTATTTGCCGATTAAATTTTTTGATCTGTTCTTCGATAAAAAAGTCTTTGAATTACTTGTACTGATAAATCAGACCAACTTATACGCAGCAAAGCAGAAAAACATGCAGCAATTTGTTGGCAAATCACTAATGAAGTGATTCTTGGGCATACTTATTCTTTCGGGATATTATCGTCTTGCCTACCAAGAAAACTATTAGTCAAATCAACCAGACCTTGGATTACAAATTGCACTCTGTTGCGTCCTCCTGTGAGGATGCAAGTAGGTCCTAATAGTGGCCCTACTTGTCAGACTGCGAAGTCGTCCCAAATCCTGGTTATACTCGCTTACCTTATTTTGTTAGGCATGGTGTGCTATGCCGGTCAGTAGGCAGCCGTGAGGTTGCCGGAAAATTACCTTAATTATACTCACCGTGATTATCCATGTCTGCTAGATCCTCCGGTCTAGCTAATTTTCTGAATAAAATACGGTTTTTGGGTCCAGGTTCTACCTCTTGCTCACACTTGGTGACTGTGTTTTTATTTGTAGTTAAAATGTTACTTTTGGTTTTACAATTTTAAGTTTTAACCACACCTTGTCGTCGTGAAAATACTACTACTTATTCTCTTAAATATACTTATGCTTAACACCTCGGTTTTAATGATAATTAGGTGTACAGAGCATTGCCTTCCGCATCTTGCACAATAATTAGTCTTAGTTTTTTATCGATCTAGTTTACAATTATTTCATCATACGTAATTTCTTAACTCTAAGTTACAATTAGGAAAGGTTAATCTTGTATTTCCTGAATTCTTGGCCTAGGTCATATCTGGCTCAAGAATTTACTATAGTTCCATAAAATTAATTATTCTTTAAAATATACAGACATTCAAAGTAAACAAAGTAAACATTATTATTCATTCTTAATTTCTACGCACATACTTATTTAACAGTGTGAAGTGCAGACAAACAAACGTACAAACATGTTCAGTGTGGGAAAATTGGGTAATATTTCCCAAAACACTGAATCCAACAATAAAATATTATTTAAAATATTTTACCTCTGTTTTTAATTGCATGACGACAAAAAATATGCTTGCTAATTACAACAATAAAATACAATTTAAATTATATAACCTCTACGTTGGTTGACTTGCCGAAAATGCATTGTCAGCATTTTTGGCACTAGCCGCACATAAGTAAATTGTTGGCTTTATTTTATTGTCTTTTAAAATAGCGCTTGCTATGAAAGCTGATCGCCCAACTGGCGTCAGTACAGGGTTGCCCATATTCGACGGACCCATCTGGCAACGCCATAACTTTTGACAGAGATGTCAGATCGCTTAATGACATACCGCGTTTGAAGCGTCAGTCCAAGCAGATTTTTACCATGGAACAATACACGCCACGCGAGCGCTCTGAAAGAGTCTTCGAAATGGCCGAAGATGACGAGGAATTTTGGAACAAAATTATCTTGTCCGATGAAGCCCATTTCACATTGAATGGGACCGTAAATAAGCAAAATTGCCGTATTTACGCAACTGAAAATCCTCAGGAGATTCAAGAAGTGCCTCTTCATGACGAAAAAGTCACAGTTTGGTGCGGCGTTAGTGCGAAAACGGTCATTGGGCATTTTTTCTTCCAAAATGAAAATGGCCATGCTGTTACCATCAACCAGGAGCGTTATCGCGACATGATGACCAATTTTGTGATGCCAATTATTCGTCGAAAGCGTATGAGGCAGTTCTGGTTTCAACAAGACGGCGCTCCACCGCACACAAGTCGCATAACAATCGGTTTTCTGAAGAATTTGTTTCCGGGCCGTTTGATGTCGAAAAGTGGTGATTTGGACTGGCCACCGCGTTCGCCCGATTTGACGCCGCCTGACTTCTTCTTGTGGAGATATTTAAAGTCAAAGGCTTACGTTAACAAGCCAAGGACCGTAGAAGAGCTCAAGGACAACATTCGTGAAGAAATAGCCGCTATTCCGGCCGAAATGTTGGGGAAAACGATGGAAAATGCTGCAAAAAGGGCACAATACGCCATCAACGCCAGAGGCGGCCATTTGAGAGATATCATATTCAAAAATTGATGTAAACAAATCTACTTGGAACAAATTAAATGATTAAGATTGCCAACCGCCAAATTTTTATTTTTTTCTTTGATTTTTTTAAAAAAAACATGGGTCCGTCGAATATGGGCAACCCTGTACTTACTTTAATTGCTTCTATTTTGAATGTGCCGGCCTTGGCATTGAATTAAATTAAAGCGCTGCAATGCAATGAAAGCTGATCGCCCGATTTGTGGTAGATCAGTTCTCATTGCAGACACTTGACCATTTATAAACAGATAATATTTTGGGGAAGCCGCGTTGTGAGTCACAACAACTCTTAAATCAGTTTCTATCATGCGACAATAATAATTTGAGCCGGAATGATCCAATGTGCAAAGTCCGCCCCCTTATCGACTTATTATATAGAAAATTATTACAGTTTGTTCTTTTCGCCGAGGATTTATCAATTGATGAGCAAATTGTTCCATATTTTGGAAAGCATTCATGCAAGATGTATATCCGCAACAAGCCTGTACGTTTCCGTTTCAAAAATTGGTGTTTATTTTCTTCATATGGCTACTTATTTGCATCGTTTCCATACACGGGAAAAAGTGAAGATTACGAGTTTTTGAAAAATGTGAATAATCCGGAGCTACACTCCGTTTGTCTTGATAATTTCTTCACTTCTTATTATTTACATTGCCTATTAACTGAACAGAACTTTCAGGCCACTGGGACTGTGGTCGAATCGATTGAAAGGTGGCAAAAATTTTTTGAAAACTGGTCGAAGTTTGGCGAAGGGTTCATATGATTACTGCTACGACTGCAGGAATTAATAATATTGTATATATTCGTTGGCAGGATAATGCTGAAGTTATAGTAGTGAGCAATCGCGTTGGTATAAAGCCAAAGGTTGAGGTCAAAAGATGGGGCAAAACAAGCCTTAGTAAAGAGACTATTTTGCAACCGACATTAATTTGCAAATATAAACAAGGAATGGGTTGCGTCAACTGGACCTAGGAAAAAAGTTAAGGGAAGAGGAAAAAAGTGGTGGTGGCCGATGAGTGTAAATCCGCATAGGGCAGCAGGGGCAAATGCTTGGAAGCTGCAATGCATGGTAAAAAACTATGCTGAACCCCATTCACGGCAAATGCCATAAGGTGACTTTCGTTCTTCCGTTGCCAGAGCTTTGCTAATCCACACAGAAAACAAAAACACCCGTTGCGCCAAATATGATGGTCCCAAAATTTGATCACCAGAATAAGTTTTGCCGGGTAAACGAAACGCCGTAGCGTCATTACCAGAGGAAAAAAGTCTTCGCTGTAAACAATGTCACAAAACATGCAAAAAATGAAATGTTAGCTTACATCCGAATCATTGTTTTGAGAAATACCATATTACTTTACAATAAGAACTAAAAAAAAAAATTGTATTTTTATGTAGAATTTTAAAAGAAAAATAAAATAGGTAAGTAGTTGCATTGTAATCAGTTTATACTTACTTGAACAAAATGTATTAAAGCGGTTTTCACATTAGGCCAACGTTGCTTTAAAGCAACACCATTTCTCTTAAGTATTTAAAAGATCGAAAGCACACTTGAAATGGAGCTTTTTTATTGAACTTTAAGTTTGATCTTTTGGCTTTACATTTCAGTCATAATCTGATAAATAACAGATTAATTTAAATGTGCTACACTGTAAAAAAAATGTTCAAAAGGTGATTTTTTTCATAAGCTCCAAAGGTACCTCTCCGCCTCAAGAAGGTCAAAGGTTTATTAGCTGCATTAAAGGCCAATATGTTAAACTTAATATTCCCCCAATTTCAAGTCAAAAGCTCAATGCGTGAATTTTTGAGATTTTTTAATGTTAGCGTTACTTTAAAGCAACGCTGGCGTTTAATGGGTTAAGAATGAGAATTCACAACTTACAGTGAAAACATTCCACGAGAGAGAGAAAGCAAAAAATTTTGAAAGCATACGCCTCGCAGACGTAGGCTATCAAAGCAGGGTTAATGAGCAAATATTTTTATATTCCATATACAAAGTTAACAATTTTATACAGAATGCAGCATGGTGCATCTTCATTTGTGCAAAGTTGTTGGCCAGTTTGTCGATATGAATTCGATCTAGAAATTGGTTTTCAATTGAAATTATTGCGACACTTTTTAAACGTTCTAGCGATATCGTAGTACGACGATAAACAGGTGTGTCGGCCTAAGTAGTCTAGTGGAGAGTGAGCTAGACTATCAACGCAGAGGCCCCTGGTTCGCATCCGGGTTCGGGCATGTTTCTTTTCACTTTCTTTGTTCTTTCCTACATTTAGGAATTAAGGAAAACTAAAAATCCACAAACATATTGTGAAAAATGTGGAATTCAAGGACAGGAACAACTAAGGACTGGAAATGCTTACCGAGGTTAAGGCATAACACTAGTCTCGGTTTAAAGCAATTCAAATTGTCTTTCACGGTGCTTTCGCTTAATCAATAATTCACGTATGGTTCTAATCAATTCCACTAAGAAATCTATTCCTTTCTTTTCAGGTCAAAGGCCAAACCTTGTTTGTATAAGGCGCAAGCCTTAGTTTTTTGATATTTAAAAAAAATTGGGTTGTGAAAAACTGCCTTCATCTGAGGCCACATTAACTGACAATGTCAAAAAATTTTTTATTACTGTAACTAAACTCGGATATACGGATAAACAGTAGATCAAGCAAATTATTCAAAGATAGATAATTTAAGACTGAAAGTGGTTTAATTAATGACAGACGTCTGATTGAAAATAGATATTTAATTGAAAAGTTCTTCGGCTCTTATGTCCCTGTGAGTTTTATTTGTGTTCTTAATCGTTGCAGTTAGCATTTTTTTGAGCGTTTTACAATCGTTCGCCTGGACTGGTTTTGATATATCAGCTTACTATTTTTGGAAATACTTTGCAACATCAAATTTGCACTTCAATTTTATTGATATTTTAATTTGCCACCTCAATAGCGTGCCGCCTTAGACAAATGCCTGGTTTGACATACCCTTGGTTCGGCACCGTACATATTCATAGTGATGTTCAGGAGATATACGTGGTAGTATGTCACCAGGGTGGCTTAGAAGTTAGCGGTTTTAATTGACTTTTTGTCAATTAAATAAATAAATAAAGTACATTATTATAAATAAAAATAATTATAATTCCACATTCTATAGAACACAAAGGAACTAGAGATGAATGTGGGTTAGCTTAGGACAAATTATAAAATATTTATGTTAAAAACTCGAAATACATGGTCATCAGACAGAGCATGACAATATAAATAAAATAATTAAAATTTATTAAGAAAATTTGGTAGCAAGAAAAAGCAGAAAAAAGTTATTTTTGGGTTGTTTTTATAAATAAATATGAAATAAAAAAATAAAAAGTAAAAAAATGTTTTAAGAAATAAGCTTATATTTAAAAAATAAATTTTTAAAGAAAAAAATAAATTTAAGTGACATTTGTCATATATATATAGTAGAGTGGGGCGATGTATGGAAGGAAAAAAGTCTTAATGGGTGCAATTGGTTGAAGTTACAGCGCCGTATTAGCCAATCGAAAGCAACAACAATTAGCATTCTATCTTTTGATACTGAATATTTTAAGACATTATACTAAAACCATAAAAATACTGGTAAGAATTTTGATAGGGAAGAGAACTATAAAAATGATTACCTCATTTAAGTTAAACTAATGCTTTATTCTTAACACTTTAAGCAAGTACTATGTTTACTTTCGTGAAATTGCACTGACAACATTCGTTTATTTGTTGCTTGAAATTTCAGACAGATATTTGTTTGCAAGGCAACGTTTCTCAGAGAGACTCAGAAAATGAGTTGGGAATTTCAGTGCCTACAATTAAGTTGACGTGAAAAAATGTTGCTCAAAAACATGTTGCGATCATTTCACGCAGCGGAACAGAGTACTACTCTGACGAACATGTTGTGAAAATTTCCACGCTTGTTTCGCAGCTGCCATTTTTTGTATGGAGATTTGGGTGGAACTTCACATGAAATTCTTTTTTCTTTTCTGTGGTAGGTTTGAACATTTTCTAAACCTAAATAAGGTTATGGTACCCCTTGAAACAAGTCTATTTTTAATTCATTGTTTACTTTAAGGGGTCAGTACACATCTGGATTTTTCAAAAATTAAATTTTTAAAATGCAAATTTTTTTAAGAAAGGAACAAGATATCTTATTGAAACTTTGCATGTTTATTTTTATGTAAAATTTTTATTTTTGGCTGCTGCAGGTTTTTGAAAATAACATCAAAACATCACAGCGGTCGTGATTTTGGCTCACTGGAACGTCTGAAAAAAAAATAAAACGTGGCTTTAACCAGCATCAAAGCCGCTATAGATTGAACTAAAAGAATTTTTTGGCAGAAATTGATAAAATGGCGGCGTTTTTTCGAAAATATCCGTTTTTTTGGACCAAAAAATCCCTTGAATACCAAAAATTCTTTACCGATCTTTCTATCCGTAGAACAATCTATGGACTTATATGTGTACAATAACATATTAAAATTTCAGAACGATCACAACTAACTCTGGGTGTTTTCCACCTACATAATAAACTCTCAGCTATAAGAATATAATTGCTTAAACCTAAGAAAAGTGTTGATTTCAAATAAATTCAAGAATATTTTTACTATTTTAAAAAGTTTTTATTAAATGAATTTGTTACATTTCCTTTTTAGTTCGTAACTCTTGTATTGTATTAGAAATCTTGCATAGAAACAGTGACTGAGTGGGTTCCACCCTACGGTTAGTGATGCAGGGTAAATATTCTCTATAGCATGCGCCCCATGTTTTTAGGAGAACTAAAAGCCCCACTCTAGGAGAGATTATTTTATACTTTGTAGTTCGTTTTAAAAGCGTGTTATATTAAAAATTTTTTTACTTGAATAATTATTTTCTGATTTCTAGACTTTGTCAAAAACTTTAAAAAATTGAATTTTCAAAAATTCACCACTGAAAATGACAAAAGAATTTGTTAAAAAAATCGAAATAATTCTATAAATATTAAAAATTAAACAAACAAAAAAAAAACTGGGAAAAAAGCCATTGACATTACTGAGGCTCGAACTCACAATTCACTTCAGTTGTGAATTTTTGAAATTTAGAAATGTCAATAGCTTTTCAGTATTTTTGCTTGATTTAATATATGTATATATTAGCGAAGTCAATTTTGGGATCCCGGGACCCCAACGATTTAAGCCACTTTAAATCCCGGGATTGTCTTTCCTGGATCCCGGGATTTAAAAAAAAAATTAAATAAAAAAATTTCTATTACAAATATTTATGTAAATGCAAACATATCAGTTTAAGTTGATCTGAATATAGAATTATAAAAAAATTTTATTGAGGCTGAAAAAGATTGTTTGGACGATGAGTGTGAATCACTGGATCAAGGACTTTACATAGTTTTAGAAGAATTTACAACATCGGGAAGTCAGCTATGTATATCAAAATTGTCAGATATTCTGACTTAGGAAATAATTTTGTTTTATGGTGAACACAATCGCGATTGAAACTTACAAATTGCTTACGACTATTTTACAACTATTTCTCCAACTAGCATAGAATCAGAACAGTGCTTCTCATCAGCGGGTTATATTTGTAATATTCGAACAAAACTCTTTTTTGAAAAATAAGACGCGTTGATCAGCATAATGTATTACTTTAAAAATAATTAAAACAAAAAATTTAATTTGAAAAGTCTTTTCCAACCTTAATTTGCCTTAAACTCAAAAAAACATGAAGACGGTGTACAAAAAATAAAGGGTAACATTTATATAGTAATACATTAAACTGTTCTTTTTTATATTTTTTGTTCTTAAACCCTTTCAATGGCTAGGCTAAACTAAGAACAAAATAAGTTTTTTTGAGGTAATATTTCTATCATTCAGGTCCTGAAGATGCAAAAAACATACCTTTCATTTTAACCTGTGCTACTTACGTTTTATAAGCTTGTACAAAGAAAAAATTGTTTTGCTCCTATTCGTCACAAAGTCTTTTTTTAATCCCTAAAAGGTTTATCAACCCTTTAGATCTTTGTTTTTTAAACCCTCTTAATATTCTTATCCCTAAAGCCATAAAAAGGTAAAAAAAACATAAATTTGATCTTTGTCCGGTTGGTTTTTTTTTTATAAAATAGGCAAAAAACATTTTTTTTTGCATTTCTTCGCCACAAAATCGAAAATCCTACTGACTTGAATATCAAATATATCTCTAAATTTATTTTTATCATGTTGGTTCATCTTTTTTCATAGAACCAAATGATTTGATTTAAAAAAAGCTTTGCAAAATAAATACATATAAAAATTACTTTCTGACGTGTCCAATATATTGGGCAAATCCACTGAAAGGGTTATATAAATACAATTTGCTAGTCATCAATATAATTTAAGTTCTTTGTTTTTAACAATGAGGGTATTCACAATTGTGTGGTATAGTAGTATTGTTTTTTTTTTGCCATAGTTGAAAATCACAACATGAGCACCCTTTAAAATAGAATTTGTGGTTGGGAACCTCCCACTACAGCTTTTTGTTACTATGCAAATAAATTAACTATCCAAATTGATTTTATTAATATATAGCATAAAAAGTTTAACTTGCATTTTGAGCTTCTAGTTTCCATTTTTGCAATTAGAACATAACTGGAAACCGATCAGTTGTTTATGGAACTTTAGAAACCACGTTCGTTAAACATATTATTGGGCTATTTAAAATTACCACACTTGATTTTTAGAGATTTTATGTAAAACAAAAAAAAAAATATGAAAACCTCTCGTTAAAAGTTGGTATCAACACCACGGGGTTTTTAAACTACACTAAAAACAACGCAATTGTGAATACCCTTAATGTGTTTTGTTTTTGTTGCATTATAAACGAATTCTTTTACATTTTTTAGTTTCAAGTAATAAATTACAAAAAATTGTATTAAAAATATTTTGAATTATTTACATCTTAAAATTTTCAATCCCGAACTAGTCGCGGGATCCCGGGATTGAAATTTTCAATCCCGATAATCCCGGGATCAAGAAAAGCTTCCGGGATTGGACTCCCTAGTATGTATTACATATTTTCGCATTTTAGCCAAGCAAATAAACGTGCAGACAAGAAAATAAGTGTTTATTGTGTTGTCATCCAGTTCTGAGTTACAATTTAAGTTTCAAAACTCTAGCTCATCGGGAAGTTGGTTAAAAATGGATTCCGTTTGTACGGGACAAACATGAAGTGAAGCTAATAAAAACGTGTTAAAATAATAGCGAATGGGGAGAAATAAAGCATATAGGGATTTATAGTATTTTTTCAATAAATGTTGTTATTTTTCTGTGTTTCCCTTACGAAAAATACAGTTTTCAACTCGAGGAGTTGACAAATACTAAAAATAAAAGATAATTATGAAATCTATTAGGAAACTTTGAAAACAATAAGAAAAAACAATGAAAAAACTTTGAAAACTATTCGAAAACTATGAAAACTATGAGAAAACAAAGAAAACTTTTATAAAACTTTAAAATTCTGACTTTTTCCATTTTTTTTTAATTCTTATACATAATAATCATACTTATTTGTCATTTTATCCGGTCCTACTAAGAAATTTTGACCTTAAAATTTAATTTTCTGCGATTTTTAGTAGTGCTTCACAACTCAGTCGTGCTTCACAACTCGAGATTCAATTCGAAAAAATGTGAAAAAATTTATTTTTGTGGTATTTTTGACCACTAAACAAAGCGTGTTTTAAAACTCCCCACTCTCTCCTACTGTTTTAGAAAATATTTGTAAAAAGTACTGAAATCATCGCGGGGGTACTGCGGTACTTTTGAAAAGCGAAAAGTACTGAATTCAGTACTAAAGTACTTTAGTACTGAATTTATCAACCCTGCCCTATGCAGCAATGTAGATAACTTTGATGATGAAAAATACACTGTGATAAATATATCTAAAAAAGCAAGAATGAACATGCAAAAGTAAGAATCTATTTGCAACTAGTTTGTAGATCTATTTGCAACAAGTTAGTATAAGTAAGTTTTTTTTTTTTATAATACGATGAATATTTTGGCTACTTTTATTTTCCATTCTGGTTACAAAAAAAATTTGCTCCGGCAACACTGGTTATATCCCGAATTGCTGCTAGCGACATAAGATAAAAATTATACAAAAGCTCCATCACTAATCACTGTTTTTGATAGTATTTGATCACCGCAGTTACCAGAGATTTTTCAATCACGGTGACTAAATCACCGGTATCAAAAAATCGCTCATCTCTATTTCGCTCCATCAGTTCTTACACTACAACAATTTTCACATAAAAGGTTGTTCTCTTGGAAAAAAGTGTTGATAGCATTAAAAATAATAAGTAAAAAATTTTTTTTAAAAAATAAGCTTTTATTTAAATAAGACGTGAACTAAAAAGAAAAAAATAAATTTGAGTGACATTTGTAATATATGTATATAGAGTTGTATTCTAGGTTCAGAACAACCCCTCTCTTGGTTACTTATCTTCATAATATAAGCGTACGTAAATTGGTAGTTTCTAAGGACTTACATAAATTAAGAATGTCTCAAACACATTTATATTTAAAAGCTTGAGGTACCGATGTCCGCGATCCGTTATACAGGTTTACTGCACATTATCAGTGGCATTGAATCTCTTTGTAAGCTCACCTGTATGTAAACTGCTATCTATTATACAGGTGTACAACAAAATATCAGTGCCTTAAGCTTTTAAATATAAATGTATTTGAAAAATGCTAAATTTATATAAGTCGTTAGAACTTACCAATTTACGTACGCTTATATTGTAACGAACCCTTTTGCTCGTTACTGGTTTTTGCTGAGGTAGGCTCAGTGAGTAAACCAGGGGTTCTTACAAAATAATTTATTTACCAATGATCCCGTTGTTTTAAATAAGAAAGCCAGCGTTTTAGTTTTAAACTGTAGTGTAATTCTTTATTAATTTCATTTGTTTTATTTATTGCTTAATGAGTACGTTACTTAGTTATTATTAATTATTAAGCATTATATAAATTAAAGTGATTTAATTAATCCTTGCTTATTCATATTTATTCCGTTATTTGCTATGATCCCTCTCGCTGTGAGTGACTATGATAGAACTCAGATTAAAACAATGTTCGAAGGGTGGAGGTACCTTCGCTAAAGATAACTACGTTTTGATTTTAGAGTAAACAACGTTCGAAGGGTGAGGACACCTTCGCTTACGATAACTACGCCTGTCTTAGAGTAAACAACGTTCGAAGGGTGAGTGTACCCTCGCTTAAGATAACTACGCCTGAGCTTAGAGTAAAACTATGTTCGAAGGGTGAGTACACCTTCGCTTAAAATAACTACGTTTTGAACTTATAGTAAACAAGGTTCGAAGGGTGAGTACACCTTCGCTTACGATAACTACGCCTGAGCTTAGAGTAAAACTATGTTGGAAGGGTGAGTACACCTTCGCTTAAAATAACTACGTTTTGAACTTATAGTAAACAAAGTTCGAAGGGTGAGTACACCTTCGCTTACGATAACCACGCCTGAGCTTAGAGTAAAACTATGTTCGAAGGGTGAGTACACCTTCGCTTACGATAACTCCGCCTGATTTAGAGCAAACAACGTTCGAAGAGTGAGGACACCTTCGCTTAAGATAACTACGTTCTGAACTTAGAGTAAGCAACTTTCGAAGGGTGAGTACACCTTCGCTTAAGATAACTACGTTTTGAACTTAGAGTAAGCAACGTTCGAAGGGTGAGTACACCTTCGCTTAAGATAACTACGCCTGACTTAGAGTAAACAACGTTCGAAGGGTGAGTACACCTTCGCTTAAAATAACTACGTTTTGAACTTAGAGTAAGCAACGTTCAAAGGGTGAGTACACCTTCGCTTAAGATAACTACGCCTGACTTAGATTAAACACTATGTTCGAAGGGTGAGTACACCTTCGCTTAAGATAACTACGTTTTGAACTTAGAGTAAACAACGTTCGAAGGGTGAGTACACCTTCGCTTAAGATAACTACGTTTTGAACTTAGAGTAAGCAACGTTCGAAGGGTGAGTACACCTTCGCTTAAGATAACTACGTTTTGAACTTAAAGTAAGCAATGTTCGAAGAGTGAGGACACCTTCGCTTAAGATAACTACGCCTGACTTAGATTAAACACTTTGTTCGAAGGGTGAGTACACCTTCGCTTAAGATAACTACGTTTTGTACTTAGAGTAAGCAACGTTCGAAGGGTGAGTACACCTTCGCTTAAGATAACTACGTTTTGAACTTAGAGTAAGCAACGTTCGAAGGGTGAGTACACCTTCGCTTAAGATAACTACGTTTTGAACTTAAAGTAAGCAACGTTCGAAGAGTGAGGACACCTTCGCTTAAGATAACTACGCCTGACTTAGATTAAACACTTTGATCGAAGGGTGAGTACACCTTCGCTTAAGATAACTACGTTTTGTACTTAGAGTAAGCAACGTTCGAAGGGTGAGTACACCTTCGCTTAAGATAACTACGCCTGACTTAGAGTAAACAACGTTCGAAGGGTGAGTACACCTTCGCTTAAGATAACTACGTTTTGAACTTAGAGTAAGCAACGTTCGAAGGGTGAGTACACCTTCGCTTAAGATAACTACGCCTGACTTAGATTAAACAACGTCGAAGGGTGAGGACACCTTCGCTTAAGATAACTACGATTGAACTAACTACTCAGTCTCAAAGCATGTGCATGCTATTGTGCCTGCGACAAGACTGCCTGTCCTAAGCAAACGCGACTGCTTTATACTCTCGCGTTGCCTTTCTGTTCCGTGTTCACTTGTTTTGTTTTCCCAGCCTGTGTATATGTGACTGTGTGCATGGCTCTGCATGTTTGTATGTGTGTATTTATTATTTGTTTACTTATTTGTTATTCAGTACATTATTATTTCCTCAACAGAATATTTATAACATTAATATTATATATTTTAGCTAATAAGATATAATATAATATAATGATTTATATACATCTTATTCATAATATATAATAAATCTTTAAATTTAATTGAGATAGTTTAATTTACATTTCATGTTTTGGTTGTTTACATTTTCCATGTTTGAAATTCAGTAAACAATTCATTTATATAATTTGTGAGGCCCAAATTGTGCAACAATTTGAGTCCTCACAATATTATGAAGATAAGTAACCAAGAGAGGGGTTTTTCTGGAACAAAGTTCCCCATACGAACAAATGTTTGTATGGGGAATCCCCCAGGGGGGTTCCAGGCATGTGTGGATCTTCCTTTCAAAGTGAGAAGGGGTCGGTCATACATTTAGACTCGATTGGGGCACTCTAAATTGGTCAAAGAGGGATTTTTCAAAATTTGACCCCACGGAAAAGTTGGGGCATTAGAATTCGTTTTAGAGGTATAGTTCCCAGGGCAAAGTTTCTTATTTTGATCCCTAGAATATGATATTCACTAAGCAATGGGCGATTTTTATGCTTCCCCACAAATCGACCCGGCCTAGTATACATATATGACAAATGTCACTTAAATTTATTTTTTCTTTTTAGTTCACGTCTTTTTTAAAATTTTTTTACTTTTTATTTTTTTTTTAGTCTTAGAGGTTTATTATTAACATCTTTTATTTTCAAAACTTAGCAAATACTTCAGCATTTTAATTTTTGGGTGTGGCCGAATTTTTTTTCTAACCCCCATCTTTTACTTCAGGAAAATTTACTACCAAAATTTCAGCTGAATCGAGCCAGTAGTCTTGGAGGTATAGGATTTTTATTGATTTGAGGGCGGTAAAAGGGGGTGGGTCATAATATTGCATTGTCACTGGACTTGCATATGTATGCTAAATTTTAGCTTATGGATACCAACAAGTTGTCGAAAAATGGCTTGCACGTTTTGAGGACATACATACATAAATACATACATACATACATACGAAAGAAGCAAGTTAAATAAAAGCTTATAGAAAGTAACTCACAAGTTACTTAATTGAACTGAACACAGAACTGAGAAAGGGTCTGTTCGAAAATGCATGCTACATTTGTAGTATGCGCACAACTCACATTTTTCAATCGTCCTATGATTAGAGAACTTATAATTGATAAAATTTTGTTTTTTCCAAAGCATTGACACATATTTGTTCAAAGCTCTTTTTTCAAAAGTTAACCTTATACCTAAATTTGATAACTCCACTGTAATGGCTGTACTTGGAGTTTTTTTTAGTAATAATACTTTAAAACACGTGAAAACTTCGATCCAAACACCAAGCGCAAGCGAAATACGAATAAACATACAACTTGTGGGATGTTTTACAGAGACACCGAAAAACGTAGAGTAGTATATTTTACAGCTAAAGGTGCGGCGTTTTATCTTTTTTCACTGGGTACAAAAATTTTTAAGATAAAAAAAAAAGATTTAGTTTTGTCTCAATAATCCGGTCGATTACCGCTCTGTACGGCGATACCCAAAGCACACAAACACAATCATCTTAAATTTTTGATTAAAGATTATATTTTTCCGAGTGTTCTTTAGCGCAAGCCGGAACAAAACAGTATTTTACGTCCGTAATTTCCAGTAAGTTAAAGTTTAAGGTATCTTACTAATTTTTTTTGTGAGATTTTTTTTGAGGATTTAAGGTGTCAATTTTGATTTTTAGTAGTAAATTAACTTAATTGGGGTCAGGAGTGGATAGTTTTTACTTAAAGCTTAGTATGTTGTAGGAACGAAAAAAAAATTTCCTTAATAAATACATTGAGATTTTTGACAACGAACAGGCAGCGGAATTTTTTTTGCTAGCTGGTACGCTATAGAAGCGAAAACTATTGCTATGTTGCAAAATTTCCATTCATGAGTGGAAAGTTGAAATTTAATTGGCGCGGAAATTTGCCATTCAACAATAAAAAGTAAGCAGTAAGTATGCTTAAGTGTTGAATTTGTTATTTAACAAATGTATTGTTGCATTTATATAGTTTATTAATGTGTAGTCTTGCCTTTTATAGGATATAAAATTGCTGCAATAAAAATATGAATCTGTGAACCAGAACAGCAAGTGCTTTTTCTCCACACAAAAATTTTGACTCTACACCAAAATTTCGCGTGTAGAGTTATATGCCCAAAAATGTTCGTTCCTACAGCATACTAAGCTTAAAACACATTGTAAATTATACAGGATTACAAAACAGAATTTTTTACATAAGAACATTAGAAATTTAAATACTTACATTCCGGTACATACGTACTTATGCTAAGGAAATCAAAGTGGCATCTACATAGACTCAAAAAGGTGTATAATTTTTGTTCATAAAGTTTTATTTCAGTACATTTACGTGATAGGAGAATTAAATGTTGTACAAAGGTGAAAATCACCTGTTCCCATCTGCTTGCAAAACCACTCCTTATAAAGTTGAAATTGCGATTGACATTTTTCAACCAGCTGTTAAACTTTGTCTCCATGCCAATTTGAAAGAAATAATATTGTGTATCTTTGAATTTCCGACAATAAAAACTCAGCTAGTCACAATCCACTCTCTGACACATGACGAGCATTTGCATTTAAATGTATAGCATTTACGCCATTTTGATTATAGTGCTTAACCTTTAGCTTACTTTTATTTTATTCTTTTCTTACCGAAAACACTTTCTCTTCTTATATGCCTTCAGGTAACATTGGCTCCATGATATCCAACATGAACGTGGCACGTGTTGAATTTCAAAATCGCATGGATGGTGTTAAACAGTACATGGCCTTCCGGAGAGTGGGTCACGAGTTGGAGGCACGCGTAATTCGTTGGTTTGCCTACACGTGGTCACAAAGCGGTGCACTCGATGAGGAACGCGTACTGGCTGCGCTGCCTGACAAATTGAAAGCGGAGATTGCGATACAGGTGCATATGGACACGCTGAAACAGGTGCGCATCTTTCAGGACTGTGAGCCTGGGCTACTGGAGGCACTGGTGCTTAAGCTGAAACTTCAAGTCTTCAGTCCAGGCGACTATATTTGTCGCAAGGGCGATGTGGGTAAGGAGATGTACATCGTGAAGCGTGGTAAGCTGTCGGTAGTGGCTGACGACGGGGTGACGGTGTTTGCTACACTTGGTGCTGGTTCGGTGTTTGGCGAGGTGTCGGTGCTAGAAATTGCCGGAAATCGTACGGGTAATCGAAGAACGGCTAACGTCCGTTCCCTCGGTTACTCGGATCTCTTCTGCTTAGCTAAGCGTGACTTGTGGGAGACACTGTCCGACTATCCGGAGGCGCGTGCAACGCTAACGGAAAGAGGTTGTCAATTACTGCGAAAGGATGGGCTGTTGGACGAGGATGTGTTTGCGGGTAAGATGTGAAATGTTAATGTCAGCTTTGTTGAATATTTATTTTTTTTTTGTTTTCTTTAATGTCAAAGATTCGCAACGTGTTCACGACAGCATCGAGGGTGGCATCGAAAAGCTGGAGGTATCTGTAGAGAATCTGAATGTGCGTCTGGCACGTTTGTTGGCTGAATACACCGCAAGTCAAGCGAAGATGAAGCAACGTTTGGCCAAACTGGAGCTAAAGTGAGTAGCAAACATCAAAGTCTTTTAATACACCTTTACCATTTGATTTGTTTTGTTTTTTTTTTAAACAAAAATTTCTAATTCCACTTTTACATGATTTTTGTCTCTTTCGCAGCTATCAAATAACAAACTCCGTCGGCAACGATATACCTGAGGAGACGCAGCGCACCCGCAGCGGCCGTCTGTATTCGTTACAGCCAAAAAAACGTCCAAGACCGCGTCCAATAACGGCATCAAAATCAGTCGACAACAAACAGAACTCGCTGTGAACGCCACACACACACACACACTGAAACGCCTCAAACGCCACAAAGATGGCGTCCACTTAGGCCAACATACGCAGACAGTGTTGCCAGCTGTAGGTTTAAATAAAATTTAGCTGCGTTTGCATTATTAATGGTGATAAATCAATTTAAAAAATTAACAAAAACTTAAGAAGAGAGACAGTTTTAACTTTTATTATTTTTTTATTTTTAAGTTTAAGAAATACCTTTAAGAGTTAAAACAATTTGATTTAACTTAAACATTTTCTCAAGTTTTAAGCCACATATTCAGCTGAAAAGAGAAGAAAAACACAACAAAACAAAACAAACAACAATTAAGAGTAAAAAGTTTTTAACTAAACAAAATGTGCCTCAAGTAGTAACTGTGTATAATTTAAAAGGAAATATTATAGGATACAAGAGAAAACAAACAAACACACAAATAAACTAGCAATAAGAATATTTCACAACTAGCAATTTAAGTTAAAAGTAAATAGCTGTTGAAGCTTTAAAAATACTAACACAAAATAATGTGAACACATTCAAAAGGTTTCCTAAGCGATTCAAGAGCCCACAAGAGTCTATGTAAGAAGAAGATGACAAGAAAGAGTACATTTTTCAGTGTAATGTATTTGATAGCTGCAAATTATTTATTTCAAATCCTAACAATGATATTAAAACAAATTATTTTATAAATAATATGAACTGATCCATGTTAATCCGCATTCTTCAAGCCCCGGAATCAGCAGCAGAACTCATTCTGTCTAGGTGTGGAATATTTCCAATATCAAGTAAGCCTGTATATGACAGCATACAAATTATTTGAAAGAAAGACAGCCATGTTTATTTTGTTCTTATACAGACAATTCCTTATTCTATTTTACCCTGGGAATATCCACGCACTTTAGATAATCATTTTTCTGAAGGACGTCCAATTATACAGCATATGAATATTTAATTAAATGTGCACATTATTGTTTGTTTCTTACTTGATATTTAGTTCAGCAAGCCTTAAAAAACAACAGAATATACATATATACCAAGAGTTGACCCTTTTGCGTAACTAGCAAATACAAAGAATTAGTACAATTCCTTTTTAATTTCCCTAATTGCCCAAATATAGAAAAATGTCTTGCTCTATCAAAGCAAACCTTTGTTGATAAGCTTTTTCTTTAAAGAGCTAAGATTATGCTAAATAGAGTGGTTTACTTTATTTGTTCCTTTAGTTCTTAGAAGAAATCCGTTGGAAGCGTATGGGAATGGTGCATTTATTTACAGAAAAGTTTAATTTAAAAAATCTAATTTTACTATGTGAAAGTGAAACGTGACGTATGAGTGTCAATTATTACAAATCAAATTTCATAAACGAAATTTCGTTGAAAGTTTTCGTTCCTAGAAATATTCTTTGTTAAGTTTTGCAATTTTATAGTGCATAGAAATTCGATTTGACAAATTTTTGTTCAAAAAATTTTTTTTTCTGAATGGCCAAGATGTTTATAAATTTCTTAGCATTTATAATATATTTTTCACTAATTTGCCTCTGAAAATTGTATCCAGGGATTTTTGGTTATGAGGAAAATGGGTATAACACGGACATAATTGAGGTCAGCAATAATGCATTTCACATATTATTCATTCAAAAATTTGCCATAATTTTATGCTTAAAAACGCAATTCTCGATATCTGACTTAATTTTAGTTTGTACTATGAGTGCTCAGCGCCCCAGAAAAACTTTAAATGTAAATAAAAGTACTAGCAAAAATTAAACAAACTCATAAATACAAATACCATTCGAAAGATTGAATCCTCTGAAACAGTATTAAATGTAAGAATGTGAACAAAAAAATATAGACGTGTGGGTGGTCCTTACATGATGACCTGCATAGTCATCAGGTAATCTTCCACTTTATTCTTCTTCATCACTTCTTTCGTAAGGGCGCTGGAAGCCCAATGTATAGAGATATGGTGCCGAAACATAGTACAGACTACAGGTTGATATTGCATGATTCGCGGTGAAGTAGCAGAATGAGTGTACATAAATTATGAAATGTGACACAAAACTTATTAGCTGCAAAGCATGAATTGAACAATGGCCTTGCTCAGGATCTGTTGCTATTTACACATAAAATTATGTGCAACTAACCAGAGGACCTGAGCTCTATACACTGACACCATGGTTTTGTTACTCATGATAGCTAAATGGAAAAATTTTTATGAAATCTGAGGTTCTAACACATAAGTACATATACTCATGGTTCGTGGATTTTTTGCGCATAGAAAACAAAAGTATTAAATTCAAAACTCACGCAGTATAGTAAGATCTATGTAACGTAAATTTTGGCACAGTTAAAATGCTTATTCTGTATATTTGTCCATTTTGAATTAGGAAAATGACAAGAATCGACTAAGCATGAATGACAGGCAAGTAATTTTCTCCATGAAGATTTTTGTTATGGTTTCTATCTTTTTTACAGTACAAATTTTACAGAACCGAGTTTACTTATTTTTTATCAGATATTGCGATAAAAAATGTTTTTCTTAACCCTTTTCGTGGAAAAATATTTTATTTTGCGCTAAAAATCTGAAAATTTGTACACAAGCTAATTTGTGCTCTCTGATTCTGGAAAAAATATTAGGGGTATTCACACTGACTTGGGTAGTTGGGTAGATTGGCAAATGTCGTACATTTTGTTTTTGTAAAGTACCATTCTACCCAAGTACCCATCTACCAATCTACTCTAGCTGACCCCCCTGACTTGTTTGTGTAGATTGTTTTCTTGCCAAATTGAGTACTTTTTCCATGTGATACGTCCTTTTGCAAAAATAGGCAATAATTGACCTAAGGGCATCCAATTTACAATATTTGTTGTCATGGCTAATATCTCGAATAATACACAAAAAAATTGCCACACCCCTATTTCCGCCCACAAGTTAATAAAAACTCTTTATTTCAGACAAATTCGGTTGTATTGGACTAAAATTTTGTAATTTTGTTCGTATGGCTACTATCAATATTTTAAAAAAATGGGCGTGGTGGAACTATAACTACGCCTACTTTTCAGAAATTATAATTCCTGAGTTGTGCATGTTTTTATAATGAAACTTGGTTTATATTTGCAATGAGACCAAGTGGTGGTCACTAGATATATAAATTTTGCCAAGCCTACTTTTCGCGCCCTTCTATATATATAAAATCGTATGTGCGGTGTCTCTTCAGACCTCAGGAATGGTAACACCTAAGGCAAACAAATTTACAATATCTGTTAATATCTCGGTTAATCAAGTTAATATTTCGGTTAATAAAAAAAGCCACAACCCCTTTTACCGCCCAAAAATCAATATAAATGCTATATTTTGGACGGTTTGGCAAGTCTTTGGGACTTACAAAGCACACATGGCATCAGCTGGGATCTAAAATAATGTTTTCATAAAAGCAAGCTAAGTGCATATGCATCCGAAAGTATGTCAAGTTTTTTATACTTTGATATAGTCATAATAGTCAGCTTTGTTTATGAGTGAGACGCTTTAATACAGGTTGGTAGAAAAGTATTGCAAGCAAAAATGAAAGAATGTGAATTTTTAAATTAAATTAATATTTTTATTCAATATAATTTTCCTCAATTTCAAAACACTTATTCTAATGATCCTCCAATAATTTTATTCCATATTTGTAATGATTTTCCTGAAGCTTTGCAATACTCTAATGCACGGCTGCAATAGCTTCTTCATTCGACGAAAAATGCTTTCCAGGAAGAAATTGTTTCAAGTTTCTGTTCTGAGTGTTCAAGCAATTCATACTTTAATTCATTAAATTAAGCAATCGTCAAAACACTTGAGCGAACACGTACTTTGTCTTGATGAAAAATGTTGTTTATTCTGTAAAGCAAGGCTTTTCTCACTACTTTTTTCATTCAGCTGATCAAAAAGGTTGCAGTAGTATTCATAGTCAGTTTTTTCGCCATTTGTAATCACAGCATGAAGTAAAAATTAATTTATTAAGATAATAAAACAACAAAAGTTATAAAATGACGCACGAAATCGGTTTTATTTTTTGCTTAAGCCTTTATAGAGCAAGTGCTTATTTTTCGGTAGATATCATTTAAAGTGTTATAGCTAATGATTTTGCTAAGAAAACTCAAATTAAAAACTAATATGTTCAATTCATTCGGATTTTATTTGAAAAGTTTTGGGCGAAGAACTAGAATTTTTTTGTTTTGTTTAATGAGAACATGTTTTGCTAATTCAATCAATTCTCAATTTTCAGAAAACGGTACGTCAATTATTGATCTTATCTCTATATTTTGTATTTATTCTTTTCAATTCTCTGTATTTTTGCATAACTTTAAAGATCATATCATTTTTTACAAACTTCATACGATCAAGTCCAAAAAAACTCCAGCTATTTATAACAGTCCGTTCAAAAAATCCATAGGATGACACATAGATGGCGTTAGTAGTTTTTTTTCCATATAATTTTTATTTAGTACTAACCTTCAAACGAAACGTATAAAAATTTGACAACAATCTGACAGTTGATTCGTGAGTTATAGCATTTTGAGTGCAACTGTTATTGAAAAAAAAAAGAAATGGAAAAAACTGAATTTCGAGTTTTGATAAAGCATTGCTTTTTGATGAAAAAAAAAATTACGGTGGAAACCATACAATGGCTGGATAAACATTATCCGGACTCTGCTCCATCGAGACAAATGATAGAAATGGATTGCTGAATTTAAACGTGGTCGTACCAGCACAAATGATGCAGAGCGCGTAGACGCTCAAATCAGGCAGTTATTCCACAAAACATCAAAAAAATCTACAAATTGGTTATAAACGATCGCAAATTGAAAGTGCACGAGCTAGCTAGTTTTTACCATTTTACCACCGTGAGCTCACATTCGTTCAAAAATATAAAAGTGGTAATATAAACGTCGTACTATAAAAGTGGTATCGAAAAGTTGGAAAAGTTGGAAAATCGCTATATTCGTTGTATCGCTCTCGAGGCAACTATGTTGAATAATATAATCAAGTTTTATAAAAATTTTGTTTTTTTCTTACTTATCTTACGGACTTATTCAGTGGCCTGTCACCTTTCTGTCTTAGAAGCATTTTCTTGAATTTGTAGCTGTTATGCAAAATTATTTATTTGGTGTAATTGGACCATGAAATGTTTAACTAGGAACTTATTTGATTTGTTACAGTTCTGGTACACTGCCAGACAAAGGGTTAAAACTCTTCAAATTACGCGGAGAAATTTGTTCTCGATACAGTTTTTGTTGAATTGCTTACGAATGCGGTACTAATTTTCCGAACAAATTATTCATATATAATTATTCATATGAAATAAGGATTTTTACAAAAAAAATCATACACTTACTTAATGATTTCTGGTGTTGTTGCAAACTTTAGACGTTCACTACGTTGTACATCTTCAACGTTTGTACGACCACTTTTAAACTCTAAAACCCATCGAAGCACAGTTGGAATTGAAGAAGCGGATTCCTGAAAAATATCATTTTTACCATTTTCGTATGAATTTTTGTTGCTGATAAACGTTCCAAAACAAAGAATTTTATCACTGCACTCTATTTGGGTTTTTTCCATTGCAAATACGCTGACACGTCAACATCAAATGGCTTGTAAACAAAGAACAAAGAATTGACAGATCACAATAAAAATGTTTGAGTGGTCAAATGAAAGATGAAATATTAAAACGGCTTATAAATTTTGATTCTACTACTGGTTAATAGGTGTCGCTTTCAATACTTTTCTACCAACCTGCACTATGGTATGGTAACTTAAGTGTATTGTAAGCAGTTTGCCAAGACAGTAGGTCAAGAATAACATTTTATGAAACTTTTCTACCTCTTTTAAGGGCGAAAATCAAAGAAATAAAAATTTATAATCAGGTTCTACCTCCGCAATACCTTTCTTTGAAAAAAACTCAATATTAGAATTTTTGCACTAGTGCTTTTATTTTAATTAGAGTTTTATGAATGGAAAAGTTATAAGGTTATAGGTTATTATAAATATATAATTGCCCAAACATTACTACTCTAGAAGAAGTTCGCTAATTGTTTCATTACTCCACACCGATATCTTAAAACATAAGCAACTCCCATGATTTGTCTAACCAATTATAGTTCTAAGTCCTTCGTAGGAAGAATCATATTCGTAGTTATATTTAAATCTTTTGGTCAGTAGATAAAACATATTGAGAATACCATTTAATCTGCCAAATAACTTAGAAAAAGATATTGTTTTTTTAATACTAACTAATTTTTATTCTTTATTTCAACCTCAAAAAACCTTTCGTTATCAAAAGTATTACACTGAAAAAAACAATAGGCTTGGGATAAACAAATACTTATGATATAAAATAATTGAAATCATCCCGGTAAGCAACATAAATGTTACAAGTACAAGAAAGCGAAACAATAAGGTAAATTAAAGCTCAAACGAATGTCAAGTTTAAAATGGTGTACCTACGACAAGTTGACCTATTAAGAGTATAATGCAAATTAATAAAAAAATTTTCTTAACTACTACAAAACTTTATAAGCAAAAATTGCTGAAAATGTTCATGTTATAAAAAAAAAACATCTTAGTGTATCTTTTTTATTTAAACTTTCTTAAATTAGGCCAAAAAAAATAGAAATTATTACAATTTAAAAGCATATCGAAACAATATGGAAACCCTGTCCAAAGTTATAATTCAATTTAAAGATCAGCACTTAAACTAAAGAACAAAACCATGTAAGAATATCTTTCACAAAATATGTGGATTTAGGTTTTTTAGTTTCATAACGAGAGAAGCTTTGAAACTTTAAATTGAATAAAGAACCACTATATTTGAAGTAAGAACGACTGGCAACTGAAAGGAATAGCAAAAACGACGACGAAATGTAGAACATATAAAAACAGAAAGATAACAAGAAGAACAAAGCATAAAAAAAATAAAAAACTTTAAGTTAAATATGTTAAAAACGCTTTAAACTAATGTACTTATAAACCGCCAATTGGCTACAGAAAAGACGTAAACGGGACAAATTAAATTGTTAACAGGAAACTTTTAAAGAAACAGAGTGGTAAAATAACATAGGCAGACATATTAAAAAAATTGAGATTAAGAAGCTCATTTTTAAAACAAAAAATATTTATAAAATATTATAAACTTTAAATAGAAAAACGAACAATTTATTAAAAAACAAAACCGAACCTAAACTTATATATATATAAAACATATTTTTTGTAATGAGAAATATTATAGAATGTATTAAATATAATGATAAAAGTTAAAAATGACTAAAATGAAAAACTATATAAATAAATAGCGAATACTTGTAAATGAAACGATTGCAAAATAAAGACAAACCCTAAATTCAAAACCATCTTTTTTATTTCTTATAAGATGCTGTTCTTAAAAAACCACGCATGGGTAAAGAGTTATCAAACAGATAAACAGTAAGGATTTTTGCTTTTAAAGGAATTATTACACATACACAGATACACTGGGTCCAATCCCCACCATATAATCATATGAGAACTTGAAATCACAGATAAACCTCTCAAGTTAATGTAACGTGTAGAATAAAAGAGTTCTGAGGACGATCGTGGATATTTCCAAAACCATTTGGATAATCAAAAGTATTACACTGAAAAAAACTAATAGGCTTGGGATAAACAAATACTTATGATATAAAATAATTGAAATCATCAATATGTTATACCGTTCATCGGGTCTGACGAAAAATTATTTCTAACCAAGATGAATCAATTGGACATTTTTAAGTAAAATCGACGCAAAAATTTTTAAAAGCTAAATCTTCCTTCAAGGCTCAAAAGCATCTTCAATTATAAATGAAGGAACAGCTTGTTTGAAGAATATTTTACTAAGCATATCTCTGAAATGGGTTGACTAATTTTGAAATTTTTTTAAGCTGTTCTTCGTACCTCAAATTATTTCCTAACGAATCCAAAATTTGGAAATTTTATTTAGTTAATAAATTAGTTTAATTAAAGAAAACTGCCAATTCGAAAAATGCATTTTTTTCGTGTTTTATATGTATTAAAGCATTCTTAATTCAATGGTGAAAATATTTCAGCCCGCTTGCAAGAAGTTAAGGAGTCGAAAAATCTAAAAATGGGCCTGAAAAACTTGTAATTTTTTTAAATTCCTCTTCTAAGCGTTATGGGTATCAAAAGAAAGATTCTATTTTTATCTATTCTACAAATGACTAACCATACAAATTCGTGCATTACTTCTGCACGTAACGTAACATCTGCATAAAACTCATGCGTCAATTTTACGCACAGTTATGTTTAACGTGCATCACAATACGATTATCTTTCTAGGGTTAAACAAATAAATGAAAAAAGGAGTTGGTTGAAAAACACCAAGAATTAAATACATGTAATGTTTATAAGATCGGGTAAGTTTAATAATTACACACAATGACAAAACGTAGCAAATTAATTCTTTTAATAACATTACATACTATCTTTACTTTAACAGTTTTGAGAAAAGTTTATTGGAGCGAGGAACCCAACTTATATGCATCTTCAAAGTACCAATATAAGCAATTCAACGCACTTTTTTGTCTCTAATTTTTACATCATTGGGGTAAGCGTGTTACTGTCTTTGAAAAAGCTAATGTTAAGAGGTTAAATAATAATTTTCCAAACATTCCCTACCAAAAATTCACGCCAGTTGCGAGTTAAAGGACAATACACTCCAAAAATAATAAATATTTTCTTTTTTTAAACAAAACTTTCTATATTTATACATTTGCTCTCTTGTATATGGGCATTTCCAAACTGGCGTTACGGACGATTTGTAGATATAAAATTCTTCTATACATGGCTTTGTCACTAAACTCCTCTTAACCCTCATCGGTCCCCTGTATACGCACGCATACAATTTTGATCTTTAACCTTGAATAAAATAAAAACGGATCAGCGGAATGACCTTGTATTTTGCAAAGTAGAATTATTTTGCCTGAACAACCAAAAAAACCCGTTTTTGAATTTGTACCCTTACTTTATTTGCCTGTGCAGTTATGTTACGAATCGGTCCCTGTGTATGTGCGCGCATACACATAAGCAGGTACCTGGAATTGCCGCTTATTTTTGTGTGTGGATTTATAGCACGCTCTTATTTTTTCGTTTTATGAAATTCAGTTTCTTCTGGAACACACATAAGTGAAGTTTGTTTGCGCATTTATTTGAATTTTGGTTGTGTTTCGAAGTATTTGATAAAAAATGGATAGAGTTTTACGTGAAAGAAGGCAGCGAGATGAACTAGAAATGGATTTTGATTTGGAAAGCGAAGCGGGTGAATCTCCGTGCAATAGTGACGATGATTTTGCATTATCAGACGAGGAGAATGATGAAAGTGAAGTTGGCGTGCATTCGGATGAAATGAAAATAAATATTTTTCAAAAAATTAGAAAATTGTATATTCATCGCAACCATTTGAAATAAATTGAAGAAATTCATTTCGACGTGCAGAAAATTTCACTTCAGGTAAAAAACTACCGTCTTTGTTATGGGTTTAATGTTCATTATATGTTTAATTTTTGTTTTAATTCAGGTCCAAAAGCATTAGCAGCTGCTACTATAGTTGATGTTTCGTCTGTATTTCACATGTTCTTTAAACCGGTTGAAAATATTATTTTGAACATGACGAATTTATATGGTGCGCGAAAGTACAAAGACGATTGGGAAAACATTGATTTGGACACTCTGCACGCATACTTTGGATTGCTGCTGCCTTCTGGTGTGTATCGGTCATACGGTGAATGTGTCACTAAACTGAGGAATGACGAAACTGGTCGGCCAATATTTATATACGATAAATGGAATCATAATTTGAAAGTTGTATACACACCAGGAAAAAACATTACCGTAGATGAACAGTTAGTTCCGTATCGTGGGCGATGCACGTTTCGTCAGTATATTCCATCCAAGCCGGCAAAATATGGCATCAAAATTTGGGTGCAATGCGACTCAAAAAGCTGGTATGCATACAACACACAAATTTATGTTGGTCGGAATCGTAATGCTACTCCTGAACGTAATCTCGGACGGCGTGTTGTTTTGGATTTGGTGGAAGGACTTTCTGACAGAAATATAACGTGTGACAACTTTTTCACTTCGTATGAATTGGCAGAAGATTTACATAAGAATCGCACGACTATTTTGGGAACAATAAGGAAAAATAATACTGAAATTCTTTCAGTTCTACTCGACATGCGCCAAAAGCCAATTTATCATACAGAAGTTGTATATGAACATAAATTCCAAGCAGTTATGTTGTCATATGTTCCTCGCCGGTACCGATTTGTGACATTGCTCAGTACATACCATAATGTTGTCAGCATAAATGAGAATAGTGAAAAGAAGAAACCTAACATCATTGAAGACTACAAAAAAACCAAGAGTGGAGTTGATACTATGGATCAAATGGTGACTACGTACACATGCAAACGAAAAGTCAATCGGTGGCCAATGGCAGTATTTTGTAACATGCTTGATGTTAGTGCGTTGAATGCATTCGTGACGTTCATTGCATTGTTCCCGAATTGGAAAAATTCTAAATCGAACCATAATAATCGTCGTCGCCTTTTTATCGAGGAGCTTGGATTGAATCTCGTTGAAAAACAGATCACTAAACGTAGAAAACAACCTCAAAGTAATGATGCTTCCAGTGTTATTCAAAGAATTCGGGAGATTCGCCATTTACCAAGTGAATCTAAAAGAGGCCGATGCTACATATGCACATATAAAAATAACAAAAATCTTTTTGCTACACGCTGTGAAAAGTGTAGAAATTTCATTTGTGCTGAACATAATTTCAATTAATGTGAAAAATGTACAAATAATTGACAAAAGTTAAAAATTCAATTTTTTTTCTAATATATGTAATATTCTAATTAATTTGATTCTAAATCTACCTTTATGAAGTTCAAATGTATTAATATGATAGTAAAAATCACATAAGAAATCACAAAACATAAATGGCTGTTATTTTTTTTTAGCTTTTTTACAATTAAAAATATATGTGTATGCGCGCGCATACAATGGGACTGATTAGATATATTTCTCGAGGGACCGATGAGGGTTAAACGGCTGGACCGATTTTGATGAAATTTGGTGGTGTGTGAGCGGCTGAGTCTGTTCATGGTTTTGTTATAAAGTTTGACCCAGTAAGTGTCACTGTTGTTGCTGTGGCAGTGTTTAAAGGGGAATTTGAGAGTATACAATATTTTAAAAAATACAAAATTAATAAAAATACACAAAAAAAAACCTTAAAAATTTTATGATGTTTGGCTGTATAAAACGATTTTATAATGGTTGTATAAAACGGTTTTAAATTTTAACGATAGAAACTTTAAATCAACCCTACATTTATTCATACCATATGAAAGAACATTAAAAGAGCCATTTTTGGTTTTGAATATTTTTTCAACTACAAATATTTTACCAAAGTTTTTTGGCGAAATAAAGAAATTCGTTAAAGATTTTTTGGAAAATTATAAAAATTAGAAGGGAAACGAAAATAAAGAAGATTGAAACACGATTGAACGGACAATTGATCAATATTTCAAACTAAAATATTGATGCAATCCTTTGTGGCATGACCAAGTTATTCATTTTCAAAGCCAGCACTTTCGTTTTTGACCGATTTTTTTTTTCTATTATTATTATTCTTAGATTAGTGCTAAAAACTTTTTGTGTGTTTCAGGTACGAAAGTTTCTGTGCTGTCAATTTTTTGGAAATTTTAAGCAACTTACATGTTCCTATAGAAAACGAAAGACATCTAAAACAAGAATGTTACTTACCAAAAAGGTATGCAATTACCTAAATGCAATAATGCATTTGAAAATTCTTGCAAGGCAGATTATTTACTTTAAACATTTAAGGTGTTTGATGAATCTCAGGACCTTAGTATGTTTGGCGATGAAAAAAAAAGGTCAAAAGTTTGAGGTAAAGATATAAAACTTCTCAATAAACATCGGGTATATCAGCTAGTATTAAGTAAAAACACTGACAACAATCGAATTTAAGGATTTTAAGAAATAAGCAAAAATATGTGCTGGCGTTGCGTTACAAAAGACGGAAGTGATTTTTTACTTGGATTACTCAATCTGCAAAAATTTTTGAATTAGGCAGGACTTTTTGTGTAAACTTTTTTCAGAAAGGCTTAAAATAACATTTATAATATTTTTTTATAAAATAACATTTACAATCAATTTACAAAAGAAATAACAATTTCTTTTCCATGTGATCAAATTTAAAAATCTTTTCTGGTTTCTTTTTTATTAGACTTTTTGTTCTGGCGTAACGTTACTTAAATTTCCATTGTAGTTTAATTGGGTAATTAAGTAATTAGGTAGTTAAGTAATTATGTAATTCAGTAATTAAAAAACATATCTAATATATTTTCCTTTCTTTGCCTCAACCATTTTTCCATTATTTTTATCCAATGCCTTCCTTTTTTACTAAAATAAAAAGTTTGCGAAACATTTACTAAACATTTACGAAAAAGAAAAACTGCATTTATGAAACAGTGCGGACAATTTGATCATCATGGTTTATAAATGTATGCATAAATTCTTTAAATTAATAAAATTAAAAAGTTTCTCTTAGATAATATCATAAAATGTTCAGTTTTAATTTTGTGGTCACGGTAGACTTTTCTGTGGAAATGCCCATATACTAGCATATGCCTATTTGATGAAATTATTATTAGTACAATTTTTCCCAGTTAGAGGACAAAAACGGATTTAAGGGGTTCATGTTTTTTTCTCAAAATTTAGTTTTTTGTAATTTTCTACCATTTTTGTACTAGAGCTCCCACCTAATTGTTCAATTTTTTGGAAAACTTGTGCCAAAAAAGAATTCCTCAGCGCATAAAATCTTACTTTGCAAAATTTGAACGAAATAGATCTTTGGAAAACAAAGTTACACAACTGTGAATATTAGCACAATGAAGTAGTTCGATAGAAAAAAACTTTAAAATTTAAGGGTGGTTTTAGGCAAAAGCTATTGAAATTAAAGCATATTTTAGAAGACGTTTTCTAAAAAAGTATATTATATAGACAAAAAATTGTATTTGCACGTTAATTTAACATCATCCGTTTAGATAAAATTGTTTTTTTTGTTGTTATTTACATATAGTTTTTATATATAAAAATGGTTGTTGTGCTTCGTGTACCATATTGTTTCGTGTAAACACTAGACAGATTATCCAAAGACGCTTATTTTGGTAATTGATGTGTAAAATTACATTGCAAATAATTAAAAAAAATATTAAAATTGGTTCATTAGTTTGTTTGCAGTAGTGTGGCCCGTTTTTAAAAATTATTTTTCGAGAAAACCGCGTTTAAAGTTACTCTGGTTAGTTAAAGTTACTGAGGCGCACCGGGTTTGAAGTACTGGAGAGTCTGTACTACAAGTGGGATTGATTTCAAATTTTTTTTACATATTCTTGAATAGATTTACAACAACAATCTATTAAAAAAAGACTTTAAAAAAAACAAACCGAATTTAAAAACACTAAAAAGTAAAAAAAGGCACAGTTTCGATAGTATCGTAAGTATAGACGTAGAATTCCTTTTTATACAGTAATAGAGAAGAATTCTGGTTTTTTCATGTACATTCTTCAAAACTTTTTCTTAAGTACTTGATCTTCTAAATAAAAATTATTCAAAACAAATTTGTTGTTGTTGTCCTTCTTTAAACTTACCTGATATAAAAAGCTCACAATTAAATTCATGTAAAAATTTGTTTTGTTTTATAAAAAGTTTTCGTTTGATATTTATGGTGATGAATTTGTTGTTCTTGTTCATTTGTTTTGTTGGTTAAAACTAAATTCAAAGTAATGTTTAATTAATGGAACTAAATATGGGTAAATTTGAATTATTTATTTTTCCTGTAGTAAAGAGCATATGCATATATGTATATTTTAAAAGTAATTTAAATTTAAAATTTTAGGTAACAAAATAAATTTTTAATATGACAGAATAAAATGCATAATAAAAATAGTTCGAATTTATTATGGTATTTAAAAAATAAATGTAGTTTTTAAAGCACAACGCATGCTTAGTAACGCATGCGCAAATTTGTGTAGTAGTATACATAAATGCTGAAAATAAACATTCGTTTTATTCGTACTCCAACTCATGGCAGAATATCCAGGTAAGGCCGACTCGGAGAGGAATGAAGTATAAAGTAGAGAAAAGCGAGCTAGTTTTCAAAATCAGCTGTTCATGTCGAGTAATAATTAAAAACATCTAAAAAAATTTCAGCTAACTGAACCAACAAGATCTCTTTGTCCCGCTTTTCACTCGGCAATAATTGCCTTTGCCACAAGCTGTTTGTGGAATATTCGCCCGCATTCGGCTTATGAAAGTCCCCTTTAAAACCGAGTAGTCAACAAACTACTTGCGGCGAAAGCAATTATTGCTCATAGAATTGCCGAGTGCAAAACGGTCCTTTGCAGTACATGCAGAACCAAAACAACAATATCAGCAGCTAGTAACAACGTTTCCAGTAATGTTGGAAAAATCCCATTCGTGGTAATTTTTAATTGTCCTTAGGAATTTTTGTTTCTGGGAATTTCTATTAAATTTTTAAATTCAGCGTGGTATTTTTTAATTGGTGTGGAAATTCAGCGGGGTATTATTTAAATTTCCGTAGGAGTTTGGTAATATTCTTCTTAATTTTTTTTTTCTTTTTTTGTAAGCAAAGTTTCTGTGGTATTTCTAAATGTTTTTTAAATTGCTTGTGCATGTGGGACTCATTGTGGTATTTTTAATACGAATGAGATTTTTGTGGCAATTTTAAAAGCATATGGAATTTGTGGTGGTCTTTTTAAAACGCGTGGTATTTTTGTGGTAATTTTTTATGATCGTGAGATTTTTTGATATTTTTTTATTGCGGTAGAAACTTGTATGTTTATCTTAACAATGGTAATTTTTGTTGTATTTTATTTATGTTATTGTGAAAAAAGTAACTTTTTGTCGGAATTGTTTTAAATTTTAACTGGCAACCTTGGCTAGTAGTAGTAAAGGGTCCGCCAAATAATGTTTTTTTTTTTTTGGAGAAAACGCATTGGGTGGTCAGTTGGCTTCAACTCCTGAACCAATTGGACTTTGTATGGCGTCATACCAAGGTCTTTATGCAAAATTCGTCTTAATGATGTCTCCGAAATGTTCAATTGATGAGAACGACGGTGAATTGATGTTGATGGCGCTTCACGCACACTTTCTGCCACAGCAGCAATATTAAACGCACTGCTTTTGGCTTTTCACGCTTTGGTTTATCGGTGAGGATGCCAGTTTCTTTCACTTTTTTCACAAGACAACGAACATACGGAGCTGACGGTGCTTCTCTTATTCCAAAATCCATACGCAATTTTCGCACACATTCTGCAACATTACCATGATTTTCAAAGTAATGCCGAAATATTTCCCAGCGTTGTATTTATATTAGCGGAAGGATTAAACTAATTATCTATCAAATCAGACATGAGCTAAGTGTTACCATTCACGAAATAAGCACTAGTTGAAAAAAACGCTAGATGGCGGACCCTGTACATTTTTTGTAGCCACATACTGGCTCTCTAGTCATGAACCAAAAAGAGAAGATTACGCAAAGAGCAGTGCAAGAAAAAAGTATTTTTCGTGCAACGTCATCGGTCACAAACAAGCTATGAAACTGTCAACTTGCATACGTTTTGCATGCAAAACCTGTGAAAACTCGGATAAAAGTGAAAAATTATAAAATTAATGAGTTTAATTCGCGAAGAAAGTGTTTGAGTACTTTGTTTGTTTATATTTCCATGCAGTAACTAAATGTAAAGAATGCTATAAAAAGAAAAACTGCAAATAAATAGAATACAAAATTGGATGTTCACTTTGTTTTTATTATTGAATTGGTTTGTTAAATTTTCTTTTCCTCCGCATCGAATGGTTCACGATTTCTTTATTTAATAATCTTATTTTAAAAAACATTCGTGCGCGGAAAAACAATTTTTTTATTTTGTTGTCACACATAACATGCTCTGCACTTAAAATGTGCGTCTGCAAATAATTTTTGCTTATTAGCAGCCCGTCGCCATTTACGTCGTTGAACACTTTTTCCAAAGCCCTCATACGCAAGCTCTTCCGTTGGCTTGGACAGCCGCCTTCGCTTAAATGATCTACCCAACTAAGTGATGCTGCCGCTTCTTCTTCCAGCCTTATGTTCGGAACGTTTTTGTGCAATTTGTGGCAGATGTATTACGCGAGGTTTTTCAAACCGCTCTTCACTCCAAGAAAAAGATTAAAAATATTGAACTCATAAACTTGTTAAATTTTACTTACACTTGCGACTCTAGCTGCCTTATTTTCGCTTGAAGTAACTGCTCTGAAGAGCGGTTAGAAATAGAAGCGTCCATGTTTAATTTTTCTATTTCCTCTAAAGGATAATCTTCTTTGCGCCGCTGCATTTTCTCCATGACCAACGACTCCTGAAGCAGAGCACTAACGATTTTTTGTTTTCGCGCTTTAAAATTCGCTGATATCGTTCTGCATTTGCTGGCTGCACCTCCTTGGTCATAACTGTTGGGACAGCGCCCGGCTTTAAGCGCATAGCTTTGCCAAAACCTATCGTAACATTTTTTAAAAAATGTTCCATTCCATGATCCATTTCAACTTGGAGCCTTCTTTCGAAGTCTTCAGGCAGAAAATGATCTCCACAGATTCTTGCCGTTGCAGTGTCGACATTTTGCCGACAAAAAATCTCCCATTGCTTACAAACAATTTTTTCCTTCGGGAAACGGTAGAAACCAACGTATTAGTTTTTTTTTGCTACAGCACACTTTATTTTAATACAAAAACACTTTATAATTCTATGATAATTCTTTAAAATTTTAATAAATAACATTCAACATCCAATCACTAAGCGTAAACAAAAGATTTTGTGACCGATGACGTCAGACCTATCAGCTGTTTTTGTTTACAATATGGCAGCTCTTTTCTTTAAATGATCTTTATTTCTTGGTTCATGCTCTCTAGCTACATGCATCTGTATTCTCTATTGCATTACAACCCAAGAAGCCATGAATGTTACTGTGCCAGCTAAGCGGTACTTAAAACGGCAGCATCTGATTTGCTGGTATGAAAACGACATGTTTTTGTACCTTTAAACCGTTCTCTATATAATTGTAAAGTCCTTTTTTTGTATTTATCAAGAATCGAATTGAAATTTATGTCATATTCGCTTGATGTGTCATTTGTTCTTGTCTTTTTTCCCTCTCTTTTTCACCCGTTCACCAAAAAATACTGAATGTATGTTTTACATACATATTAATAAAAAACAACAACAACTACAACAACCCAGTAGAAAAGTGGATCATCCTATGAGCGATCTGTGAGTGCTCCCTGAGGAGCAGTGGAGTGCTCCTTATTGATCCAAGCTAGGTGAATTTTGTGTTCTCTTTTAACATTGCATGTCCTAGGAAGGGTAGCGCTCCCTTTAACATCCCAGAGGAGCTCAAAAGGAGCGATCAATAAATTATTCAAATAGATCAGCAAAGGAACATTTAAAATATTTTATTTAGTTTTTTTTTTAAAAAGATCAAAGAACCAACATGCGCCTTATACAAATAAGGTTTGGTCTTTGACGTGAAAGGAAAGGGACAGATTTAATAGAGGAAGTGATTAGAACCATACGTGAATTATTGATTAGACGAAACAGATGTGAAAGATAATGCTTTCAATCGCTTTTAACCGAGGTTAGTGTGTGTTATGAATTAACCTCGGCAATTATTTTCAGCCCTTAGTTATTCCTGTCCTTTAATTCCACATTTTCCCACAATTAAACTCTGGATTTTTAGTTTTCCATAATTCTTAAATGTAGTAAAGAAAACAGAAAGTGAACAGAACCATGCCCGAACCCTGAGTCGAACCAGGGATCTCTGGGTTGTTATTCTAGCGCACTCTCCTCTAGACTACAATGGCCGATTTTTCACAGCAAATAATGGTCGAGTTTCTTACAAAGCACATGCCTCACGTTATGTTCTTTTTTTTCATTGATTGCTCGCCTATTGATTTTATAAAACAGTAAAGGAGCACAAGAGCACAAGTGCTCATTTTTTGATAGAATAAAACAGCAAAAGAGCGCTCTCTTGTTGCTCCTCATAGAAGCGATCGCATATTTTTTTACTGGGAAAAGCAGCACAACAACGAACGACTCGATTACGAACCAAACAAGCAAACACAACAACAACAAGAACCTTAAAAACAGCATAAGCAGCTACTGCAGCTAAGCAGCTTGTGCATTTCTCATACGAGTATATGAATTTTTCATCTTCTTAGATTTTGCTATTTTATTAGATATTCGTTTTATTCCCGCTAAAACTGATATTTTGGCATTTTTTTTTTCTTTGTACGATGAATATTAAAGGCTGTAGTTATACCCCAAAGTGCGAAATATCACTTTGAAAAAATTTGTGAAAATGACCCCCATACAAACCGCGCTGCAAGACGTAATTCTACGTCAAAAAATGAAGACCTGACAACACCTGCAAGACACAGGTATGAGTCAAAGTTAGTGTTCGATTATTCGAACGTTGGCGCATATCCTATACCATATAATCCCATACAAATGAAACATATCGTATAACAAGTGAATGTACAAGATTATTTCAGTAAAAAACAAGTATTTATTGAATTTTTGCGATTTATAATTATTTATATAATATGTAGTAATAACCAATATTTGTAGTAATCAAAAGTAATCAGTATTTGTTTTGTAATCTTAGAAAGTAGTAGGACAATAAAAAGTCATTTTAAATAAAAAAAAAATATCTAAGATGAGTTGAGAATTACACTAAATTCTCACAAACTATTTTGCGAAGCAAACGATTAAAATCAACAAAAATGTTAAAATATAACAATCTCACGCACTGTTGAAAACACTATTGAAATGGCGTTTGCCGGTAAAATTTGACATTACGTATTTGTATGGAATTTTATGGTATGGGATAAGCGCCAACGTTCGATTAATCGAACATTTGATTTTTTGGCATAACGAGAAAACAGATGGGGTATGAAATTTTTTGATGACGGATTTTGGAATCAGGGGACCCTACTTACTCTAGAAATATACTTTATATAAAAAAATTTTAACAATCTTTGCAGCGCGGTAGAAAAAGAGGTTAAAAATAAAAAAAACTTTTGCACAACGCACCCTTCTTCAATTTCAGGTACAGGAAGATATCTGTAAATCTTGAGAACGTTAAGAACTAATAAGTTGAAATTTATCATTTCTTAAAATTACCATAGGAATATGAGAAGAATAACACACAGTTTACTCCTAAAAGGTACAAAGCATGCATTTGACCCTGTAGAGTGAAAATTAAAACACAGAAGTAATTTGTAGCTAATACTCGTCAAGTTATCATAAAGGAAATCGTCTTAACCCTTTGACGACCGCTCCTGAACCGCTGGGAAATTTAAAAATCTGACACCGAATTCGTATTCAGAGACCTCATGTTACTAAACAAAGGTGATGCGAAAAAAAAGAATTCCACCTGCAAAGGTGTGAAAAATCATGGGACATATATGTCCCATTGGTCGTCAACGGTAAAAATTTATGAACCATTTTTTTTTACGTTGGTAATGCAAAAATGCAAAAACACGGTCTAATTCAAATTTGAATGCTAAAAATGCAAAGCTTACTGCATTTTTTTTGTTTCTTCGTTTTGGTTTTTTTTTTTTGTTTACTGTTTGTGGGTTCTTTTATTCTCATTATTGTATATATTGTACGTGTCTCGTTCAGTCAGAAAAAGTAGTTGTTAAACGCGAGCGTTTTAAAAAGTGAAAAACAGTCCTTCATATCAAATTGTTTGGAATTTTATAAAATTTTGGTAAGTGACTTGCCTTTTTTGGTTCGTGCTTCAGAAATATTGTCGGTGCAATTTTGCAGTTACACAATGAGATCGCGCCGTTTCTACCTCACTGAGGAACAAATTATTCAATTGCTGAATGTCGATAATAGCGATGACGATGAACGTGCTTTAGAGTTGGATGAAGAAGATATTGCTTTTCTTGAGGAGGATGCTGCCACCCTACAGCCCGGAACAGAAATCGTAATCGATGATATCCTTGCTGAGAATGAACAACCGTCGACTAGCGCTGCTGCGCGTGAAAAGTCAGCAACACTACCGCAAGTTACATGCGAGAAGCTACCAACAACTGAACCAGTAACTTTCAAGTGGAAAAATGCGGAGGCTAACTACACTCTACCAAAGTTTACTGATCCAGATTTCGAATACGGAAAAGTCTTGTTGCCAATTGCTGCACCCGACAGTGGCGTGCCGAGTGTTTACGATGTGTTTAGTGCAGTTTCCAACCTAGATACAATGCTTAAATTGGTCAAGCGACAGTCGGAAATATACGCTGAGCAAAAAGGCAAAGTTTTCTTGATTTCTTTGGCTGAATTGGAGGCATTTTTGGGCATTATTTTGTGCATGACAATTCACCGTCTCCCAGACACTAGGCTATACTGGTCGACATTGCCCATTTACTCAGTGCCACTTATTTCAAATGTAATGTGCCGAAAAAGATTCGAAGAAATTCGCTCTTGTTTACATTTTAGCAACAATGTTGAACAGCCATCTCGAGATAATCCATCGTACGATCGAGCGTACAAAATTCGGCCAATAATCATTCATTTCAACAAAGCATTCGCGAATGCAATGTGCGAGACCAAGTGCCAAGCCATCGATGAACATATGGTAAAATTCAAAGGACGTAACATAATGAAGCAGTACATGAAGGATAAACCAATTTCATGGGGATTTAAATTGTGGTGCCGATGTGACTCGGCGACTGGTTACCTTCACAAATTTGACATATACACAGGCAAGAAATCGCAAAAAGAAATAGGCATTGGCGAGTCAATTGTTCTGGATATGGCGGAAGGTCTCGATGGCATGGGTATTGAATTGTATTTCGATAATTTTTTCAACAATCCGAAATTGCTTTACACGCTAAAAGAGAGAGACATGAGAGCCTGTGGCACTCTTCGCTCCAACCGTAAACAAATGCCTAAATTTGATGGAGACAAGGAATTCAAACGTGGCGAATTTCAGTGCATGGTAGATAATGGTGTGGCCGTGTGGGGATGGACAATCGTGCCGTATTTTTGGGATCTAATTTTCTACCCCCACTTGAATCAGTCAACGTAAAACGACGCCAAGCTGGATCCGCCACAAAGATCGATGTCAAATGTCCAGTTGCAATTCAGCACTACAATAAAGGAATGGGCGGAGTGGATCTCATGGATCAAAAAAAGGTTGGTCGATTTTTCTTTTTTTGGCCAAAAATTAAATTCTAATTTGTATTTTTATTTTATTTAAGTCTTACTACGAACACGATCGCAAATCAAAAACCAAATTCTACTTGCGTCTTTTCTATGATCTTTTTGATTTGTGTGTGCATAATGCATACATTGTTTACAACAAAATCTCGACATCGAATAATGATCCGTTTTCTGTCAGTGCATTGGAATTCCGTGCGCAGCTGGCTACTCAATTGATCGATTCGTTCAGCAGTCGCAAGAGACCACCACCTACTTCTGTAACAGAGGGATCTAAACGAGTCAAACTTGCGCAAGTCCCCACACTGTCCGGCCATTATCTTTGCAAAAGTGAAACCGGACGTAAGAGATGTATTGTCTGCTCCAAACAAGGCAAGGAAAATCGAACAAATTCTATTTGTGCCATATGCAAAAAACCATTTTGCTTCAATAATGAAAGAAATTGTTTTGAAATGTATCACAAAAAATGACTTTTCATGTAATAATTCAAAATGTAAGCCAAATTGTTTTTTTTTTACTAATAAATGAACTCGTGAACAAAATTATAAAAGTTCTTAGATTTTTACCGTTGACGACCAATGGGACATATATGTCCCATCAGATTGGTTGATGGTGTGGGTGGTCGAAGTGCACCATCTTTTTTTTTGTGGTTGTTGGAAAGAATAAGGTTGTCCACAACTTCTGTCAAAATTTTGGACCTGTAGCTCCATAACCCTCCATTATATTGCAGCAAGAAAATAGATGGAAAAAAGTTAAGATTTTTCTACTTTGGGGTGGTCTGGTAGGCAAAGGGATGCACCTACACTAAAAAATTAAAAACTTTTTTAAAGCCACATTTATTCCCTGTTAAATAATACGTATTTGAGAAAAATAGGTCCAGTAGTTTTTTCAGGAAAAATAAAAAGGTAAATGGGACACCGGTGTCCCATTGGTCGTCAAAGGGTTAAAGTGAGTTATAATTTTTTTAACGCAGTGTCTGGAAAGACAATAAAGTGCCACATTGTGATAAAATATAAGTGGTGCCGCGCTTAAGGTTAATCGATAAAAGTATGACAAACTAAACAACTGATTAACAACTTTATTAATATTATACTTTTGTAAAGCAAATGTCCTTATTAAAAGGAAAATGAAGGTTATTTGTAAATACCACAAATAATTTGTATTATTTTACTTCAATTTGATGTATTATTCGGCGTCGGCATCGATAACAAATCCAGGATATTAGCTAACAAATGCTAAACACAAAATGATGTCTTCAGTTTCCAACATTTCTGGACAGTAACAATAACTCGTCGTGAATATATCCTGCTTCCAGTCACTTCATCTATTGACTGTTCCTCAACGAACTTAAAAGTTAAACCTATTTTATTACTTACAATATTCCTCAATAAAAATAAAGTGGGCTTTAAAATAACAGCGCAAGTAAATAAAAAACAAAAAAGAAGAAGTGGAGCAAGAAAAACAGAAGAAGGCCTTTTCTTTTTGAAAATGTGGCAGGGGATGTGAAGCAGGATTTGTCGCGATGAAGTCCATTTATTCTGCGGTATTTTGTCGTTTCTTATGGAAATTGGTTTTTCATTATGGCAGTAATTTTTCACCAACTACGGCTCCGTGATCTCACAAGAGAGTCATGCACCCACACACACACTCAACACGCATATGTCACACTTGAGAACAATATGGCGTTCATGTTTGTGGAAGATGTGCGAACGCCTTTGGATATGCTTCAGTATTTTGTGACAAATCATGCGTCAAAAGGTGTTAACAAAATTGCACCTTCAAGTAATCGACAATTCTTGCCTGAAGATATTTATATTTCTTTTTACCTTTATTTGGCAATTGATGGAAAATGTGAATAATTTAAGACGCACGTTACCTTGAGAGATAAGTTTGATGGGGGGGGGGGGGGAGGTGGCGAAGCGTTGAGAGTTAGTTATGAGCAGGGTAGTCAATATCTATAGTCAATAGCATCGTTGAATAAGGTTGAGTGCTACAAATTGAATTTGCATGAAGGGTTTTTATCAAATTTATTGTAGGGATTTCACTACTTTACTTTTTTTATTTTCATTATAATAAAAAAGCAGATTCAAAGAGTAGTGCTTCCTCTCCCTCACTATCTACTTTACTTTACAGCTTAACAATCTATTTAGAAGCGTTGAATGGCTACAGCGAGACAAGTAAGCAAAACATTTAACATAAAATTTTACCGTGCCTTGCTTCAATTCCTTCCAAGGATCTAATTTATTCAAGTGGACAATCCAGCAATTTGTTATGTTTGGTTGTTGAGTACATAAAATGCACGTGTCATTCAGTTCTTTATGAACAGCATTTGGTATTGTCACAAAGTACATCGAACTTTTGTCTGAGTTTTTCTAAAGATGTCAAATATTCAACAACGTCTGATTGGTAAATATTTTTGCTTTGCTACTGATAATTTTCAAAAATTTGGAATCACCAAATTTATTCAAAAGCATACCTTGTTTGTTGTTAACTTGACTTTTAATTAGCAACATCAACAAGCTGTTAATCTTAAAGAGGGTCAAAAGGAAAATATTTTGATAGAGTTGACAATGTCAATATTGGGGCTAACGAATCCATTGAATGGATTGTACCACTGATGCATTTGAACTTTAAAATATAATTAGACAAATCGTTGATGGCACGAATGCGATGTAACATACAGAGTTGTTCAGAGAATTATAACATGCAGTGATGTGCAAATAATAGGGACACCTGTATTTTTATATTTAAGGCTGCATGAATTATATACTAGGTGACCCCCAGATATAGCATTAACTCTCTCGGTTGGTGATTCCCCATGATAATTTGAGTAAAAAAATGCAAGGATGATGGTTACCCCTCCCTTTGGGAATTAGAGAGGAAAGACTGGAAAATATGTGTCATTACCAGGCCTAGGATTTCGATGAAATGTCATTGTTTTTATGCTGCTTCTAAGACATTTTCTGGTTATATAGAACGTCCATTTATGTTTCCTAAATTCCAAATATGAAAAGTTTTTAGGTCATTTTATCGTAATTTTTTATCAATTTTAATTTTGAGGTAATTTTTACTAGATTTAGGGCATTTTTTGGTAATTTTTATCGATTTTTGAGTTATTTTTTTGTCATTTTTTGGACATTTTAAATTTTAAGAGCATTTTTCGAGATTTTAGGTCATTTTATCGAAGTTTTTATACAATTTTTTTCGTTTTTTTGTTATTAAAAAATGAAAATTTTTAAACATATTCCTTTAACAAAAGAGTCTTTTCAATCAAAAACATAACCTATCGAAAAAGGAGTAGCTTTTTTTATAGACCTCGATGAAAGATCTATATAGAGATCTATACATCTTCATATAGAAGATGAAACAAGTGTTTGATAAAAGCTCAGGATATGCTAGTTTTAATTAAGTCTACTTTTATACTCTATTGCTAAAATATTAGGGGTACAAATTTTAATATTATAAAATTAAGAGAGGAACTTACATCCGATGACATATCGTCTTTTAAATATTTTCCTATCGTTAGTGCAGAAGTAAAAAGAAGTTTTTCTGTTTACAAAAACATTTTGCCAGACAATCGTCGTTTCTTCAATTTTAAATTAAGTAATATTTTATTTTTAAAGCTTTAATTTTTTATTTTTGTATGCAATAGTTTGCGTTTTTAGGTAATTTTTGTCAGTTTTAAGGTCATTTTCTGCAGTTTTTAGGTAATTTTTGTCATTATTTTTGTCATTTTCTGCAGTTTTTTAGGTCATCAAAATCCGAGCCCTGGTCATTACGTTTTGCTAAATAGTATATGTATCTTTTAACTGATTTCCAGAGTTTATAAGTAATTGGGAAGTTAATAAGGTTAAAAAAGAAATTAATCACACATAAGAAAGTTATGAGCAACTAAATTAAAAAAAAAAATTGAATTCAACTTTGATAATGAATATCTCAAATATTTAATAAAATTTTTGAATACTTTTATGATGTAATTTTTTTTAATGATAAAGTTTTCTAATGACTTGGTTTTTGATCTTACCATACTACTTAAGCACTCAATGCAAACACAACTACTTTTCCATTTTAAATTACCACACGTTAGCTTTTAGTGTGGTTCGATTAGAAAACGGTTATTGTATCATAATTTTAAAGGTCTAGTCTCTTTTTCAAGTTTGATAATTGACTTGACTTGACTTTGGAGATAAATAAAATATAGAGTAAGACGCAATGACACATATTTTGAAGTTTTCACTTTCTAGCTCCGAAGGGGGGGGGGTGGGTTTGATCCTCGTGCATAAAGTGTTTTACTCGCCTTATCAAGGAAAATCACCACCCGAAGGAATAAATGCTATATCTGGGGCACCTTGTATATTAATCATGCAGCTGTAAATAAAAAAATACAGGTATCCCTATTTTTTTGCACATCACTGTAACTAATTGAAGAAACTTAAAAAGTTCAGTTTTTTACATTTTTCTAAAAGAAAGAGTTATTTTTGCACCTCTGGTTGCAAAATTGTCAGGCCAAATAATAAGCATTTAAAAAAATTTAAGTTTTTACTTAAATTTGAAAATATCAACTCATGAATACTCCTAGGAATACAATCTCGTAAAAATCTCATCAAAATCGGTTGGAAATTGCACGAAATATCTGCAAACGACTGAAAATATATATATATCATTTCGAAAAAAATGTGTTTCGCCTGAACCAGGTTGCAGAAAAACCGATATAAACCAGTCAGATAAGAGTTTCTCTGTGAAATTTTCAGAGAATATTTAAATTGATAAAATACATTTCGAATTTTAAAACTTTTTAATGGTTTTCATGTTTTATTTTTTTGAATTTGTCCTCGAAATTTTAAAAGTTTTTCTTTATATTTTAAAATTTTTTAATGTTATGTTTAAACTGAAACAATGTAAACATTTTCTATTAAAAACAAAGACACAGTTTCAATAGTATAGTAAGTGTAGACGTACGAGGTCTGTTCAAAAAGTATCGCGAATTTTTAATTTCCGCGGGTTACGTATATTCGATTTCCGATTTTTTTGTGACGTTATGTTGGTTCTCATGTTTCTCATTTGTGCCAACAATTTTGGCCATTTTGAGTGTTCAGTTAATTTGTGACAGCTGCTTTGCTTTCTCGTGTTTTGGCTCGTCTTCGATATATACCTATTTCAAAAAATGGATCAAAGAATCTATATCAAAATTTGTGCGTAATGTATTGTGAGATCCTGGCACAGGGTAGAACGGCCAATAAAGAGTATAAACTGCAAGTTATGCGCAATTTGCGTGAAGCAATCCGCAAAAAAAGGCCAGATTTGTGGAAGAACAAACATATGCTTTTGCACCATCCTAACGCCCCTGCTCAGACATCAAACAAAAACAACACTTTAATAATGCCGCAACCACCGTATTACCCAGATCTGGCCCCCTTTGACTTTTTCTTGTTCCCGAAACTGAAGAGGAGTGATGACATTGTAATACAGAACTGTAAGCGGAAACAAAATCTTGTTTGTGCTCACATTATTTGCTTTTCATTGTTCAAAGAACAGTTTGACTTTATTCGTCTTTATAGAATGTCGCGTTTTCTAACAGGCAGTTTTGCAGTGAAGTGTGCATGTGAAAGCTATTAATCTTTATGCTTAAACCAGTTTATGTATAAAATAACAAAGCATTATTAAAGCTCTTGTGGATCTTGTGGAAATAATTTGTGGCGTCATTTGCTTTTTTTTACTTTTTTTCGGTGAGTTTTCTTTCATTTTCGTTATGTTTTCGGCATAGAGAGAATTTTCGTTTAATTTATTAGTGTTCTCTCCAATTTTGTGCGTAATTTCTTTGTTCTCTCCTATCTTGTGCATACCTACTCTCATCGTCACTTACTTTGTAAGGTAAATGTCATCACTGTTTTAGCGACCATGTTCCTCAAATGTAATTGAGAACTGTAAACAGACTTCGGATGCCCCGCAGCTACATTGTATTTAATGCTACTGAGAGCTAAATGCCCATTTACGAAATCCACATTTACAAACGGCCCTCTACTGGTTGTATGAGTAGCAGGGACAAATATATATAGTAAATGGTCTAAACGCGCATTTAGCTCTCAGTGTGAACATAGCATAAGAAATAATTGGTTACGTCATGTGTCTATTTGCCACTGGGTATAGCCATGTACATTTTACATACACATTAAAAATAACAACAATAAAACATGCAGTTACTCATGATAGAATTACCAGGTACTATTAATCGCTACTTTTACTCGTTACTTTGGGCATATAGTGTCAAATTGGTTTCAAATAAAAGTACTGCAAACACACCAAGAAGTAAAAGGGGATTTTTACTTTTGCCCAGATGTCTACATATGAACTTGAAGTCGGGGATTTTTCTGCTGGAAGTTACTTCTCTTGAATTTGATGCCATATCTTACATATAATTTTTGATAAGTTAAATTAATAAGCGTGGTATTTTTGTGTGTTACTTTTTAATTAACTTATTTATTTTACTATGGAGAATATAAATAAATGCAATATGTGGATTTTTAAAGTCAGACTTTAGAACTTAAGATTATATTGTTTCTCTTATGCTTACTTAATTTTTGATGTAATGAACTAATAAAATTGTTGCTTATCACGCGACTAATATCAAGTGCAAAGACAAGATAAATATTTAAATTTTATATATGTATTAAGTTTTGTAAAATTACAAAAACAAAATGCACAATGTTTATTCCAAAAACATTTTTATTCAACACGGAAGAAGCTACTGGCTGCATTGTAGGTTTATTTAATAAAAATTATTATAGCTAGAGTTTTGTTTAAATTTTTTCATGATTTTCTACAGTAAAATGATGATTTCCATTTATATTTCCAAACAAAAATACACACAAAAATGAACTGATTTTAAAAATACAACACTTTATTAAAGGTTCGTTCACAATAACTTTTAAATATGGGATATTTTATAAAAACTAGTCACAAATACACCACATTATGAAACCCCTATCGTTTGCAGATTTCTGGTTTGAAACAATACAAGAAGCAACACTGTTTCCACCTACTCGCTACATTTTGACACTATATGCCCAAAATGACAGTTTATCCCCAGCTGATTTTCAGCGAATAATAATACCTGGTAATTCTATCATGCAGTTACTGAGAAATATATATGAAAAACGATTCGCTTCAACAACGTAAACTATGTTGCATTCGTTATTTCAGCACGAACCAAACAAACCAACAACCATAACAACAAAATAAGCAGCTACTACGGCATTTTATGATTTTATGCTTGATTTTTCTCATACAAAAATGCATTCTTCTTAAGTAGCGTTTAAGTGCAGACTAACGACCAGTGTTGCAATATTTTTGTGAGTAATAAACGTCATTGGTCGATTCAAAATACGTCAATTTAAAATATTTTTGAAAAACATAAACAAAATAAATCCATATTTTTATAAGCATTTACTAATGCATGGTAATTAAGGCTTGCAATTTCGGGTTGTTTTGGCGATCCTAGGATCCCGGAATTAGTCCCGGGACTGCACTTGAATTGAAAAAAATCTTAAATAATTTTTATAATTGAAAGATCTTGTTTTTTACAATAAAATATACGTACAAAAATCTGAAATCGATTTTGAACTAAATGTCATTGAGGCAACCGGACATAATAATTTTTTGTAAATCGAAAACAGTTTTCTACAAATTTTAATAGCAATGAAATGCAATAAAATTCTTCTTTGAAATGTTTAATTTGCATAAGGGCAATTCAAACAAAAAATTTAAAAATATAAAAATTAACAGTGAAAAAAATAGTGAACGGAATAGTGAAATTCTAACTGTTTATTGCTTGATTGTTAAATTTTATTTTGTGTTAAAAATCAACAGACACATCAGTCTTAAATATAAAATTTAAATTTGTAAGTTCTTTTGTCTTATAATTTTGTTCATCCAAAAAATCAATTTTATTTATTGTTTTTTTATTCTTACCACAATATCACTTTTTGTATTCGTTTTAAAAAACTCCCTGAAGAAGCTGAAAAATGAGCAGCAAAACGTCAGAGGGAAAAAATTTTATAAATTTTTTATTTGCATAAAATACACAGACCATTTAGCCTGAGCACTATTGCAAGAAATTATATAAATTCAAAAAGTTGGTAAAATACACTTATTCAAAAGGAACAAGTGCAGGTAAAGTCTTAAAAAAACACAACAAAAAAAAAGATTGCCTTCTGACAATTTTTAAAAAGACATTATAAAAATAATTATAAAAAAGGCACTATTTCATTATGTTTTTTAAAATAATACGTTACAAAAAACATTGTTGTGTGATGGCTAAATAACTTTAAATAAAGCTTTGCGGCTACAAAATCTCACATGTTGTTAAGCCTTATTAAGCTAAAGAATTTCAAATGGACAGCATGTATAGCGTTTTGGCAGCAGTGGTGATAATAAATGAATTATTAGAAGATGAAGATTATTTTTAAAGTTAACTGTTCCTAAACTATATTTTTGTAAATTTTTTATTTTAAAATTTTTATAGTTTTATTTAGATACATTTTTGTATTTATTTATTTTTTTTTTTTTTAATTTATCCAAATCCCGGGATCCCGAAAATCCTGTGATTTTAAATTTTCAATCCCGGGACTATAAGAACCGGAAAAACTCCAGGATCCCGGATAGGACCTGTAGTGGAATTCCCAAAAATTTAACGGTTATAATCGTTGTCGTTATCAGTCATCGCTAACTAGCGATTTCGAAAATTGAAGTTAACGCGTTTGGGAATTCCACTTTTGAATCCACGTCTAAATCATTATTTTTTGACGTAGAATTAAGTATTATAGAGCGGCTTGTATGGGGATCATTCTCACAATTTTTTTTTTTTAGCACATGTAACGTTTTTAGGGGACAATTTGGGGTATACCTACAGCCTTTAATATTCATCGTACAAAGATTAAATGTATGCTTAAATATTAGTTTCAGGGCGAATGAAACGAATATATAATATTGGATTTTATCATTTCTTCAATAAAGTAACATATAAGAAGAAAAATGTACATTTCAATATGAGAAAAATCAAGCATAAAATGCTTCAGTAGCTGCTTATATTGTTGTTGGTTTGGTTCGTACCAAACTCACGAACGCCACATCGTTTCGTTTGTTGAAGGAAATCGTCTTACATACATAGGACATTCTTTGTCAAATCGGTCAACAAAAAGATCGACCACCGCCAATCGTGCTGGTATGAGTATGTTAGTAACCATACGGCAAATCAATACAAAAAATACTTTTTTCAAATTTTTCCAATGATTATTTTAAGTAGAGAAGTAAAAAAATATTTATAATAATTTTAATTAATTGTAAGGGACTTTTTATTAAAAAACCCCCAAACTAACACTGGATTCGTTCAGTCTTGAGTTTTTAGTACTTTCTACTGGTTTTAGACTTTACACATATTACACAAAAGACAAAGTTCAAGGCCACCGAAATGTCATAATAAATAGAAGCAGTGAAAATTTTTATAATTAATTTTGAAGATATGTCATCACCGATTTTCAGTTTTTTAAATACAGAGTACATACAGAGAAAATACAAACTTCTAATATATGAGAAAAAAAAATCATTCTTGGTTCTATGAAATTTTAAAAGATATGACAATTTTTATTTAAAATGAATGTTTACACTGTGCGCTTTTTTGTACACTTTTTCTATGAATTTGATAATAACTCATAACAATAACTCATAACTATTTTTTTCGTTGCAACTTATGCTGACTTTAAGCAAGACTTTTTTTAAGAACCACTCGGTCTATTGGTTAAGGAAAGTTCAATACATAAAAATCTTATAATATTATGCATTCCACGAACTAATATTCATTTAAATTTGTTAAAGATTGAAGGAAATGCCTCATTTGAAGCATCTAAACTATTGTATTATAAATCTCAAAAAGGTTTCGTCACTTATTTTTTACGTTAGCCAACAAGAAATTTCATTTTTATATTTGTATGAGATTTCAAAAATGTTAAGTCGCTAAGAAGTCAATAAATCAGCCAATTTGTAACCTATTTAAATAAATAATAGTACGTTTGATTAAGATTAGCATAGGGCTTTTAATTTTTTATCTATTTTAATTTGTTGCACCAAAAATTTATTGAAGAAAAAAGACAACAAAAGCACAATACAAAGAAACATTTGCAATGTCAATATATGCAAACATGAAAATATGGGTGCAACTTTAAAGGTGTTTTCAAAAAGTTGTGTTTAACCCTTTCCTACCGGCTATGACTTAAAGTAAAAAAATATTAATTTATGTTTATTATTATGTAAAGACATTATAAATGAAACTAATTATTGTATTTTTCAAATTTTTATTTTGGCTCTTAGTATTGTTTTTAAGACCTAGACTTATAAGTACCGTCAGTCTATTAGTGTCACAGATGAAAAAAATTAAATATAGGAATTATTTCAAAAACTCTTAATTATTTTGCTCATGATATTCAGCAAAACATTTCTTCTTTTCGTTCAGGCACAAAAAAACATCACAGTGAGAGCACTTGGAATGAGGTTTTGATTGTACCTTATTCATGCTACATACCTCACATCTCCCTCTCCTTTCCACAAAGACTGGTCAATGAACACCTCTGTTACCAAGCCTTACATCTTTCAATGTGGAGAAGTCTATTTTGCGCCTTTTGTTAGAACAAGGACTCGAAATATTGTCTTTTGAGGCTCGTTTTTTCTTAGTCAGATTTTTCATAGTCCGATCTTCTAAAATCTTTGACTGTTGATTTTTCAATTATAAGTCCATGTACAACACGTGCATTTACAAAAGCGATATCTAGCAAACCCCAAAATATTGCGTTATAATCCTTAACACTCCTAGGACAAATAACCGTAGACTTGGTTCCATTCTTCTGCTTTCGTAAAACGGTAGTTTCTTCGCTGCCATGAAAATTTGAAACAAAATTAACTATTTTATTGTCTTTCCACTTCCAGTAGCCAATATTAAGGTCTGAAAATCTGTAGTCATACTCTCCTCTTTTTAGTTTGGAATCCATTGTCATGTTACTGGGAATACCCTTACGGTTTGACCTTATTGTACCGCATCCAAAAGTTTGTTCACTTTTTAACTTTTCAAGTAACGGAATAGAGGTGAAAAAATTGTCAAAATATATAACTTTTTTTCCCCCATTCTTTTTCAGTCAACTCCAATACTACTCTTTCCCCCAAAGTATAATCAGAAAACTTTGCGCTGATTTCAGTGTCTTTTCCTTGGTATATAATAAATTTTTTTATGAAACCTCTCTGATCAGCTAAGCATCATAACTTGTACCCTCTTTTTATGGGTTTCATGGGCAGATATTGTTTGAGTACAGACCTACCCTTGAATTTATCATAGATTCATCTACACTCAATTCTCTGGTTCCATCATAACACTTATCAAATTTTTGGTTTAGCTGGTCTACAATAGGTCTTATCTTATATAGCTTGTCCTTACAATTGGGAGGTATTTTAGAATTGTCATTACAGTGTAAGTTTGACAGTATAGCGGCAAATTTATCTCTCGGCATTGTCGTACTTATAAGTGGGTTATGCAGATCCGGAGCAGAAGAGTAGTGATCAGTCCAAGCAGGACGAGTATTGTAGCCCATATAAAAGTTCATGCCAATAACAGCCAAAAGCTCTTCTTTCTTGAGGTTGAGCGTCTTGCCATTTTGGGTGGCATACAGATTGCTTTGATACACAATGTCATCAATAATAGTATTAATTAGGACCAGAAATACATCCGTAGGCGTAGAGCACTTACTGAAGCATTCGTCCACGACAGAAGTGTTTTCAGAATATTCTGGTAAGTATGTCTCAGCGTCTCGTTTTTTCCATTTCCAATTAGGTTCTGGAACTCTTTTTTTCGACTGCGATGTCTGAGCAAGGGTTGATTTGGCAAGTGGAAGTTCATTGGGCGAATGTAAAGGCGTCAACGTAGAAGAAGTTGCAGCTGCAGGAGTTTGATCGTCTGCTTCATTTTCATCTTCCAATGTATATAAAGACTGTTGTATGGCATCATCAATAAATTCATCAAAGCTTTTCGGGGACTTTTGAATAACATTTTCATCATCTGATAATTCCACATCTGAGTTAAAATCGCATTCTGGATTATCCTCTATCAATAATGCTTCTATTAGAGCAATATTTTTGGAAATATCCATCTAAAAAGCAAACATTGTACAAATATATATATAAAAAAAACACAACTCTAAAAATGTTAAAAGTCACTGTGGGTACTTGTAAGTCCTCCACGGTTTTATGCAGATTTTACGTACATAAGACGTATAAAATGCTTCTATAATAAAAAAACACGCAATCTAGGTTGTAAACTTACTATGTATAAAAAAATTATATTACTTACCTTGCAAAATCTTTATATATATTGCAAACAAAAATGTGAAATTTTTTCTTAACAATGCACCTGCACGTGCCCAGTTCAATGTGATACTGAATGGCGAATTTTTATTTTTTTTCACCAGAATTTTTTTTATTGTCTAGCACAATTGCTTAAGAAGAGATATTTAAGAGAGCGAAAGCTGCTGCGATCTCATGTTTGTTAAATTTACAGTTACAAAAAGGTGGTACGAATAAGTACCGTCAGATAGGAAAGGGTTAAAGTGTTTTCATATAAGAAATACATTATCGTATGCAAAAGACGTAACTTTAGCCTTTAAATACGTCAAACTTCATTTGGATTGAATATACGCCAAAAAGACGTATTAAACCTTATTCTGGCAACGCTGCTTACGACCGAATCGAGACGAGCTGAAACTCAAAAATGCATTGGAGCAAAAGAGATGCATGTCTTGCGTTCTCTATTGCTCCCATGTGTTTTTGAGTTTCATGTCGGCTTGGCAAAGTCGCCACTATAAACGTGTCCTATTTTGCTATTTTGTGACATTATTGTAGAAGCGACAAAATTCAAAGCTAAATATTCGTTTTTCGTACCATAACTGATATTTTAGAATATACATATTTTATCTTTATACCATGAATATTATAGGCTGTAGGTATACCCCAAAGTGTCCACTTAAAACTGAACATATGCTTGAAAAAATGTAAAGAAAGAAAAAGTTGTTTTGATTTTCCGTGTGGCGCTGTTATATTTTGCCTCTTTCAAAAACATATCATAGCCGTAGCCATATAGGTATTGTTTGTCACGGAGTAACTTTTAAGGTGAAGTGGTCAAACGATCCAAAGATGTGACATTCTTCAAGCTTTTTAATTAGTTTTCAGATAAAAATACATTTGTAAGCGTTTGTTGTAATGCTTTGTTCTGTTTCTGACTTTATGTTATATCTAAAAATAAATAATTACTAAAATCTCCTAAAACTTTTCAATTTTACACAAAACATATATCAACTATTTATGGCCATAATAAATCCGTAACTATTGTTGACACATTGATGTCCCCAAACATGATTGAATATAATCTGTCTTTGTTACTTACCACCACATGTGGAATGGTTATTGTTATCTGAAGCGTTTACTTAAACCGAAATCCCGAATGTCTGTATTTGTTGACAGTGTGTTATGCTTAAATGAAAATAGGTACATATAACAATAAAGTGCTTACTAAAAGTACACGTGCTTACGTGATACATAACTAGAATAGCAACTACACTGAGAAAACCAAAATAAAAATGCACATTTTAAAAACGTTTAGTAAAATTAATATTTTTTAAACATTTTACGCCATACAAAAATAAAAACGCACATTTTTAAATAAAAAAGTAAAACGAAACTTTTTAAAACTACGAATGTTTTAATATAAAAAAGTAGGTTAAAATTAATATTTTTAAAAACATTTTACAAGATACAAAATTAAAACTCACATTTTTAAATTGAAAAGTAAACCGGTAAGACATTTTAGCCATACAAAAATTAAAACGCACATTTTTAAAGAGAAAAGTGAAACGAAACGTTTTTAAAACAAGCTCAAGGAAAGTGGAAAAGGCTACAGTGGAAAAGCACTTGTGAAGATTTTTCACGTACGTCTATTTTGTTTTTGTAAAGCTCACAAGACCTCAACTGCAGCGGCAACTGCAATGAATCGTAAATACCCCTATTGAATGTCTTTCAAATTAATATTTATCAATTTGCAACTTTAAAAAATGCAAGTTTTGATGAATTCAAAATTATTCAATAAAATTTAAATATTCGCGCCAAATTATTTATAATATATAAATAAAAAGAAATAATAAAAGTAAAATAATAGCTTACATAAAGCCGCCATTTTCTCAAAAAATACCGTTATTACTATGGATTATGGAAAGTAAGATGTTGAAAGTTGTTATTTCAAGCATAAAAACCTTAGTTTTCCTGCTGTCTTATAAAAAGTTTTTGATCTGCAGAAAATGTAAATAATTTCATACTTCAAGTGAAAGGTAAGACTTTAGGCATTTAAATTACAATACATTTTTAGTACATTTATAAGGCAAATTTTGTAGAAAATAACGGTTATTTTTATTAAAAAATTCAGATATGATGAAAAATTGCTTATAAAATGAAAAATATTCATGCAGTGATATTTATATTGTATATCGTTGAAAAGGTCAATTAATTTCCTTTGGAATAACATGCTAATTTTTTAGATCCATTGGATAATGGCAATGAAAAAGATGTTTTTTTAAACAGATCTTTTAGCATGAAATAAAAATTTAAAAATCGATAACTCGATAACTACCTGATTAATTGATTTTTTTCAGACAAAAATTGTTTTAAGGTTTTCTCTACCAGAACTTTCCGGCTTTTATTGATATACTTAATATAAATAGTTGGTGCAAATATTAAATTGTATTAAATTGCAAAACTTGCATTTTGTAAAGTGGAAAATGCTAAATCTTAATTTAAATCAAATTCAATATAACCTGAATATAACTTTGATCGTACTTTACCCCTTCGTTGATAATTAACGAATAAAACACGATCAACGGTTTAGGTCAAATTGCGACTTGCACCATAAGAACTCGTTGTTTCTACTCGAGCTGTCAACGCACGACCGACTGAACGCAGTAATGAGAATTAGGCATTAAGCTTAGTATGCTGTAGAAGCGAAAAGAAAGCTTCCGTAAAAAATACATTGCGTTTTTGACAGCGAAAAGGTAGCGAAATTTTTTTTTTCGTTGGTTAGTATGCTGTTGAACCGAAAAATTGTTCAATGCAGCCAAGTTCACAACCATGATTGGAGAGTTAAAATGTCACAATTTCGCTGCCTTTATATGTCCGTACATTTAATTGGCGTGGACATTTGACATTAAAAAAAGGGACCTGTCCCAATTCTACCAACAATATATGAAACCGACCGGTCACTTTTACATGGCGTTATCTTAAAAGGCCTTAAGGACCAGTAATGTTCAACTAACACATTCAACAAACAGGTTATAGTAAGTATGTGTTAGTGTTGAGTCTACACCAAAATTTCGAGTGTAAAATTAAATGCATAAAACTGTTTGTTCCTACAGCATACTAAGCTTTAACTTAACAAACCACGAAATAGAGCAACTATTGAGCAAAATAATAAGTGACACATTTTTATAGTAATATTTTGTTTGGCAAATACAATATTTTAAAACTTATTGAGGATTCGAAAATTTTAAATAGTGTTTTGCAATAAATTAATGTGGTTTACTGATTTCATATTGTTTGAAATATTGAAATTATTTTAAAATAAAATTTGTTAGTATTTAAATATGTTCAAAAATATTTTATAAACATAAATTGAGTGTTGCTTTAGCTTTATGATTGTTTGTACAAATATTTAATAAGCCCAACCTCAGTAAATATACAAATACTAATACCAAAAAGTTGTAAATAGGAACCTATTTTGGCAATCTTATCGTGTGTAAAATTGTTTGTCTAAAATGTGTTCTCTTTGTGTAAAATTTTAATTTCCATACAAATTTCATATTCAAATTCTAAAATATTTTTAACTTTTTGAATATTGATTCTATTTTTCACTTTTTTACATAACGAAAAAGTGGGTGAATTTACATAAAGCTGGATGCCTAGAAGAAGGGAATTTAATAACTATAAAAAATCATAGTGTATATGATTTTTCAGCTGCAGCACCATCATCGCTGGACAGCAGTGCAGTTTTTTTAGCTGTCCACGCGAAGGGCTTTTCTATGCTCCTCGCAGTGTAAGTTATTGTTGTTGTCTTAATTTCCGTCATCTCCGATATCCTCTCCCATTAGTTACGTTTGTAAGTAGGGTTGCACAGTGGGCTAAATTGTGCTGAAGTAAAGGCATAACACTTGCTTCAGTACTTTTGTATTGCGCATGTTGTGCAGCTCTCTTGCAGCCGTAACTAATTACCTTATATGCCCTTATTTGTTTGATATTTGCATGGTGCTGAAATGTCGAGTCATTTTTGCATAGATTTTTGCAATATTCGTGGACTGAGGGCGAATTTTTTCTCGGTATATGTTCATTGTACTCTACATAGGCCTCAAATAATGGCACTAGGCGAGATCCAGGTGGCCGAGGATGCAGATCCACTGGATTTTCATATACCTGGGTACCGCTTACTGCCATTGTTTTTTTTGCATAGAGGCATCGCCTTTTTTATAAGACGGATGTAGCGTACCAGTGTGAGAGGAGTTTGAACGTGACCGATCCAGAGTTTAGCTCAATTTGGGTAAGGTTCAGGCTTCGCTCTCACTTGCTGCATTTTTGTTTTATTTATAGAAGCCCGAATCTAGGGAGAGAGCCCACTTTTAACAAACTGGACTCTCTCTCTCTCTGATTCGATTACGCATATTTTGGGGTTGTTTCCTAACAGTGAGATCGTTGTAGCAGGCGATTTCAATGTCCACAACCCGGCTTGGTTACATCACTCGGGCCCATTGACACCTGTTGGGCAATATGTTGAGCTATTTGCTGAATCGAACCAATTGATTCAACTAGTGAAGGAACCCACTTTTTTTCCTCAAAGTGATATGCATAGCCATAATAACCTTGACCTTTTTCTGACTTCACATCATGAAAAATATGATGTGAGTGTCAACGCACCTCTTGGTAACTCGGACTGTACCATCTCCGCTATTTTTCCATACTCTAACCCCTGCACCTCTACGCCTAAAGCCCCGGAGAGGACTGCATGGTTTTATGGAAGGGCAAATTGGACTGCGTTAAATAATTTTTATCGAAACTGCAATTGGAAATTATGTTTCGCTGATAGAATTGTGAATGCCGCGGCTGTCATGGTACAAGAAATTATTTTATTGGGTATGCGGTCTTTCATTCCCAATAAGATGCGAAGCATTTAACCAAAAGACCACTCATGGTTTAATGAGACTTTCAGGATGGCAGTCAGGTCCAAAGAGGAAGCCTTTCTGAATTGGCGTTCTAACAAGAATACTGATACTAAAAGACTTCGCATCGAGGCAAGGAATCGCTGTAATGCAATTTTAAAACGCGAAAAGTTTCTGCACGAAGCTCGCATTCGAGAACAGGTTCTTCTCTGCCCCAAAGGGAGCAAACATTTTTGGTCATTTGTTAAAACAGTTAAGAACCAGACATCGTCATGGATTCCAGCTCTTTTAAAAGATGACAAAATCTTCACTGACTCGGCTGATAAAGCGAACCTATTGGCTGGATTGTTTGCACAAAATTTTATACTCTCGGATAGCAATCAGCCACTGCCTTTGTTGAGGGTGGATCTTCTGCAATGCAGGAGATATACTTTCGAACGAGAGCAGTTAAAAGGGTCCTTACAAATCTCAACGTAAACAAAGCCTCTGGTCCTGATGGCATACCGCCAATTGTGCTTAAAATGTGTGCCTCTTCGCTGGCTCTTCCTTTGCGCAACCTTTTCAACATCTCCTACAGAACAGGAGTATTTCCATCTTGTTGGAAGGTGGCAAATGTCCAGCCGGTACCTAAAAAGGGTGATGCCACAAACCCTGCAAACTACCGACCCATTGCGATATGCTCTACGCTTTCTAAAGTTATGGAGAGCGTAATAAACTTCAACGTTGTGAACTATCTGGAGCGCAACCAACTACTCAGTGACCGTCAATAGGGTTTCCGTAGGGCTCGCTCTACTGGTGACCTTATGGCGTTCTTAACCGAAGAATGGAATAAATGTGTTCACTTTTTCGGCGAGAGCAGGGTTTTTGCTCTTGATATTTCTAAAGCGTTCGACCGAGTGTGGCATAAAGCGCTCGTGTCAAAACTTGCTGCATATGGTTTTGGTGGTAACTTTGCTCGATGGATCACGTGTTTCCTCAAGGACAGAACGATTCGAGTCGTAGTTGACGGTATTTCGTTCGAGGAGTACGCCATTGACGCAGGAGTACTGCAGGGTTCAGTTCTATCGCCAACTTTGTTTCTGGTTTTTATCAACGACCTTCTGTCGTTGACACATAGCCCAATACATTCGTTTGCGGACGACAGCAGCATTTGTCATCCATATTCATTTAAAAAACGCCCAAGCTCTATGGAGATTGAGAGAAAAAGGCAAAATATGAATGACACACTCCTAAATGATCTACAAAAATCTCCGAGTGGGGTCTTGCTAATAGAGTAGAGTTCAATGCAAGCAAGACCCAATGCTGTATGTTAACCCACAAGCGGATTGATTGCCCCTTAGCACCCCTCAATATGCATGGTGTGGATCTTGTGGAATTAGCAGCTCTTGACGTTCTGGGCATATCGATCAAGTGTGATCTTCGTTGGAATGATCATATTTTCGATGTGTCGAAAGAAGCGGGCAAGTGCCTAGGTTTTTTAAAACGGTGCAAAAAATATTTAACCTCAGCTGATCTTCGGATGATTTACACCTCATATATTAGACCGAAAATGGAGTACAATTCGCACATTTGGGCAGGGGCTTCAAGATCTTATTTGGAGCTTCTGGACCGAATTCAACGTCGTGCGATATATTTGATAGGGGATGAAAGTATTTCATCCTCTCTCAACTCTCTTGGCCATCGCCGCAATGTTGGTTGCCTAAGCCTTCTGTATAGGTATTACCATGGGAAGTGTTCAAGGGAGATACATGACCTGACGCCATAAGCTCGTGTGTTTCCCAGGTCCACTCGGGCAGCTGTCCAAGCCCACCCCTTTACCATTGCGTCGATGTCCAATAGAACCTCGCATTACCGTAATAATTCGTTCTTTAGTCGCACGGTTAGGTTGTGGAATAGTCTCCCCGCGAGCGTGTTTCCCGGCAGTTTTGAGCTGTGCAAGTTTAAAACAAATATTCACCGACACTACTCCATCTATCCACCCTCCAACTAACTATCACCCATCTACCGAATCAACACAATGCTTACGCATTTATAGGGGGCATCCCCTGAGCGTTGGTTTAGTCTAAAAAAAAAATATAATCAAGCTATAAGCAAAATAATTAGAATTTATCTTGAAGAATGCGAGCTTCTTATGATCAAGTGTGTTGTGTGTGTGTGTTTTATTAAATGTGTGTACCAGAGACCTGCAGCAATGAACTGCAACTGCTTTTACACTCAGTACATACTTGGTTTTTGTATGACTTCAATATCATTAATACCATGCAACAAGAATGATAGAATACAAAGATTGCGCCGAAGACAAGAAAATTAGTACAACAAAATTGTCGTTCTGCGCATGTACGTCATAATATCAATGCTGTTTTCGAGAGCGTTCACTTTGCATACGATTTCTACACAGAAATGAAAATTGCATACATTTTAGCTTGAATAATTAAAATAAAAGAAGTAAGAAGCAATTTATTGGAATGAGAAGAAGGTAAATTAATTAATTACTCCTTTGCAAACATTATTTTTACTATTATTTTGTTATAGCCAGTAAGCAGCTTAGTCAAAAAAAATTTGTCTTAGAAACCAACTTCAGTGAGCATTATTTTTCGACTTGGATTTTACAAAAATGTTTATTAAGAGTTCAATTTATGTAGTTTAAACATTCCCAGATATTTTATTTCCATTACTTTACCTGTGAATTGAAAGGACAAATAAATGATAGTTCCAAGTTTTTAAATAATGAAACAAATTTTGTTAAGTTAATATATTTTTGTATTTTTGTTTTCGTTTGTGTGTGTTTTCTACAATTTCTTGGTTTAATTTTTGTATTTATTGCAAACATCAGGCTTCTGAAAAATATTTGTTTGCTACTGTTACCACAATTAGCAGCTGCACACTTCCTTTTTTAAATTTTAAGTTAAAAACTCGCAAATATATTTCGATATATACACAATTAAATAAAACACAACCGATCGCAGTACGTTTCTCAAAGAAATAAAATATTGTGACGTAGTCAACTGAACAGCTGGTTGTCAAACTCGATTAGCAGAAGTAACGGACCTGCGCAAAGCGTAATCTCTTATTCTATCATTCTTGACCATGCAACATATTCTACGCCATCGAGCTCACTTACAACATCAAGCATGTTGCATTAGCCAATTGTACCAAAGTCAAACACTGTGTGATGTGTGCTTCGACTTCAGTGGAAAGTATAGATGTTTGCATAAAATAATTATGTGTATAAACCACAGCGCACGAACGGCAATCATTATATTTATGCATTATTTTGAGCTACTGCCTCGTGTATTATTGCAAGTTGATTTCAACTTCGGCTAAGCAGTGATACAAAAGTAAGCCTACGAACGATGAAATCAGCGCGTACACTGCATTTTTACTCAAGTGTTTGTAGATTACTTCAGTATGAATAGAGTAAATAGTTTTAGGAAGTTTTAGGGGTAACTTATTTCGAAGATGATGTCAAGCTTTAAAATTTAAGATGGCGGATAGAGTTGCCACCTAGATTTTTTTCATTTTTGCGAATTCTTGTAATTTTGAAATTCTGACAACGGATTTGATTTCGAATATAATGTCACAGTTTTAAAATTTAAGATGGCGGTTAGGGTTGCCACCTAAATTTTTACCACAGTATTGCCACCTAATAATATGTATTTTTAAGAGTTTTAAACATCATTTATCAGTGTTAAGGGGTCGCTGATTTCGAATCTAAAGTTAGAATTTTAAGATTCAAGATGGTGGATAGGGTTCCCACCTTAATTTTTTTGTAGTTTTATGAATTCGGGGCTGGCAAAAAAAAATCGTACACCAAAAATGGGTCGCTGAATCTGAATCCATTGTCAGAATTTCAAAATTATAAAATTTTGAAATAATAGGGTTGCCACCTAATAATATGTCTTTTTAAGAGTTTTAAACGTCATTTATCAGTTTTAAACTCTTGAAAAGACATATTATTAGGTGGCGACCCTATTATTTTAAAATTTTGAACAATTGAGCAAAAGTTGTAGCTTTATTAAAGATCTGCATGCATACGAAATCTTATCAAAATCAGTGATTAAAGGTGTTTTATAGTAAAATGGCGTCTGATATAATTTCTTAAAAAACTAAATTTAATAAATATCTTTAAAAATTTACTAAACAAATTTTATTGCTCACTCAAATAAACTTTAGAATTTATTTTAAGAAATAAATCAGCTCAATTGAACCATTAGCTTATGAGCTACAAGCTCTCAAAAGTCACGCAAAGTAACTGCAATGTTACTGCAATGTTACTGCAAATACTTTGTGTTCGGAGAACAAAATAAGCGCTGGTTTTTTTATGCAGGAGTTATGGTCCAGTTAGCCTCGCATGGCACAGCAGCGCATGCAACGCAGATAAGCAGCTAGCACACAGCTAAATAAATGGTGATTATGCAAAGCATAGTCACATGGTCAAAATAAAACAATAAAAAAGAAGAATACAACGATTTTAATAAATTAACCGCACTTGATCAAACAATTTTACAACTTCACATCTGTTTTGCCAAAACGTCAAATACATAGAAGAATACACAGATATTAAAATTAAATAGATCTTCCATGTTTATCTATGTAGTCAGAGATGCATTTCTGTTTTTATCTGAGCATTGCCATGCGTTGCCATGTTGTGCATAATCAGATACACACAAATCCTATTGAACAGATTTCGATGTGACGCTTGTTAAGCCATGCACTGCTATGCCATGCGAGGCTAACTGGACCATTACGCTTTATGTCTTTGTTTTGTTGCTTGTAAATGACCATACTTACCATTGCATACCAGAAGTTGAAAAGACCCTGCGCTGGTTATCAAACCAACAACTCGAACATGCATTATTGTGGTCTTACGACACGCTCATACACAGTTGGCTTCAATGTTGCAAGTATGTTCGACACAACAATCGCAGCGCTTGCGTAGTGCAGTCAGACTGTCACTGTATTTGTTGATGGTAGATTGCAAGTAGCGAAAATGCCATCGCTTGCAGATCACTGATGTGTACAATGATTCAAAAACTGCACCTTCAAATTTTAAGCCGACTCTAATGGTCCAGTTAGCCTCGCATGGCATAGCAGTACATGACTTAATAAGTGTCACATCGAAATCTGTTTAATGGAATTTGCGTGTATCTGATTATGCACAACATGTCATCGCATGACAATGCTCAGATAAAAACATAAATGTATCTCTGGCTACGTAGATCAACATACAAGATCTAATTCATTTTAATTTTTGTATGTTTTTCTATAATTTGACGTTTGGCAAAATAGATGTGAAGTTGTAAAATTGTTTGACCAAGTGCGGTTAATTTTTTAAAGTAAATTCGTTTTATTCTTATTTTTATTGTTTAATTTTGACTCTGTGACTATGTTTTACCATTTATTTTGCTGTGTGCTAGAGCTTATCTGCGTTGTATGCGCTGCTATGCTTTGCTAAGCTATCTGGACCATAAGGCTTATATCTACGTTTTCAAAAGATTTATTCAAAGAAAAGAAAACCCTTACCAAGCTTTTAAATTTTTTTTTTTAGCAAAACCAAACTAATACAGAATAGGTGGCTCCAGCGATTATTAAAAAATCATTTATTCATAGAAAAGAAAAGCTTAACCAAGCTTCTTTTTTGAAAAAAAAACAATTGAAATGCAGATACGATAAAAGACATGTGCAAAAAAAAAGATTATTTTAGTTTTATATGTACTGGAAAAATGTAAAAAGTTTTTGAATCCGAGTCAACGCGTACATTTTCTATACGTTAAACTGTTTTTCGATCGTTGTAAACACAAGGATTTATGCGTCACGAGTTACTTAGGTGTGAGTTGGATTTACATTTAATTTTTGATATTCGTTGTATTCTTTTTAATAATAGGCCAGTGCAAGGGTCCTGCCTTAACTAATTCTAGATTATTAAAATATTCTTTAAAAATTCTTAAAATATTATTAATTGTGGGCTATCTTATAAACAGATAAAATCCTAGAACCGTGACAAATACTGAAAAAGTATCCAATACAAGGCAATCAAGCGCGCTAAGGTTTTAAGCTTTTGGTTAAAAAATTATTTTAATACCATAATAGTTCTATGAAAGGTTGTTTTGTTTTTGTGTCATAACTTTGGCTAAGGGCAAGCTAGAAGCTCCAGATTGTGTTTATTTATAGTTCTTTATGTGTGGAACATAGCTAGCTTAAATATTCAGTTATGTCTTAAGTCGACTTAGCGAGTATTTCTTATCGACACAAATATATTGGCCGCATTCAGCGCAGACAACTGTTGTGAACTGTAATGTTAGCGCTACCTTAGTTCACGATGTTGTTCTCTGAATGTGTTGCTGCTCTACACATCAGAAGTTAGATTCAATTTAATTATATATAATTTTTATATAAATTTGATTCAATTGCAAAGGTTTCTCACTTAAATTTGATGCGTTCTTTCTGTGTTTATTAATTTAACAGCGTCAGTAGCAGCATCTGACAGTTAACCAAACAGTTGTGATCATGTAGCATAGAATTTGTTCGCTCGATTAAATGGCGTTCGCTGCCTGATCAGTTTTAGTTAGCGCTCCCAAAATTCGACCATTCAGCGAATTTTCACACAACAGTTGCCAACTGTTGTCTGCGCTGAATGCGGCCATTGTTTTGCGAATGCAATCGCAACAATATCTGAAATTTTTCAAAAACACTTGCAGCTGTTATTTGCGTTACTTACTGCTACAACAAAAATAAAATAAATTGCTTCCATATCCCTAGCAAAGCCGCGGAGGGTTGCTATATAAATGCAATTCTAGTGGGTGTGTTGGTTTCACATATGTTCTTTGTCTAAAAACACTTGTTAAAAACGCAAATACTAATTTTTATAGACGCTGGGATACAGTATTATCATCTAATAATTTGAACGAGATAAACATCGCTGATGATAAAATAACTGAAATAAAACTTAAATTTTAAAAACCAATAAAACGTTTTTTAATAAATAAAAATAAAGAAAATTGTTATTTTTGGAAATTTTTGATTCAATGGGATATATATTTTTTTTTTTTGTTACTGGATTTTATTATTTTAATTTAAATGACATTTAACAGAAATGCAAGACTTATTAAGCTTTGCAATATAATATGAATTCATAAAAAGTTTTAAAAAATTAATTTAAAAAATAATTAAATAATTAGAAAAAAATAAAAAAAAATAAATCTTAATTGTAGTAAAAACAGGAAATATGAATCTTTTCAATCGTCTGACTTCAGTGATCTCATCGAGGAGTGAATTAACCAACGGATTTATATGATCACTTAGCCTTTGCAGGTATCTCTCGCTGAACTTTCTTATCTCGTCCTTTACTTTTGGTATGGAAAGATCTTTTTGTATGGATTTATGAGTAACAAACCAAGGAGCGTTTATAATAAAACGAAGCGTTTTTTACTGGTAGCGTTCCAATATCTCGATTTTAGAGTTACTAGTAGTTCCCCAAAGCTGAAGTCTAGTAAAGGGGAATTTTTCGGTATCGAGTATTTTATATTTGATACTCGAAAATACTCGTTATCGATAATCAATACCGAAAAAGGCTCGATACTTTTTGTTTTTTAACTATATTGAATTTGAAATTGAAGTGCAGTGAATTATTACGCTATGCTAAAGAGCTACTGGTAGTTTGACACTATTGCCGCCAGTGTATTTTTTGTATTTTTTCACACAAATGTGCATAGCTTTTTTATTTTGATATATGTTTAAAAATAGGTAAATACCACGTTGTAACGTGGATAAATGAAAAAAATTTCATTGATCTACCTTTGTCGTAGCGGCTAAAAACTTACTTTTTGTCAACAAAAAAACTTGTCGACATTCGCGTTTTTGGCATGAAGAGATATAACGCTTTTAAAATGTCAGTTCACTCACATCTCTAAAACGCTCTCAAAACCTGGAAAACAAATATTTTTCATTATTTCTTTCTGAAACTTGTTGGTGACAGTAATTTTCATAAATGAAAAATAGTAAAGAATTATTTGATTTATTGAATTTGATACAATGGTTAATTGTGATCTATTTTTAGAATATTTACATGATTTAAGTTTTGAGCTATTTACTTAATTTACTCAAACATACTGAATTTTTAGTACTAACGCAACAACTAAATTTTTAATAAAAAATTGCACTTTGGTTTTCTAAAATAATACCATAATTTTAAAAATTTATTTAAATTCAAAATTTATTTACTAGTTTCTGACGAAGTAAAAAAACTCGTTTCATTTCTATGGTGCATTTCGACAAACTGTCGAACACCAATGAATATTGAAATAAATAAAAAAGCAACTCGATTAGATGGCAGCCTTGGTAGAGTTGATGGCGGTGATCTATAAATAGCCTACCGCTTTAAAATGTCATATGATTACTAGCCATATAATTCAAATGAATGAATTCCTAAATGAGTGAAGTCATATACAAATTTAAAACAGTGAGTTGATCACAGCTTAATCACTCAAAGACTACTGAAGAGGAAAATGTAGCGATTTCCGAAACAGACTGTCTATTCAGCTAAGTGATTGGCTCTATATAGAGTTGTTTTTGTGGTTGTTGCCTTCTTAAAAACTTACTTGATCTAAAGCTCGCAATTTAATTCATGTATTTCAAGGATATGTTTACGATATTCAAAATCAAAATAAAAATTCCTTAGTCTGTCTTTCTCGGTGCGGCTAAACCAAACTTTTAGTATTAAAAAAGTATAGTTTAGAGTGTATACAGTACAGAAGTGAGCCTTCTTAAAATTAAGAATATGAGAGATTTTTGTGAAAGAGGCAGCTGGGACCCTTATTGTTTTCTAAGTACATCAACGACATAGTAAAAATTCCACAATACTCCAATATTCATTTGTGCGCTGATGAGGTTCAATTGTATATAAACTCTAAACCCTCAGATTGCGAAGAGTGCATTGACAAGCTCTGTGTTGACTTAAGGAATATTTACAATTGGGCATCGAAGAATAGGCTTTGCTTCAATCCAGCTAAGTCAAAAAGCATTGTAATCAGAGTTGCCACTTGAAAAAAAATTTAGTTACCAAAATTTGATCAAAAAGTTACCAAAATTATATATCAATAAACTATATAAACAAACGTTTTTTAAAGTAAGAAAATCAATGAAATTATAATTTTTGTTAATAGAAAACATTTATTCAACATTAAAATACTTAAAATAATAAACAGAAATAGTGGTAAATAAGCTTAGTTAATATTAATAAGTAATACATTTTTCTTGTTAAAAATTTCTTATTCTTAATAACTAAAACTCAAAAAATAAGCAAAATTCATAAACTAATATATTTATAAAAATGAGACGTATATCTTTTTTATTTAAATTAAATAAAAATATATAAAAACATATTTAGAAAAAGTATAACTTTTGTCTTGTTTAAAGTTTATTTATTATATTAATATAATAATCACAAGTTAGTAGTAAATTCAGGTTAACGTAATTTTTTGTCACAAAACAAAAAATTATAATTAAATAGAATTATAAAAATGAGATCCTTATCTTTTTTATTTTAAATAAGTAGGAACTAAAAAATATACCTGCATTCATTAGCAAAAAAATATACCTGCATTCATTAGCAATGGATATCAATTTTAAAAAAGTAAATGAATAAACACAAAGATATGGCATTTAATACTTTAAAAAATTATCGGTTTCCTCAAGTTTAAATTTTAATTACTTTTTTATAACAAAAAATCAGAAACTACAAAGATCGTTTATTTTGTAGGATACCAATTCTAACTTCGGGCACTGATTTTAAACATAAGGTAACTTTTTCACCATCACCTCAAGTTAAGCAGTTACTAAAAAATATGATATACAGTTCTTTTTCCAATAACTTCTCCTTGGAACAATCTATTGCATAGTATTTAAAGCTTTTGCTGATATCTTTTTACGTTATAGAAAAACATATTGTAATAGAAACGAAAATTTTATTAAATTTATTCAAAGCAATTTTAAGCGACTGGAAAACCCTTATTTTTTAGCAAGTTACTTTAGAAATTTTTCCTATAAATTTTTCATGTAATCAATTTTCGTTATTTCAAAATATATCTGGAATTATCCGCAATATTTGCAAAGGGAAAATGTATGCTTAAACTTCAAAGACAAAAGATATTTTTTATGATTCGAACAATTTACGGTAGCAATTATGTTTATCATATAAAAGTTTTAAAATTTATGATTTTTAAAGGCCATTTTCTTCAAAACAAAATATGAAAATAAATTTGTTTACAGAAATGGTTGTTTACAAAATCAGCCCTTTTATGAGTAACTTTTCACGTGGAATCGAAAAAGAGAGTTTTCATTTTTAAGGTAAACCTCAAGAACATTCAGGAAACTTAACAAGAAAAAAAACATTCAGAAAAAAATAACTTAAATGCTCAAAACTCCCCTTTCCGATTCCGCGTGAAAAGTTATCCATAATAGGGCTGAATATTTCCTAATCAAAGCTGTCAAATACGATCGAAATCGACTGATGCAATTTTAAGATATTATTCTGTTAGAACAACAGGTTTTTACATTTTTGCCTATAACTCCTAAACTAGAGCTGATGGCGAAGTAAAAAATCTCTATTTTAAATCTAAAAGTCTTCTTCAGGTGACCACACATAATGAGGCTTGTCTCTCATTTCGCAGAGTTCCTTTGAAATCATTATGCTATTTATTGTATTAAAACTCAACTTGTTTCTTAGTTTCGTTTTTATAAGAGAATTCTGTGTTTGACGTTAAATTTCAAGATTGAAATATTTTGACATTTTCTTTTGACATGATTCGCAATATTTTCAGATAATGCGTTCGAAAAACTTAGAGAAATGTTCAATACAAAACATAAAGGTTATGCTGAACTAAAAAATGTTTAATGTAATTTTAAATCCAGTTTTTTATATAAATCTTGCAAACAAACTGATTATTTTGAGTTTTTTGGAAAAACGAAAGCGAAAAAGTTACCAAAACTATAAAAAAAATTACCAAAGCACCAAGTCAAAAATTTTCTACCAAATTTGGTAATTAATTACCAAACTGGCAACCCTGATTGTAATTCATAAAAGTCGATTTGACTTAAGCTCTATCCCCAGCATTAAAATAAACGGTACAGAAATACAATTTGTCGACCAGGCAAAAAATTTAGGGATTACGTTCAACCGATGTTTAACGTGGAATAGTCATATAAATAAATCCATTGGCAAAGTGTATGGTATGCTTCGTAGTTTGTGGACAGTACAATACTTCACGCCTCTTAATATTAGAATGCAGTTAGCAAAAACTTACTTGATTCCAACTCTACTGTATGGCTGTGAAATTTTTGCAAACTGTGATAGTGTAACTAAAGCTAAGCTAAACGTTGTATATAATAACATCGCTCGATTTATTTTTGGACTTAGGCGTACGGATCACGTTTCGCGACATGCGTGTAAAATTTTTCACATGCCTCTGGATTCACTTTTAAATTTTAGAACAATTCTGATGTTACATAAAATTATAAATACTAAGTCACCACCAGAGTTGTTTCAAAAGTTACGTTTTTCGCGTTCTGTTCGTAACAATAATCTTATACCAATACGTCATACTTGCCTAACGTCTGAACGACAATTCTTTGTCTACGCAATTCGGCTTTGGAACTCACTTCCCAGAGATATACAAATTACCAGCAATGCATCAAAATTCAGAAAGAAACTTTTTAATTATCTTGCAGTTTAAATAACGTACCTTCTTACGATTATCTTTTATTTTTTATTTCTTTATTTTTTTTTTCTTGTCCCTCTCTATTCTAGTGAAGAGCCCGGGATACATGACTATTAATTTTTCTCTTTTTATAATAATTAAATTTCTTTAAAATGCTTTACAATGTTTGATGTTTAGATAATAAGTTGCTATATACACATGCTATTTAAATATTGTGTTGCTAGTACTTTAAACATAAGATATTTATCTTGTTGTACTAGCATATATCTCAAACATATATAAATAAATAAATATATAAATAAATAAATAAATAAAAATTATCTGCTTCTACAGCAAAACACAATATATAGAAAAAAATTTTATTATAGTTCATATCAAAAAAATCGATAACCCCTAGGAGAGTCAAATGTATGACCTGGTCCTAGTAATCTTTCTCCCTCAAAATTTCATCTGAACACATCTATACTCTGCGACTCTTCTGGTGATACCCATACAAAAACATAAAAAATAGAAAAAATATCTTCTATAGTTTACATAAAACAATCTATGACCCCTAGGGAGGTCAAATATATGATCTGGATCTATTAATATTTTCCCTTTAACATTTCCTCTGAACACTTCTACGCTCAATCTGCCAACCTTCTACTGGTTCCCATACAAAAAACGCCAATCATTGCTCAAGTACACAAAAACGTGACGAGACTCGAAATATTTTTCATGCGACACTCTAAAAATTTTACCCTAAATTATAATTATTTTTACCAAATAATTATTTAAATAGCATTTTCGTAAGCAATTTTAATTGTTTTTATATATTTCAAATTTATTTCATACTAGCTGATATACCCGGTGTTACTCGGGGGGAAAAACGTAAAATTTTGATGTTTAGGTTTCATTCGTTCAGAAGATAACGATTTTTAGCCTGAAAAAAATGAGCTTCTGAAGTAAAGCGTATGGAAATATGCAAAATGGTATTTTGTCATTCTAAGGAAACGGCGTTATTAGAAAAAGACGTTGTAGATACTAAAAATTTGTGCAATCTTGAAGATATGTGATTTTTTTGGTGTCAAAATTACAGAATTTTTTAAAATTAATTAAACGAAGCTTTTCGCAAAAAAGTATGCTTCTTGGTTGATTTCCCTTACTTTTAAAAGAGTGGAAGAGGCGTAAGGCGAAAGCATAATCTAAGATTCGAGTAAAATGAGAGCCAAATTTGAGTCAAATTCGTCCAGCCGTTAAGATTTGTATTCTGGTCAAACAAACAGAAAATGATTTTTATTAATGTAGATAATTAACTTTCATATAATTTTTTTCTATGAATTTTTCCGATATTTTAAAATCTATTTTTCTATTTGGGGCAAAGAAAAATCCAATAAATAAGAAATTATTTAAATCGGTCCAGCCGATCTTTATATGATACATGTTACATGTAAATGGCATAACTAACCCAACTTTATTTTATTAATTTAGATTAATGTGATAAAATTAATACAAAAAATTTATTAAGTAATAGTTTATTAAGTACAAAAATTAAGTATTTCAATAGCGTATCAGCAAGACATTTACTTTATTGAAGATATGTTTTTTGCTGCATGAAGTGCACTCGGGTTGATTGTCTTCAGTGAAGCACCTTGTGATATACGACATTTTTCGTTTTGTTATCAGGTGCAAGAACAAATAAAGCGGATGTTTTGCCGACACGTGAACATGCCACGTACAATAGACCATGATAAAAACATGCATTTTCTAAATTCAGCCCACAAACACTAAGGGACTGGCCTTGTGATTTGGTAATCGTCATGGCGAATGCAAGGCGAATCGGGAATTGAATAATCTAACAAATAAAAGATCATTAAAATCGATCCAGCCGTTCTTGAGTTATAAATGGTGTAACAAACCCGACTTTGTTTTATATGTATACTATATATATTATATAGATTTTTCAAATCTGCTTCCATTTCCAGTTTCTTTATTTCAATAGCGACTCTTTTATCCCTTTCAATATCCAGTTTTTTTGTTTCCATTTTGAGTTGTACTTCCATTTGTTTTATATCTAAATCTCGAACCGATTTTTCTCTATCCAATTCCAACTTTTGTTCTTCCAAACGTAATTCCCTTTCGAGTTTCAATTCTTCAAAACTTATTCTTTTTTTCTTGCATCATTAACAGCTGTGATATTGAATCAGAATTTTTTGCAATTTTTTTTTTTTAATATTTTGGCCTGTTCAGTCGATTTTTGCAATTGTTTAAGCTAGCAGCACTTGATTTTGAAGGTTGGGAATTGTCTATTAATTCTTCTATGTTATTGTTAATTGTTTCAAAGGTATCGTCATTAGTTTCAAAAATGATTGAGTCGAGGTTGTTGTCTTCAGTGTCCGTAAGCATTTCAAAATCTTTATATCAACAGGTTTCTGTGTCAAAGACTTGCGGCGGATGTCGGTCGGCATCCCAGAATTTGATCGACAATATCCCAAGATGGACAAATTCTGTTGATATTTCTGAAAAATAAAATTTAGTCAATATATAGTTATCTTTACTATTATATAAAATTTAAACTTGTAAAAATTTAGCTTGTAAAACAATTGTACATTGTATAAAAATTAAATACTCGTTGTATTCTACATTAGTAAAAGTGCCGTGCTATGGACTTGCTTTAGCCAATTCAAGTTTATTAAAATTTTCACAATTTCCCTCAATACAAATACTATATTATTAATTGTAGGTTGTTTTAATTGTTCTTTATTAGTACCGAAATAAAGAAAGGTCAGAATCTGTGGACGAAGACTGATATAGAAAAGGAGACCCCTGCGAACCTTTGCAAAGCAGTCAAGTGTGCTATCAAGAAGGTATCGCCAGCAAATCTGCGGAGGGTGGCTAGTATGAAATAATATTATGAAGCCAACAAGAATCCAGTAAGGAAAAACTTTTCACCACTTCAGATCCATGTTGATAGTTCACTCAGTTTTAACTTAAAATAAAGTTCAATAAAATGACGTTTTAATTTTCCGAAGACATAACAAACAATAACAATACTCTTACAAGAAGTTTACCTTTTACTGAGTGTTCTTTTCCTTCTTCCAACAGCCCGGTACCTTTTTTCCTTTCCACTCTGCAGCCGACACATATGTCTTTTTCAAATTTCTAAACTTGCTCTTTAAAATGTACCAATTAAGTTTTTGGAGCCCAGCACATTTTTCTTGTATTTTTAAGTAGAAAAATTGTGCTGTGGGTTTCTATGAAAAAAATTATTACCAATTTCATTAAATTGAAAGAAATAGCAACATGTATCCCCTATACTCACTCCCATCTCTTGCTTTTGTTAGCCTTAGTTTTGTTTCTTGGCAAAGAATGAACTGATGGAAACTATTGACACCAAAGTCGTATCAATCACTTTCATGGTTTTTTGTAACTCCCGAATGTACACTGCTTTATAATTATCTCAATACTTCTGGATTATCCTTAACTGCATCCTATACAGCGTCCAGCAAGTTTGTGGTTTCACATTGATTCCAGCGATGAACAGGGTTTAAACGAAGGTGTTTATTTGCACTTGACTAATAAATAAATAGAAAAGCTTAATTAAATAGAAATATAACTTTCTTCCTTGAACCATTTATAAATAAATAAATTGCAAATATTTTGCCAAAAATTGTTTGCAAATGTTAGTTTGACAACTTTCAATGCAGCAATAGATCTGTGGTTTTAATAACTCGTGTAACCTGTGCTCAGGAACCAAAAATGTATTTTAATTTTTATATTACAGTGCGTTAACACTTTTGATACATTTGCTACTCAGAAACTTTGAGATGTCTTAAAATTCTACCAACATCTTTACAAAATTGTTGTTTTTCTATTAAAAAATGGAAGTTTTTAGACTTTGAAGCTGCAAATCATAAATAATTTGGGACTTGTTAAAACTCATTTACAAAACGATTCATCACTACACTCAATAAGTTTAACGTTTCCGTCTTAACCCTCATCGGTCCCTCGAGTAATACATCTAATCGGTACCATTGTATGCGCGCGTATACACATATATTTTTAATTGTAAAAAAGCTAAAAAAAATAACAACCATTTATGTTTTGTGATTTTTATTACATTGTTTACTATCATATTAATACATTTGAACTTCATAAAGGTAGATTTAGAATGAAATTAATTAGAATATTACATATATTAGGAAAAAAAAATTGAATTTTTAACTTTTGTCAATTATTTGTACATTTTTCGCATAAATTGAAATTATGTTCAGCACAAATGAAATTTCTACACTTTTCACAGCGTGTAGCAAAAAGATTTTTGTTATTTTTATATGTGCAGATGTAGCATCGGCCTCGTTTTGATGTACTTGGTAAATGGCGAATCTCCCGAATTCTTTGAATAACACCTGGAAGCATCATTACTTTGAGGTTGTTTTTTACGTTTAGTGATCTATTTTTCAACGAGATTCAATCCGAGCTCCTCGATAAAAAGGCGACGACGAATATTATGGTTCGTTTTAGAATTTTTCCAATTCGGGAACAATGCAATGAACGTCACGAATGCATTCAACGCACTAACATCAAGCATGTTACAAAATACTGCCATTGGCCACCGATTGACTTTTCGTTTGCATGTGTACGTAGTCACCATTTTATCCATAGTATCAACTCCACTCTTGGTTTTGTTGTAGTCTTCAATGATGTTAGGTTTCTTCTTTTCACTATTCTCATTTATGCTGACAACATTGTGGTATGTACTGAGCAATGTCACAAATCGGTACCGGCGAGGAACATATGACAACATAACTGCTTGGAATTTATGTTCATATACAACTTCTGTATGATAAATTGGCTTTTGGCGCATGTCGAGTAGAACTGAAAGAATTTCAGTCTTATTTTTCCTTATTGTTCCCAAAATAGTCGTGCGATTCTTATGTAAATCTTCTGCCAATTCATACGAAGTGAAAAAGTTGTCACACGTTATATTTCTGTCAGAAAGTCCTTCCACCAAATCCAAAACAACACGCCGTCCGAGATTACGTTCAGGAGTGGCATTACGATTCCGACCAACATAAATTTGTGTCTTGTATGCATACCAGCTTTTTGAGTCGCATTGCACCCAAATTTTGATGCCATATTTCGCCGGCTTGGATGGAATATACTGACGAAACGTACATCGCCCACGATACGGAACTAACTGTTCATCTACGGTAATGTTTTTTCCTGGTGTGTATACAACTTTCAAATTATGAATCCATTTATCGTATACATTTCGAATCGGTGCCAATTTGCCACGTACAGAAGTACTTGTAGATGCAGTGTTGGCCATACGTTGTTCGCGGTCATCAAATCGAATGCAACCATGGATACGCTTGAACATTTTCAAAGACATTGTTGCTCTAAATATTAGCCGACCAGTTTCGTCATTTCACAGTTTAGTGACACATTCACCGTATGGCCGATACACACCAGAAAGCAGCAACAATCCAAAGTATGCGTGCAGAGTGTCCAAATCAATGTTTTCCCAATCGTCTTTGTACTTTCGCGCACCATATAAATTCGTCATGTTCAAAATAATATTCTCAACCGGTTTAAGGAACATGTGAAATGCAGACGAAACATCAACTATAGTAGCAGCTGCTAATGCTTTTGGACCTGAATTAAAACAAAAATGAAACATATAATGAACATGAACCCATAACAAAGAAGGTAGTTTTTTACCTGAAGTGAAATTTTCTGCACGTCGAAATGAATTTCTTCGATTTATTTCAAATGGTTGCGATGAATATGCAATTTTCTTATTTTGTGAAAAATATTTATTTTCAGGATTTGCTGCCTTTTCTTCTGCTAAATTTTGCTGAAGTGGCTCAATATCGTCTTCATCCGAATGCACGCCAACTTCACTTTCATCATTCTCCTCGTCTGATAATGCAAAATCATTGTCACTATTGCACGGAGATTCGCCCGCTTCGCTTTTTAAATCAAAATACATTTCTAGTTCATCTCGCTGCCTTCTTTCACGTAAAACTCTATCAATTTTTATCTAATACTTCGAAACACAACCAAAATTCAAATAAATGTTCAAACAAACTTCACTTATGTGTGTTCCAGAAGAAACTGAATTTCATAAAACGAAAAAATAAGAGCGTGCTATAAATCCACACACAAAAATAAGCGGAAATTCCAGGTTCCTGCTTATGTGTATGCGCGCACATACACAGGTACCGATTCGTAACTATAACTGCACAGGCAAATACAGTAAGGGTACAAATTCAAAAACGGGTTTTTTTGGATGTTCAGGCAAAATAATTCAACTTTGCAAAATACAAGGTCATTCCGGTGAACCGTTTTTATTTTATTCAAGGTTAAAGATCAAAATTGTATGCGTGCGCATACAGGGGACCGATGAGGGTTAAAAAATTTTCTTATTTAACAACTGTATACTTTTAAAATATAGATTGCATACTGCTAGGGATGCAACATCGTTCTTAAATGTTCACTTGACAATTATCGATGTTTAAAAACATCATTAAGAAGACCGATATTTCGATGTTTTTACAATGTTTTCATTTTTGTATTAGGCCTAGTATTGAGGTCGAAAAATATAAGTATTACTTTTATAGATTACATATTTTTATTTGCACTCTTTTATAAAATATGAAAGAAAGAATAATTTCTAACAATGTATGGACGTAGAAAAATTTACAAAAACAAAATTTTAAAACAAGGAATCGACATAATTTCTGTATTTTGCATGAAAAATTTTTTTTGTCTTTTTTCTTCCGACTTCAAAAAACGGGTTTTTTTTGTTCATACAAAACAGAGTTTTTTTGTAAACTTGTTAATGTCCGTTTTTTGAATACTGGATTTGTTTTTCATATTTGCCGAAATCAAAAATAGGCTTTATAGCAAAAATGAGTATCGATGGCGTCAAACGATTTTTTTTTTGTAGGTAAACTTCTATAGTTTCGTTTCAATACTTATCCTTATAGCATGGATAATCTGCTGGCATAACTTGATTGCACCAGCAATCTGGTGTCTTATACCTATATCAAAAAGAAAACATGTTTTCCCATTTCATAAATTAAAAACATTTATTTGTTGCAATTTATCAATTTGGAAATTGACATATTTTTTATTGGGATAATAGGAGACGACAGGTACATCTGCACTTCTGTTTCGCTTACATTTGCTATTGAAGATGCATCAGAATATTTATTTTTTGTGTTATTGTGTGTTAGCTTTTTGTGGTATTTCCTGATGTCAAATTGTGAATCAGCTAAAAATGAGCGAACGATATTGATGTTTTTATTTTTCAGACCGATGTATCGACGATGTATCGCTCATAAGAACATCGATGTCAACATCGATTTTTATGAACGATATACCGTCGATGACGATATATTTTGCATCCCTACATACTGCACGAAATAAGCTGTGAGCAGCTGCATACTTGATCAGCGTGTCTATTTGTTCGTCCTATTTAAACTGCTTCGTTCATGACATAATGAGTATATGCTTAATTTAAATGTATTCTAGCCTTTTACTAATCAAAGCGCCTAGAGAAAACGGAGTTCATTTCCTTATAACGATGTAATTTGTGGGACGATTGCTTGAATATACGTTGTTTATTTTGACGTAGAAATATCTATTGGATATGAAGCTTTTTATGAGTAAGTAAAAAGGCGCAGGTAAAAGTTTTTTAACTTTGCAAAGCAGCCCAAGGTGCCAGACTCGGTGAAATGCTTGTTGTACGTCTAAAAATACAACACTGCAATATTTTTGTTTTCAAACAATGCGATGAATTTACTCATTAGCGCCATGCTTGTGCCTAAATCCAAATTGATATTCAGGAATGATGACTTTACTTTCTAAAACTGGATTTAATCGTCGCAGCAATATTTTTTCAAATATCTCTGAGAATAGAACCAGCATAATTATTGGTTTGCAAGAAGATACAACATCTTCAGGTTTGTTATGTTTGTGTGTCATAGTAATTTTAGCGCTCTTCCACTGCGATGAAAAAATTATGGATCTCATCCACGTCTAATTGTAGGTTAAAGTAAAATGATTGGGACGTATTTTTTAGGTGTTCAGCAAATGCTTCGGCCTTACTGTGATCAGATCTGCAGCATTCACCAGTTGCGTTTTATGCAACGAGTATATATCTATAAGAGATTTCACTCGTTGCTCGTTATTTTTTACTCGCCGATATTAGCCATCCATCGACAGGATAGGGTATTTTGATGGGACATTTATTTTATACCCCTTCAAAAGTGCGAGTTTGTTTACATTTTGTTTTCTATATTTTGATCATTTTGGCTGTGTGCACAAGGGAGCAAAAAGATCGGTATTTTTTAATGTGCTTGCCTGTTTCTTCTTATTTGAATATCTGAAGAAATATTGCAAATTTTATGAATAAAAAATAAAATATTACAGCTTCTTATTTGCATGTGCATGGTTGCCGAGTTTATTTTGTTTCCAGCTGGACATTTTTGTTGTGATTTTGTTGTAGCTATATTTTGGTTGCTGCTGCAGGGAACGATTTTTAGATATTTCATTAGCTGAATAAAAAGAAAGAATTCTGATTTGCCTAATGAAATAATTATTGGATAATAAAAAAATGTAGCAATAAATAGAATTGGTCTAGCAGTATTTAATAAATTTAAAATAAAACAAACAAATATTGTAGATTTAATTAATGAGAATAAAAGTTATATTTGATAAAAATTATGCAGGTTATTATATATATGTATGTGAGTTTTTTTCTTCCATCTTCTTGTAGTTGCCGAATTTAGTTTGTTTCTAGCTGGACATTTTCCTTGTAGCAATATTTTGCTTGCTACTTTGGATACTCAACCATAATTTTTAGATACTTTATTAGATCAATAAAAAGATGAAATTTTGATGATTCGGCTAATGAAATAATTATTAGTCAGGACTTGAAAAAAAAAATTTTTAACAAAAATGCTTTTAATAAATAAAATTAACTTGAATTAACAAAATACAAAATACTTGAATTAACCAAATTTCTTCAAAATCAAAGAAGAATTTATTGTATAAAGATATTCTCCGACAGACGTTGTCCTGCCACCGCCTTACTGCCATATATGAATTTTCATGCTAATCGGAAAAAAAACATTTTGTTTTCACCATTTTCAGTATAGTTGCCGAACGTATCTATATAAGCTATATTACAAAATTTTAGTCTAATACAACCAAAACCGTCCAAAATATGACATTTTTGTTGATTTGTAGGCGGTAAAAGAGGGTGTGGTAAAATATTTTTCCCTTAAACCATCTAAAACTCAAAACAAATCGAGTGCCAAAATTTGAGCTTAATTTACTTTATACCTATCGTTTTAATATTTTAACTGTATTAAAATGTAGAACTAATTTTAATAAAAAAACTTACGAATTTCGTAATCAATTTTTACTAACACTTTTTACAAATTTTACAAAATTTAATACTTTTTAATGCTTGTATTAAAATTTATTCCAAGATTTCTAACCATGAAGGTAGTGTATTATTTTAAAAAATTAAGAAAAATAAAAATAAATAGAATATATGTATATTAGACTGTCCCACTTTTTCAACGTTTTTCCGAAAGTCCCCGGGACACGTTGATTTCTGATTCTACATAGTCTGATTCTAAATAGTCACGCAAAGGCTTTTTGGCTAAAAAAAATTATATTTTCGAAATTTAGCTAAATAAACAATTTCAAAAGAAAACTTCAAAAGTTATTCAAAATATCAGTTTTTTTACAACGATAATATTTTTGAATTATATATTTTGCTCTTCTTTCTCTCTTCTTCATAAGCATGCTTTCGGGTAACCATTTTCTTTCTCTGTGCTTACAAAACAAAATGTAGAGTTTCTACTGCAATTTCAATTTGAAAAAAATTCGGATACACTAAAAAATTGTCGGTCTTTGTAGTCTAGTGGAGAGTGCGCTAGACTCTCAACCCAGAGGTCTCTGCTTCGAATCCGGGCTCGGGCATGGTTCTTTTCACTTTCTTTGTTCATTCCTACATTTAAGAATAATGGAAAATTAAAAATCCACAACTAAATTGTGGAAAATGTGGAATTAAAGGAATGTAACAACTATGGGCTGGAAATGCTTGCCGAGGTTAAGGCATAACACTAGCCTCGGTTAAAAGCAATTCAAATTGTCTTTCACGGTTGTTTCGCCTAAGCAATAATTCACGTATTGTTCCAATCAATTCCTATAAATAAATCTATCCCTTTCCTTTCAGGTCAAAGACCAAACCTTTTTTGTATAAGGCGCATGACTTGGTTCTTTGATCTTTTTTTAAAAAAAAACAACTATTAAATGAAGTTGAAAAACTTGTTGCTTTGGTTTTGACTGTGCCTGCATCAGCAGCTTCATCTGAACGTTCTTTTAGTGCACTAAGACGACTTAAAACGTATTTACGAGTATCTATGACACAGAAACGACTCACTCATGCGGCACTTATACACATTCACAAAGATAAAACCGAAGAATTTAATTCGATGGAGGTGGTGGAAGAGTTTGTTTCTCGCAAGGACAGAAAGAAACATTTTGGAATAATTTAAATTGATATTACTTTTTGTACCTTGCATTGTAACCACGTAAAGATATACCTAGTCTTGCTTTATAAAAGCAACAATTATTTCTTATATTTTCATATTACCATATCAAAGATCCTTTAAAAAATTATCTCTAATATTGAAATTGGAAACACGGTTGACACTTTGGTACAATTGTACCGAAATTGGTACATTTATTTTAACTTGGTATCTTGGTACATTATTTTCCGAGTTGGTACATTTTGTAAAAGATTTACAATTCAACAACTTGATACAAAAAGCGAAATTTAGTAGCACTGTTGAAATGTTCAGACTTATGTTTAGTGGAACTTTCATTGCATTAAGTTCTAAAGGTTGAAAGCTTACATGCTTTTCTTTTCACATATATTAAAAATCACATTTTTTGAGACATTTTTTGAAGCTTGAGGATTTTTTGTGAGAATTTCCACTAAAGCAGAAAAATATCTTCAATCAAAAAATTTTTCTCTTATTACCAAAGATATTCTAAAACAAATTAAAGACAAGTTCGATTTAGGTAAAGAAGATCTAAATGTTTTGAATATAATAACATCTTCATAAGTTATGTCAGAAAACAAAATTTCTTTATTGCCATAATTCAATAATTCATATTAAAATATAATCTCATAGAATGCTACCCTGACGTTATTGTGACTCGGAGGAATCTTGTTCGGGTTCAAATATTAGTTTTTAAAAATGTATTGACGTTGGAAAAAAATTTGGGTATTTTGAGAAAAACTCTGGGTCGTGAAGAATGGATTGGGGGAAATTTGTTTTAATGATTTTATCAATTTTGTAAATAGTCTGATGTGCCTTCCACACAGCTCAACAGCTCCTGAACCAATATTGTTTTATTTTAGCCTGATTAAAACTAAGCTTAGAAATAAATTGGAATATAAAACACTTAACAACATACAGCTCTCTAAAAAATTATGTGTCATACGCAATGAATCTAATTATATTTGGCCAGCAAATGAACTATTTTAATGTATTTATTATTTTGTTAATAGCGTATAACATAACTTAATATTTTTGTTATGTTTGTTATGTAAACAGATATACTCCAGTGAATTATTATAATAAATGTTATCAAATTATTATATTAAAAAAAATTGGTACATTTTTTCCTATTTGGTACATTTTTTCAACAAAAAATTTTAATATTTTTTATTTAGTTTTATATATTTTTTTTTTAAACTAAAATAAAAAATTTCTTTTAAGAAATTTTGGTAATTCTTTTTGCACCCCCATTTTTAATGCCCCCCAGATGAAATTAGCTTCCGACGCGCTTGTTTTAGTGACATTCGTTATAGAAATAAGTTTTGTATTATTAGCCTCACTCGTTTCACTTTCATTGTCATCGCTTAGCTCCGAGAATCTGTTGACAGATTAAGTGTTCGCTTCATTGTTTAGAGGTTGTTGATTGTTTTTCTGGATTTTTAGCAATCGCTTGGGAGAGTCTCCCAATTTTCGTTCTTTATTATTCGGTAAGCTAACTTGTTGCCAAACGACTACTCTTTCGTCGCTTGCTTCATCTTCCATATTGTTACCATGCATAGCAACTGTTCATCTGGGTTTTACAAAACAAGCGAAAACAACAAGAAAACAGTCAGGAACAAGTTTGTTTTGATTTCGATTTATTTAAAGAGTCAATGAGATCAATTCGAGCACAGTCAATTAAAAACAAATGGAAATAATGAAAATTTTCGTTTTTAACATGAAAATATTTGCTTTATTATTGCATTTTAAAATATTTGTTGTTAAAAATCAAACGAAAATTTTATAATTTAATTTTAAAATTGTCTTTTTTAAGTGGAAATAAACGTTTACTATTGCATTTTGGAAAGTTTATTGTTAAAAATCAAACGAACATTTTAGAATCTCTTTTTAAAATTTTAATTTTTAAAATGAAAATATACATTTTACAATTTCATTTTGAAATGTTTGTTTTTATAATTAAAATAAACGTTAGAAGTGCAAAATCTGGGTTGAACGTTTTTAAAAGTTTTAAAAGTGCCAGAAACGTTGTTTTCTCTGTGTAGTTGACCTCTGCATCGGATCTATCTTAAAGTTATAATGTTTTTATGTCTCCAAAGAATGTACCAACTATGAGCATATACCAAAGTATTTTGTTTTTCGTTTTTTACAACTTAAACAATTGATAGTATATTCAACTAAAAAGTTTTTGCCAACCCATTTATTCATTCATTTCAAATAGCATCCCAAACTGACACCAATCTTCAAAAAAATACTGAATGGACATCAAACCATTCGTTATCTAAAAAATTTTATGATTAAAATGTGGGACCCAGCTTAAAGCAGTTTCACCTTTTCCCTTTTAAGACTTTTACATTGTTTTGCAGCCATCGACGGTCTATCCTTCGCCTCAAATTGTGTCCCCAACAAATGTCAATGGTGTTTATCTACTTGTTATTAGGAAATAAGTCACACTACGAGCGAAACATTCAGACAAACAGAGTAGCTGTGCTGCAGTCGCTCATAACCTTGAAGTTTCCTTTTTATCGATTTTCAGATTAAAAAGGATTTAAAAAATAATGTGGTTGTAGTTGTGGTTGGCGTTGCTTCTTTTGTTTTGTGGCGGTCAAACATAAAGCCATTTAAATTTGTTCCTCTTTTTTATTTTGATGAATGAGCAACGCAGGTGTCGTTTATGACTGAATTAAGTATTTAATTAATTTACTTTTAATTATTTTTCTCTTACTCCTCTACAGAAATTGCTGATGGAGCACCTTTTGATTTATGCTTTTTTTTTATTGACAACGTAAATCAGTCGCCTGTCCATTGAGCCGTCACAACAGTAGAAACAGCAAAGAAAACAACACCAATAGCAACAACAACCTGTGCATAAGCAAACTATTGTCTTGGCGTGAGAATGTGCCAAAGTTTATTAAACTCAGAGCAGAGAGAATATATTCTCGTAGGTTTTTTTTTCATTTGTGTTCAGTGTTGCCGTTTTGGCTATTAATAGCCATAAGTTGCCATTTTTTCTCGAGGTCAGTTTTCGGCTATTTAGTGTTTTTATTTTTCATTTAGCTATTTTTTTATTTGGCTATGCTTTTTTTATTCTGAAAAAAATTAATTTTGCTGTTTTACACCTAAATGATTTAAAATTTGTTCGCGAGAGGGAATTTTCTCTTCATGTAAGCACGACCTACCAGCGATGCCAATCATGCAACATACGGCAAGAGTATATAATAATTATACATGTGGCAACTCAAATCACGAGTTTGAGAAGGGGGCGGTTTCGACACCCTAACATAAAAATGTTGTTCTTCTAAATGCAAAGGGACAGGTTGTTTCCAAAGTTAATATGTGCGGCTACGTTTAAAATATTTTTGTTATATTCGAAACTGTGTGAAAAATACATAATTTCAATAAAATGTCGAAACCTCCCCCATTAAGGGGAGTCTTTAGTCCCTTCGTGAGTCTTCAGGGAGGCATAGACACAGAAAGGGAGGCTTCGTCATTTGGTTTGTTTGACTAATATTTTTATATTTAAGTGCATATTTTATTGAAAATTGCCTTACTTTTAGTTCTTAAAAATGGACTTTAATGCAAGAGCAGTTGATTACACTGCTTTACACGTAAAATGCACACCGAACTAAAGTAATTTTTTATGAGTAATTAGGGGTCGGTGATCACAGAAATGGCAAACAAAATTTTTTTTCATTTCGCGGGTTTTCGAGATATCGATAAAAAGGTGTTTTTTAGGTAGTGGGTCGACTCAAACCAAAATATCTCGTTGTTGGTATAACCGAAAGTTACATTCTATATATTGTTGAAAAGGCAATAAAATTACGCATATAGTGACATTTTAATCTTTGCAATCAACAATAAATTAGCAGAGGAACAGATGATCAAACTTAAAATTGAATCAGTTTTTTGTGATTTTTAAAAAAATTTTTCGATTAAATTAATTTTTTTATTAAGGAAAAATAATAAAAAGCAAAATTTTATTTTTTGTATTTCTTACATAGTTTAATACCATAAATAAAAAGTTCAATTTAAACCTCAAAGGTTCTTAAATAAAGAAGTTATTAACATTTTTGTAAAAGCACTAAAAAAAATTTTTTTAGGTCATAGGTTTTTAGAAATAAGTTTTTATTATATTTGATCTTAGTTTTTGTTGAATTTAATTGTTATTATTTATATAATTTTCTTGGTAATATAATTGCTTCCTTTGCTTACGGAACAGTCGTGATCGCGCAAAACACTTTACCCTACGTGCATGGCCGCCACGAAACGCACATACGCCTGGAGAAAACAACATCATTAACACTCCTCTAGTTGACAGAAGCAAGATAATCCTGCCTCCTCTTCACATAAAACTAGGGCTCATAAAAAATTTTGTAAAAGCACTTTCGCAGGACAGTCCTGCGTTCGAACACTTTAAAAATTTGTTCCCAAAACGGTCTCCTCAAAAAATTAAAGAAGGTGTGTTTATTGGTCCTCAAATCAAGAAACTATTTAGCGACGCTAAATTCGAAAATTTCTTAGATGCAGCTGAATTAGAACCATGGAATGCGTTTAAAGTGTAGTTCATGGCTTTCTGGGAAACGAAAGACGTCAAAATTACGTCGAAATTGTAAACACTTTAATTGAAAAATATTCTGCCATTGGTAAAATTACTATATTGAGAACTAAGACCTATTCTAAAATCTTTTTTTTTATTTTCAGTAGCGAATATGTCACTAAAAATGCACTTTTTGTTTAGTCGCTTGGACTACTTTCCACCCAATCTTGGTGATAAGAGCGACGAGCATGCAGAGAGGTTCCACCAGGAAATGATGGAAATTGAGAGGCGATATCAAGACTTTTGGGATCAGAACATGATGGCCGACTACTGCTGGTTCTTAATTAGGGAGGATCCGACGGAAAAAAAAAGAAAAAGTTCGGGCAAAAGTTCGTTTGGTGCAAATATTTAAAATAAAGTAAACATGCTGAACATTAAAAAGTTTGTACTTTTACAGAAATGTCAATGACTTTTTCATTTATAGGCCGATCGATCTAAAGCTAAGCTTTTCTTTTAAAGCATAAGGCTGTGTAAGTTATAAAAAAAATAAAAATGTATTGCTTTTTTTTTGTTTTTCCTTAAAAAAAATTCCTTTAATCGGCAAAAAATCACAAAAAACTCATAAAATTTAAATTTTGATCAGCTTTACCTCTGCTGATTTATTGTTGATTGCAAAGATTCAGACGTCACCATATGCGTAATTTTGCTGCCTTTTCAAAAATATAGAGAATGTAATTCTTGGGGTTACCAACAACGAGATATTTTGGTTTGATTCGACCCACTACCTAAAAAATACCTTTTTATCTATATCTAGAAAACCCCCGAAATGAAAAAAAAATATTTTGCCATTTCTGTGATCATCGACCTCTAATTATTCATAAAAAAATACTTTGGTCCGGGGTGCAAACACAAATTAATTATTTGTAAGCCAGTGTCATACTTAAGTATTATATTATATAGATAGACTATATATAAATGAAAACGTCAGGAGAAAAGCGAAATTTTATTACTTTTTTATCGTATGTTTATGTTAGTACAATCTTCAATATGTATTATAGACTAGTCCCAGAAGTTCCTGGTAGATGGTAAGGAGATGACAGAATGCACACAATTTCATCTTTTAAAGCCATTCATAGTATATCGTCAATAAACGGTTCGTAGAAGGACTAACTGTCACTTTTTCTTTGCAAGAACTTTAAGTCGCTCAAACTGATATTTACTTCTCGTACTACTCTGATAAAATAAAACGGCTGTTTGGCTTTAAATTTGACGAATGAAGTTATTTTTTTCACAGCAGTAACATTGCCCAACATCAGTTGCGACAATTCTTCGTCTTCATCTTGAACAAAAGTTAGGGATTTGTAGGAGTCAGCAATACTAAAGGTATTATAGTGTATTCACCGATACACTATGCCGAAGTCCCTTTTCTCATTTGACGAATCCTCCCTCGCCCACTGTTTATTCATTTAACAAGCCTTAAATGGTGTATAAGCAGCAGTAATGTGTTTAAGTAACTGCACAAGAGAAACGAAAAGTTCAATATTATATTATCTGAGTTTCACATCAAAAGTAATAAGCAAATATTACATAACACGTTGCAGAAATACAAAATTACGTCTAATCACGCATATGCACCAAGCATCACTGACAAATTTTCATGACAACCGCGTTCGGTTGAGGGAAACGTGTTTTTGATTGCGCAAACCAAATAGTGTGAAAAAAAGTAAAAAAAAATGCCACTGTCGAAGCCTACCCCTTCTAACCTACGCAGCAATGTAGATAGCTTTGATCATGAAAAGTAAACTGTGAGAAATTGATTTAAAAAAACAAATTTAGAATCAACATGCAAAAGTAAGAATCTGTTTGTAATTTGTTTGTAAATCTATTTGCAACAAGTTAGTACAGATAGGTTTGTAAGTTTGATTTGTTTTTTTTTTTCTTTATGATACGATGAATAAATATTTTGGCTATTTTTTACATTTTGGCTATTTTTATTTTGCGTTCTGGTTACAAAAACTTTGCTCTGGGAATACCGGTTTTGTTATTCATTTATGTCTAGGTGTGTGTGTACTTATTCATTGGCGTAGCAAGCGGGGGTAAAGGGGCAGTTGCCCCCCGCTTATTTTCCTAGATAACCAATTTAAAAAGAAAACTTCAAAAGTTATTCTAAATATCAGTTTTTTTACAACGATAATATTTTTGTATTATATATTTTGCTCTTATTTCTCTCTTCTTCATAAGCATGCTTTTGGATAACCATTTTCTTTCTCTGTGTTTGCAAAAAGATACAACAAAATGAAGAGTTTCTACTGCAATTCTAATTTGAAAAAATTCGGATACACTGAAAAAACTATTAAATGAAGTTGAAAAACTTGTTGCTTTGAGTTCTTTTAGTGCACTAAGAAGACTTGAAACGTATTTACGAGTATCTATGACACAGAAACGACTCACTCATGCGACACTTATACACATTCACAAAGATAAAACTGAAGAATTTAATTCGATGGAGGTGGTGGAAGAGGTTGTTTCTCGCATGGACAGAGAAAACATTTTGGAATAATTTAAATTGATATAACTTTTTGTACCTTGCATTGTAATCATGTAAAGATATACCTAGTCTTGCTTTATAAAAGCAACAATTATTTCTTATATTTTCATATTACCATATGAAAGATCCTTTAAAGAATTATCTCTAATATAGAAATTGGAAACACGGTTGCCACTTTGGTACAATTGTACCAAAATTGGTACATTTATTTTAACTTGGTACCTTGGTACATTATTTTCCGAGTTGGTACATTTTGTAAAAAATTTGCAATTTAACAACTTGTTACAAAAAGCGAAATTTGGTAGCACTGGAGAAATGTTCAGACTTATGTTTAGTGGAAATTTCATTGCATTAAGTTCTGTAAGTTGAAAGCTTACATGCTTTTCTTGTCATATATATTAAAAACATTTTTTGAGACTTGGCGTTGGAAAAAAATTTTGATATTTTGAGAAAAAGTCTGGGTCGTGAAGAATGTTTTAATGAAGAATGTTTAATTTGTTTTAATGATTTTATCAATTTTGTAAATAGTCTGATGTGCCTTCCACACAGCTCAGCAGCTGCCGAACCAATATTGTTTTATTTTAGCCTGATTAAAACTAAGCTTAGAAATAAATTGGAATATAAAACACTTAACAACATAAAGCTCTCTAAAAAATTATGTGTCGAATGCAATGAATCTAATTATATTTGGCCAGCAAATTAACTATTATGATGTATTTATTATTTTGTTAATAGCGTATTACATAACTTAATATTTTTGTTATGTTTGGTATGTAAACAAATATTCTCCAGTGAATTATTATTACAAATGTTATCAAATTATTATATTAAGAAAAATAGGTACATATTTTCCTATTTAGTACATTTTTTCGGAGAATTTGGTACAACAAAAAATAAACAAGTGGCAACCGTGATTGGAAAACTTTTAAAAATAATGAAATTTTACTATTTTTTATTTAGTTTTATATTTTTTATGTTGACTTTTTATGAGTTTTTAAGAATTAATTTATTCGATTTAAAAACCTCTAAGTAGTTTATAACTGGTGCGATTTCGTTATAATTTTCATTTAAACACAAATCAATCAGTTAAACGTACTTTTTCAGTTAAATTTTCAGTACTCACGATTCGTTCAATCAGTTGAAGAAAAGCTAACGAAGTGCAAATGAAAAAACTATCGAATAAAAAAAACTATCGAATGAATGAATGATTTTGAACTATCGAATAATTCGAATATTTTTATTCGATAGTTCTCATCACTACTTTTAAGAAGTTTTGGTGATTTCTTTTTGCACCCCCATTGGTACTGCCCCCCCGGATGAAATTAGCTTCCGACTCGCTTGCTTATATTGCATGGCTTACATTTGTCTGTCATTGTGTTTCGGTGGTTTTGCCGCTGCGTTTGCTTTCCTCCTAATTTTTATTGCTGTTAACTCTAGCAGGAGTCCTGCATCAATATAAATGAATGGACTTCATTCGTTTGCTGTTTTTCTTACTGTTCTTCGTCCCACCACGAAGCCGTGAATGTTTTGAGCTGATATTTATAACAATAAGGTTATTGATGTGAAGTCGAGACTATTTATTGTATATTTATTGTTTTTTATGGGTTCATTAAAATCCTTTAGGTGTTGCTCTGTGTGAGCCTTATATTAGCTGGCTTTTTGTTTTAATTTCTGAATATTATGCCATAAAAAATACAGTTATCATAACTGCTTATGTTTTGTTTGAAGCCTATTCCGTTTACGATTCTTAAAATCAATGAATTCCGTTCATATAGCGAAATTCATGAATTTTAATGAAAAATTCTTTAGCTCAATGAAGAAATTCTTAAGTTGCATTTGTTTTGTTTTCATCGTAATATTAAATTTTTGTGAGTGTAAGCTTGAATTTATAAATAATTTTTTTCCTTTTTTCTTGTTGCTTCAAAACTAGATGCAAATCGTCGCTGCGCGTCCTAAATTGGTTATATGTTTTTCAGCAACTTTTCAGGAGAACAAAATATCTGATTTTTTTAGAGCATTTCTACTACATAGCAGTTTTGATCACTTCTAAACCAAAAGATATCTAAAAAACGGCAAATGCAGAAACATGGGTGATAGATAGTGTTAATAAAATATGGTTAAAAGTTTTAAACTAACTCTTTGAAATAGTTCCTTAATAAAAATTATTATTTCATTTAATGATTCGAGTAGGTTAAATAAGTTTACATGGACATGGGCGTCCGCAGGGGAGCAAAAAAGGGAAGCGCAGCCCCCTAGACAGTGGCAATTTTTTAAATATCTTCGTGCTAAATCAAAAAGCCGCAAGCTACAATTAAAAAATTTTACGGGAGTTTCAAAAAACTTTCCAAATTGTAAGCTCAAAATTAGGGATTTTAGAACTTTTTTAATAAAAACGTCGTTTTTAGTTGTAGGAATGTAAAATTTTGCAGAAAAATGTATTTTGATAAGGTGCATCAGTAATCAATAAAAAAAGTCGACTTTGAGTTTATTGTAACTTACGGCTTTTTTGATTTTATGTGACGATATTTTCATTATACATATATGTTAATTATTATGAAGAGAACTCAAAAATGCTTTCTTAAGGTATATTTATAAATAAAGCTGAGCTAAACCATGCATTTTTAAATAGTATGTTGTACCCGTCGCAGTAATAAGTTGTGATAACATTTCATTTACCTTTGTTTCACAGTAACTTTTGAACCACGGTTTTTTAGCTTACGGGACACGTACTCTTTCAGTAGACTGCGGCCACCTTGCAATCATACATTGCCTTATATACGGTAATTGTTCAACAAACCAGGCTGAAAGATTTCGGTTGTAAATTTTTTTAAAGTCAACTAATACTAAATAGTACGAAGCCATTAATTAATACTACGAATGTAATGGAAGAAAGTACGAAGTTATTCCTACAAGAAATAGTGGAATAATAAGGAATGATATCCCTATTAGTCGAAGATCATTCTTCGGAGCAACAGATGGTAAGAGGCATTTAAGCCAATATCGCATATGAACTTGGACGATAAGCAAATTTATGTTTTAAAGTAATTAAACACAAGAAGAAAACAAAGTAAAATAAATTAAGTCGGCTTAAAAAAATCGTTTTACTGTTATAAATGATCCAATTTGGATATTTTTTTAATTTTTTGTAAACTTAATAAAATTGCTAGCAATAAAATTGCCAGCCAAAAAATAAAATTGTCAGCATTTAAATTTTAAAAAATTGCAATGATTTACGCAAGGGCAAATCTTCTTATTCAAAAACAAAAAAATTAAGGAAATTCTAATTTAATAGTAATAATTTTTAAAAAAGACTGATGGCAAATTCTTTTTAAGAAAACGCTTTTACATTAGAATATCTGATGGTAAAAAGTATTTTTATGACTACATTTTAAATAGGAAACTCGATTTGAAACATTATTTCATACTTCTTCAAATTCACGTTTTTGAACAGGCGTCGTCCACCCATTATGAGAATTTTCTGGATTTTTTTTTTGCTTATATTAAATCCAGGATTTAGAATTAAGCCTTGCAGGAAGGTTTTGGAATATGTTTAGAAAATGAATGGAGCCCAAAACCCATCTATACATGTACCCCTTGCATGCTGCTAGAACTAATGCATGTTGAACAAGGAAAAAAGTCAGTTGATGTCCATGCGGGGAACATTTTAAGAACAGCGTCAACTCTTATTCTTCATTTTTTTGATTATATAGATTTTTACCTCCTAGGTAATGTAAGGTGAATAGGGTCGTGCACCATTAACGGCGCTTCCGCGAGAGCCTACACTACCCCAACAACACTCAGTTCGTACGCCTGAATATTTTTTAATATAAACAACTTCAACTTTTATTTTTATTAAGAATTCAAAGTTTTTGATACATCAAAGTTTGCTGTATTCTCAAAGCTTGAAATTTCATGTCTTAGGCCGCGTTCATAGTTTTTTGCAGAGCTGAGAGGTTTTGCTGAAAAATGCTTCATGTATAAACATATGGAAAAACCACAGTGTTTATAGTGGAAGCTGAATCCAAGTATAAAGCTACTTTTTAAATGCTTTTCAGCTCCATTTCGCTTGCTAAAACAAGCAAAAAACTCGCACTATAAACACAAATAAGCTCAAGAAGCTACTTTGTGAAGCATTAAATAAGCGCTGAATAAGCGTTCACTATGATCAAAAAAAAGCTCGAAAAAGCTGCTTTATGAATCAGCTGCTAAAGCTTCCACTGTGAACGCGGCCTAAGAAATTACATTTGAAGCTTTAAAAATACAACAAACTTTGTTGTGTCAAAAACATTGATTTCTTAATATAAATAAAAGTTGAAAGTGTTTACATTAGGGCAGTTCACGATCTTGTTGCATCGTTGCAAATGCAAAATAAACAGCTTTTACAAAAACAAAAAGCGTATGTTGCAAAAGCTTTTCAATGCTTTTTGTTTTTGTAAAAGCTGTTTATTTTGCATTTGCAACGATGCAACAAAATCGTGAACTGCCCTATTAAAAAATATTCAGGCGTACGAACTGAGTGTTGTTGGGGTAGTAGGTCCATTGCAAGTCCCTTATTGTTTTGACGTAGAATTACGTCTTACAGCGCGGTTTGTATGGGGGTCATTTTCACGTATTTTTTTAAAGTGATATTTGACACTTTGGGGTATACCTACAGCCTTTAATATTCATCGTAGAAAGAAAAAAAATGCCAAAATATCAGTTTTAGTGGGAATAAAACGAATATCTAATAAAATAGCAAAATCTAAGAAGATGAAAAATTCATATATTCGTATGAGTAATGCACAAGCTGCTGAGCTGCAGTAGCTGCTTATGCTGTTTTTAAGGTTGTTGTTGTTGTTGTGTTTGCTTGTGTGGTTCGTTATAACGTCATTCGTTGTTGTGCTGCTTTTGTTGTTGTTGTTTTTATTAATATGTATGTAAAACATACATATATAAATACACATGAGTTGCTTTTTTTCCCAGATAGACAATCGGCTTGGTTGAAAACGGTGTGCATTTTTAAAAGCACTGAAGCGGACCGTTTCGTTGTCAGCAAACTATGCATTGTGTGTTTCATATAAGCGTGCCATTTATTAAGTTGAATATTAATGTTGATTTTCTATGATTTAAATACAAATTCTAAATGTTTGATAGTTTAAATCATTCTTGTTTTTAAATACAAAATCTAGTTGTGAGCTATAGGTCAGGTTAGAACAATTAATTAATCAAACGAATATTTTTCAAAGAAACAACAGCAACAATACTTTCAATATGAAAAGAAAAAAATTACTAGCTGATTAATTAGTAAGCTGATTGATTAACTAGTTTAACCTGACCTAAAGCTCAATATACGATTTTAAACTATCAAACAACTAGAATTTGTATTTAAAATCAAGAATGATTTAAACTATCAAACAATTAGAATTTATATTAAAATCATAGAAAATCAACACAAAAAATAACAAGGTTATTTAGAAAACTTTAAGTTGTATATTAATTTTATTTGTTGTTAAACAGTTGTAACCTTTTCTTAAAAAAATTTTTATTAAGTTGCAACAATAAACTAAACAATAAAGGGTAACTCAACTGCACTACCTTGATTTCAATACAAGGGTGAAAAAAGGGAAAAAAGACAAGAACAAACGACACATCAAGCGAATATGACATAAATTTCAATTCGATTCTTGATAAATATAAAAAAGGACTTTACAATTATATAGAGAACAGTTTCAAGGTACAAAAACATGTCATTTTCATACCAGCAAATCAGACGCTGCCGTTTTAAGTACCGTTTAGCTGGCACAGTAACATTCATGGCTTGTAGGGTTGTAATGCAATAGAGAATACAGATGCATGTAGCTAGAGAGCCAGTTTGTGGCTACAAAAAAATGTACTACTACTAGCCAAGGTTGCCAGTTAAAATTTAAAACAATCCGACAAAAAGTTACTTTTTTCACAATTACATAAATAAAATACAACAAAAATTACCATTGCAAAGAAAAACAAAAAAGTTTCGCAATAAAAAATTATCAAAAAAAAATCTCACGATCATTAGAAATTACCACACAAATACCACGCGTTTTAAAAAAAAGGCACAGTTTCGATAGTATCGTAAGTATAGATGTAGAATTCCTTTTTATATAGTAATAGAGAAAAATTATGTTTTTTTTCATTCATATTTTTAAAAACTATTTAAAAACATTTCATCTTCTAAATAAAAAGTATTCAAAAACAAATTTGTTATTTTTGTTGCCTTCCTTAAACTTACTTGATCGTAAAAGCTCACAATTAAATTCATGTAAAAATTTGTTTTGTTTTATAAAAAGTTTTCGTTTGATATTTTTAGTGATGAATTTGTTGTTAATTTTTTATGTTGGTTACAACTAAATGTAATTCAAAGTTACGTTTAATAAGTGGAAATAAATATCGGAAAAATTTGAATTATTTATTTTTCCTGTAGTAAAGAGCATTAACATATATAATATATATATCAAACGAAAAGTTTTTATAAAACAAAACAAATTTTATTACGAATTTAATTGAGAGCTTTTTAGATCAAGTTAGTTTGAAGAAGGCAACAACAACAACAACAAATTCGTTTTTGAATAATTTTTATTTTGAAGATGAAATGTTTTAAAATAGTTTTGAAAAATATAAATAAAAAACAAGAATTTTTTTCTATTACTGTATAAAAAAGAATTCTACGTCTGCACTTACGATACTATCGAAACTGTGTCTTTTTTTTAATAGATAAATAAATAATTGTGATAAATTTCAGGCCACTAGCAATTGGTTTGTGAGTTATAGGCTTCCAAAACTGGAAAAACTGGTCTGAAAATCTTGCTGGTTTTATTCATTTTTAAAAAAGAAATATTGGGTAATTTTTTAATTCTTATTTGAAAAGAGGAATATTTTGGGGCTTAATAGTAGTCAATGCGATTATATTTAAGGCTTAAGCAGACATCACATTATTTAATTTACTTAATTACTACGAATATTTGTTAAGAGAAAAATTTTTGAAATTACATGAAAAAGAAATAAAATTTAAAAATATTTCGGTCATGATACAAGAAAGATTTTTATCCCTCTTTGAAATACATATAATTTTATTATGTGTAGAAGCGTGTGTCAACCGATGTATCACGAAAACAAAATTAGTACGAAAAATTTCAGAAAATAGAATTATATTGGTTACATTTATTTTATGTGCATTCTAGACTCTTTTATGCCTTTGCTACCTCCCCCTAGAACAAATCCTGCGGACGCCCTTGTACATGGACACTATAATATTATAAGCTCATAGCTATACCATCATTCTGTGCATAGTAGAAATAGTATCCAAAAATAGTTGTAGAAAAAATATAGTGGAAATATAAAGTATCTAAATAATCTAAAAGTCAACTCTAAATCAAAGGAATTTTTGCAAAGCTAGTTATACCTATTAACAGTAACCATGGTTGCCACTTTAATACAATTGTACCAAAATTGGTACATTTATTTTAACTTGGTGCATAGGTACACTATTTTCCGAATTGGTACATTATGGTTAAAAGCAAATTTTAGTAGAACTTTTCGAGAAATGTTGAAAGTTATGTTAAGTGAAAACTCGCATTGCATTCAGTTTTGAAACTTGCGAGTTTATATGCTTTTCTTGTCATATATATTAAAAAGCAGGAACCCAAAATGATCGTTATTTTTAAATTCCTTAATGAAATGATCACATATAAAAAGTTATTGTTATATACATTTGAATACTGTCCCATGATGCCTATAAGCTGCAGAATTAATTTTTGTTACAATTTTATGTGCCATAATTTTTATAATATAAATCAAATTATACCAATTAGTTTTAGATCGTTATTTCTTCAATCGAAAATAAACAGCAATCATTGATCGAAATTTTTCGAATCAAAAAAAAAATCAAATCAATTTTGAGAAACTACTTTGAACAGTAAGGACAGATGCAATGTTTTTTATTTAAAAATTAATTGGTATAATTTAATTTATATTATAGAATTTCAAAGTTTACAAGCAGCTGTTTACAAAACTTTAATATTAATGACGAAAGACATTTTTTTTAGACTTGAGGATGTTTAGTGAGGAGTGGCACCAAAGCAGAAACATATCTCTACTCAGAAAATGGTTCTTTTTTTCAAAGATTATATATACAATTCTTAAAACAAGTTCAAGACAGGTTCATTTTTGGAAGAGAAGATTTGAAAGATTGGAATATAATAACATCTTAACTAGTTATGTCAGAAAACCAAATTGCTTTATTGCCATAAATTAATAATTTACATTATCTTTTAGAATGCGACCCTGCCGTTATTTTGACTCAGTAGAATCTTTTTCAGCCTTAAAATATTACTTTTTGACGTTGACTATATTTAGGGAAAAAGTGAGGATCATGAAGAATGGATTGGTAGAAATTTCTTTTTATGATTTTACCAATTTTTAAATAATCTGATGTGCCTTCCATATAGCTCAGCAGCTGCTCAACCCGAATTTTTTGATTTTAACCTGATTAAAACTAAGCTTAGAAATAAATAAGAATATAAAACACTAAACAACATAATGCTCTCTAAAGAGTTGTGCGGCGTACGCAATGAATCTCATTATATCCGGTCTGCAAAATAACAATTTCAATGTATTTATTTTTTGTTTATAGCGTATAGCATAACTTAATAATATTTTTGTTATATTTCGTATGTACACAAATAAACACTAGTGAATTATTGTAACTAGTAACTGTTATCAAACTGTTATCTTAAAAAAAAGAATTGGTACATTTTTTTCCTGTTTGGTACATTTTTACGGAGAATTTGGTACACAAACAATAAGCGAGTGGCAACCGTTTCAACACAAGTAAAAAAAATATTTTTCGAGCTTTAAACTTAAATTCTTTTATCTATTTGATTTTTTACTTTAAATAAACTTTTTAAAAACATAAAATCCTAGCTAAAAATTATTTCTAAAACTGCATTGCGGTTTACTCCTACTCTTAACAACAAGCGTCATATCGATAAGAAATAATCGTAAGACACAGTTTCCATTACATGGACGTTGTTATTATTTGTTGTTTATGATATATATGTATATATTTTATTACGAACTTACATTGCTTGAGCGTGTGTCAACAACGCTCAAGACTTGTAAAGAAAATTATTTATTGTATTAATCTTGCTGAAGATTAACAAACACAATTTTCGACGGCAAAAACGAAAGCAACTGATATGTATTTTTATAGTATATGTGATTTATACATACAAGTTAATAACAACAACACAATCAGTTACTGAAAAATTCATATGTAAAACTATTTACTTCCACTAAGAAAACGATGCACAGTGGACTATTTTACCTATTTAGACGGAATTAAACCTGTAACTCGAGTTTGAGGGCACGGAAAAAATTTTTGATTGAGGCTGTTGGGTGGCATATATTCCTTACATGTACAGTTCACACGGACCAAGTTAAAAAATTTGAATGGGAAAATTATACTTTTTTTAACCTACATCACGATTTTTTACTTTTTTTATAATAACATAACTCCTAATCAGAGAATTACACAGAAACCGTTGACCACTTCTTGTAAACGCCACCGTATCAAATCATCAAATTGATAAATACGCCACCGTATTTATCAAATTTTTTGTGCACCAAAAAATCTTTTATCCATTACACCGTACAACAATATTTGGAAAATTTTTTCACACACACGAAATAAACCATATACACGGGAAACCAGAGACAAAGGAATTGTACCAAAAGGAATTGTTTAAAAAAATTTATTTTAATACTTAAAACCTTCAAATCATGACATTATGGGTATCAAATGAAAGAGGACAATCTCTAAAGTGAGAGATATTAAAAATTAATTCAATAACCCACTTTTTTCCAACATTTACAGAATTTCACGGGGGATTTTATCAATTCCACGTTCTTCAGCAAATGTTGAAAGAATATTTTTAAATCAAAATTTAATCAAAACAAGTCTGCTTGTTGATTCAGTATCTTCATTAATTGAAAGGAAAGATTTGTTAGAAGCCACTAAGCAACGTTAGGTTAGGTTAGGTTAAGGTGGCGGCAGGTATTTAGACTTTTGTTGAGGATGTTCTTAATGTGGCAGAAGCTGTAGAAACATGTCATATTAAATCTGAAGCAAGTGTCATGCCTAGCCAAATCAAGTTACTAAGCGTTCTTCTCCACAAACTTTTCCTACCACCACCAACTACAACATTTCGTCGTAAATTGATGTGTTTTAAAGCTCCTTTGCTTAGAAATAAGGAAAGAAAGGTTATAGAGTAGGACCATGGCCCAACCAGGATTCGAACCCGCACCCTTGAGTGACAATCTAGCGCGCTACAATTTTTTGTCCATTTTAATTAATACAGTTTTTTTTTTAAATAAATAATTAAATATATCCAAAAAGTTTCACAATTCATGGAGAAAAAAATAGTACAGGGTTGCCAATATTCGAAGTGCCCTTTTTTTTTTTAAATAAATCAAAGAAACCACAATTTTTTGTCTGTTCGTCATAAATTTCATTTAATTGGGTTCAAGTAGATTTGCTTACATTATTTCTTGAATATGATATCTCGTAAATGGCCGCCATTGGCTTCTACGACATATTGTGCCCGTTTTGCAGCATTTTCCATGGTTTTCTTCAACATTTCGATGGGAATGGCGGTTATTTCTTGACGGATGTTGGTTTTCAGCTCTTCTAGGGTCTTTGGCTTGTTGACGTAAACCTTTGATTTCAAATAACCCCACAAAAAGAAGTCTGGAGGCGTTAAATCTGGTGATCTTGGCGGCCAATCGAAATCACCATTTTTTGACATCAAACGGCCAGGGAACAATTGCTTCAAAAAATCGATTGTAGTGCGGCTTGTGTGTGATGGCGCGCCGTCTTGTTGAAACCAGTAGTGCCTGATACGCTTTCGACGAACGATTGACATGAAAAAATTGTTTATCATATTTAACGCTCCTGATTGACAGTAACTCTGTGGCCATTATCATCTTCGAAAAAGAACGGCCCAATGAGCATTTTAGCACAAACGCCGCACCAAACAGTGACTTTTGCATCGTGAAGAGGTACCTCTTGAATCTCTTGTGGATTTTCAGTGGCATAAATACGGCAATTTTGTTTGTTTACCGTTTTGTTCAACTGAAAATGAGCTTCATCGCTCATTTTTTGAAAGCACGTTGAGTTTTCACTATTGACTTGTTTTGTTGAATGTAAATTTCAACAATTTTAGAGCGTTCGCGTGGCGTGTACTTTTCCATTGTAAATATTTGCTTGGAATGACGCTTCAAACGCGGTATGTCATTAGTCGATTTGGCATCACTGCGGAAAGTTACAGTGTTGCCAGATGGGCGCTTCGAATATTGACAACCCTGTACAATTTGATGCCAAAAAGTACGATTTTTATTCCGATTCGATACAATTTCTAAAGGCTCATTTCCTAAAAGTCATTCGTCGTTTCCTATCTTTGTATTCAGCGTAAATAGCTAACTGCAGTAGTTTTTCTTTGATACACCAAGTACAAAGAGTATAGCAAGTATACCCAGTAGGAGAAGAGTTATTTACTGTTCAACCAGTGATGTTACATAAAATATTGCCAAATTCTGTACCGTGTTATGAAATTACTGCTTTTTCACAAAATTTACTGTATGTTTAGAAATTATAAATGCTGTACGCATAGAAAAAAAGCAAGTCAAATTTTTTAACAAATTATTATTATTAACAAAACCATAAATATTTTTATAAAGTCAAAAAAAAGTACATATATATTAAGATTTTATATTTATATGAAAAAATCGCTTACTGTCATTAAATCACATTTATTTTTTATCTTCAGCTTACATTTGGCATATGTTTATTTATTTAATGAAGTTAAAGGTATGTACAAATTTTATCAAATAAAAAAAATTTCAGTATATTAAAAAATAAATGTTATTGTAGTTCGTATTACGTCTTTAAAATTACTAAATTTCTTTAAATTATTGTACGACTACAAACGACTATTTATCATTATAATGATCATACATGTTATTATTAGGTATATGTAAATAATTATCAAATGTACTGCTTCAAGTGTTTTCGTCGTTATTCTATTTCGTCGTTATTCTATTTCATATTTTGGTTTTATTAACTCGCGCTCAATGAACATATTTTTTGTCACACCGCCAATGAACAGGGTGTGTCACATCCGAGAAAAAAACAGGGTGCGGAAAAATTCGTTCGCAATCGATTAAAATACGATCTTATCGTTCGTTTTTTGTTGTGTGTGAGAATTTTTCAAACGAAAAATTTAACAGCAGACGAACGTTCGCAATCGAAAAAGGAACGCTCTGCTTGCGTTGTTTTTTTTATAACTGATAAATTTGTAAGCTTTGTATTTTTTCGAACGAATTTTTCACACAACAACAAAAAGCAACAAACGTTCGTTTGGAATTGTTCATTAAAAATGAGCGTTTGAAAAAAAAATTCAGGAACGTTCGTTTTCACGTGGTGTTATTAGACAAAATATTAGTTTGTTGTTGTATTTTTGTACACTTTCTGACATGAAAAGATGAAACCAAAATACAGATGTGAACTGTACATGCATATGAGGGAAAAATAATGTTTTAATGCTTTTGAATAAGGTAAATGAACTTGATAAGCCCAATAAAATGAAAAAAGATGGTTTGTTATAAGATCAGATTGCATGATAGGTACAGTACAATGGGTGATATATGTAATGGATATGGTTTGAAGATAATTTTATAATGGGGAATAGTACGGTAAAAATTACCATAATTTTTTTAGTGTTAAGTAAAGTAGAATCGCGGAAAAGTTAACTCGCACAAAAGTTAATCATCGTCAAACAATTCAATTAACTCATCGTTCCCTTAATTCCTATTTCTACCTCGTAATTTGAAGGGTTTTGAGGTATTGTGGTATTTTGTAGTAATTTGAAGTATTTTGTAGTGTTTTGACGTATTTTTTACCCTTGCTAGAGCTTTTTCTCAGAAAATAACATCGGAATTACCACATCCCACAATCGTTGAAAAATACCATAAGTGCTATTTATCGTGCTTTTCTGGTAACATAGGAGGTGACGGGGCATAACCCTGAGGCACATAATCCCAAATTCCAAATTTTTCCATTTAAAAAGAGGACATAGTCCCAAAAATTGTATCTAGTAAAGGGTGTCCCAACAAGAGCGCAATTTTTAAATTTTAAATAAAACACAGATATTTAAAAAAAAAATCGTGAAACTTTATTATATCGTAAAGTAGACAGAATGAGGTTATGTATGGAACAATATATCGTGCAGATGGCCGCCGCGGCTTTGCTGGCATACACGCGATCTTTTAATGAAATTGTCAATGACCGTTTTGCATAAATGCTGCGGTATTTCATTAATGCAGCGTCCAATTTCCTCTTTTAAGGCTTGAGTCGTCGTCGGCTTATTCGCGTAAACCATCGACTTCAAAAACCCCAAAGAAAAAATCTAATGGTGTTAAATCGCACGATCTATGTAGGCGGCCAATTCTGATCTCCAAAACGCAAAATAACACGACCGGGAAATGACAAATGCAGCAATTGAATTGTTTCTCTGGCTGTATGACATGTGGCACCGTCTTGTTGGAACCACATGCCCTCCACATTCATTTCTTCAATTCTAGGCAAGAAAAAACTGGTTATCATTTGACGATACCGAACACCATTGACTGTTTGCGCTTGACCTGCCTCATTTTCATAAAAAAAAGGTCCAATGATTCCTCCAGCCCAAAAACTACACCACACAGTGACACGTTGAGGATGCATTTGCTTCTCGTGAATCACTCGAGGATTTTCCTCACCCCAAATGCGACAATTCTGCCTATTGACGAAGCCATCAAGATGGAAATGGGCCTCGTCACTGAAGATGATTTTAGCGGCAAAAACAGTATTTTCATGTTGTCTCTCCAATACCCAATTAACGAACTCCCTTCGCTGTCCGTGGTCAGCTGGCGTCAGTTCCTCAGTCAATTGAACTTTGTATGCATGAAGATGCAAATCTTATGTCAAAATTCGCTGCATAGTGGATTTGGAGACACCAATTTGCTGAGCTCGGTGTCGAATTGAGGAGGATGGAGTTTGAGTGACATCATCACGTACAGCTGCGACATTTTCGGTCGATCGACCTGGTCGAAGGCGCGTTGTTGTCTTTACATCACTAACAGACCCAGTTTCGGCAAATTTATCCATTAATCTCTTTACAGTTGACTCTTTTGGAGCATTATAGTGACCCCAAATTGATCCCAATTTGCGAACTGTATCCGCAACACTTTCACCATTTTGGTAAAACAATTTCACAATGAGAATGCGTTGTTCATTCATGTAGCGCTCTGTTTTTTATAACCTCGTACTTTCTTCTAGCAAACAATAACAATTGTTCAAAAGTCAAACAATAACACTTCGAATGGCGCCAAATTTAAAAATTGCGTTCTTGTTGGGACACCCTTTATTACAATGTGACGCAATATTCAATTTTTTGACTCCAAACAAAAAATCACTTATCCCAGCCGAAAGTACTCGATGAGAGGAGAAAAGTTATTTCTGGATTTTGCTGGATTGGTTGCCGTTCGTTTTTTATGAGCCTCTATAGTTTTTTCGCCAAATTCGATTTTGAGCACTTTTTTGCAATTTTCTTCTATTTTTCGCATGGCCATAGTACGAAAACTGTGAAAATTGTAGCTTTTGACTCGGCTAACAAAAATGCTGAATATATTAAGTCCGAAAAATTTCATCTTCATGCTCAAAACCCCAAAAATGTCGAAAAGATTACCACTTTTTTCACCGATTTTTTCTGTTTTTCGACTACAGCTCTTGAACTATTGAAAATTTTACCAAACAATCAAGGGAGAAATGTAGCCTATAAAATTATGAACAGCTTTCTAGTACATACCAACTTCATATGACCACACCTTGACAAACATTTTTGCGCTTTTTTTATATTCGTTTTTTATATACGAAACAACAAAATAAATGCGTATTTGTCAAAATCGTTGTTGTTGTTTTTTTTTATGAAAGAACAAAGTAAATTTATATAAGTTAACCCACATAACTCCATGACACGACTTGGCATCACTATTGTGTAAGATCAACCCTGGTTGACCTCATTTACAGCAGTGGTGACAATCAGCTGTGACGCGCGAAGTTGGTTGTGGTTTTACACATGAAATCAACAGATGCAATGGTAAATTTTTGTCATTCTACTTTTTTTATATAAGTGATTGAAGTGAGTGATTGAAAATGGAAAGATGCTCGAAATTAGATAGTTTCTGTTACGTTTGTGGTAAACTAGAGCCAAAACATGGAAAACAAGAACGAAAAAATTTATTTTCTAATAATTTTAAACTCGCATATAAACTTTATTTCGGTGAAGATATACAAGTGGCGACGAACATACGCCAAATACGGTGTGTTATGGCAATCTCTTGGGATGGTTGCATCAAAGAAAATTATGTTTACGGTATGTCAAGCCAATGCTGTGGGTAAGAAATACGTCCGGGGTACATGACCCAGACAAGTGCTACGCTTGCGTAAATTTTACCAAAGAAATTAATAGAAAAAAACGCAGAGCAAAAGTATATAATACCACTGACTCCACTGAATTACCAATACCGATGATGCCGAAGTACCAAAACCACCGAGTCCGAGTATGCTATCAATGATGACATCAGAAAGGGGAAACACCAACTATGGTGACTTCGATCCGGATTTTTTCCCTGAAATTGCAGATGATGCATCAAAGCCACTAGCACAAGAAGAAATCGATTTCCTCGTGGCCAAATTTCGTTTTTCGCAGCGTGATGTCGAATTTTTCACTAAATTTATGAAGCGCAGAAATCTGACACAGAAAAACGTTATCGCCAGTGGTTACCGTAAACGCCAAACTGAGTTCCAGAAACTATGCAACGTCAATGATTTGAATACGTTCACATATTGCAACGACATAAAAGCCTTAGTGAACAAAATGGGTATGGAATATAATGCTGCCGACTGGAGATTATTTATAGATGGCTCCACGTCAAGTTTGAAGGCTGTATTATTACATGTTACAAATAAAATGCCATCCATCCCGTTGGCATTCGGAACGAATATGAAGGAATGTTATAAAGTCATGGCAGATATATTGGACAAAATCAAATATACGCAGCATAACTGGAAAATTTGCTGCGACTTAAAAGTAGTAAATATTTTGCAAGGTGTCATTGAAAAAGGCGGCTTCCCTAAATTCTTCTGCTTCTACTGCACATGGGATTCGAGGTATAAGCATGACCACTATAAGGCCACACATTGGGTGAAAAGAGATCTGAAGACTCAAAAGCATTTGAATTTGTTCAACAAACCGTTAATTGAGAATATTGATATTTTGCTACCACCACTACATATAAAATTGGGCATCGTGAAAAAGTTTATCGAAGTGACCGTCAAAGGTAACGATCAGATTTTCGATTGTTTGAAAGGAATATTTCCGAAACTAAGCAATGATAAAATTACTGCAGGTATTGTATTTAATTTTTTAGCAATAATGTTGATTCACTTCGCTATATTCGCACTGTTCTTTATGTATATTACTTGTTGCCTTTTCTCATTTTTTATACAGGTGTGTTAAATGGACCAGACATCCGCAAACTCATTAAAAGTGAAGCTTTCACGCAAGTATTGTCTGCCAAAAAACTTGAGGCTTGGATTGCAATAAAAGCAGTTATTCAATATGTTTTGGGTAAAAACCGCGTGGACAATGAGAAAGCAACGCAATTGGTGAAGAATATGATCACTGCTTTTGATTCCATTCATGCATCGATGACATTAAAACTCCATTTTATGCACCATCATCTGGACGTGTTCCTGAAACAACTGCCCACAGAATCAGACGAGCAGGGTGAACGATTCCACCAGGTAACCATGCCGATGGAAAGACGTTTCAAAGGTAAGAAAATCGACGCAATGATTGCTGAAGTATGCTGGTGGTCTCAAAAGATATCACGATTCGAGCACGAGTTGACGGAGGATGATAAAGAAGGACATACAGAAGAAGATGTACCGTTATTCACTCCACATACTGGAAATGACGCAGAAGATATCGCCGTGGCTATTTTAAGCTCAGAATCAGACGACGAATCAAACGAATCAAGCGAACCAGATGCAAAGAAATCTCGGCCTTCCACTTCTGGAATATCAAATCATCAACTTCGCGCCAGACAGCCCAAATGGACATCGACGATACTGATTAACCAAAAAAAAAATACAAATTAATACCCGTTTGATGCCTTTTTTTATACTTTTTTTCATACTCTTTCACATATTTTCATGTTTTTCACTTTATTCAGAAAATTCAATACTAAATTGCAAAAAAAAATACAGTTTTTAAACTTTTGCTCAATAAAAATAATAAAATAAAAAATAAATTCAAATTAATCACATTTGTATGGCAAAATCCGTATCAAGGAGTGGTCGTATGAAGTTGGTATGTACTAAAAAGTTGTTTATAATTTTATAGGCTACATTTTTTGTCTTGATTGTTTGGTAAAATTTTCAATAGTTCAAGAGCTGTAGTCGAATAACGGAAAAAATCTGTGAAAAAAGTGGTCTTTTTTTCGACATTTTTGGGGTTTTGAGCATGAAGATGAAATTTTTCCGACTTAATATATTGGGCATTTTTGTTGGCCAAGTTAAGAGCTACAACTTTGCTGAAGACTGCAAATAAAAATTCACAGCATTTTTCGAGCTATGGCCATGCGAAAAATAGAAGAAAATTGCAAAAAAGTGCTTAAAATCGAGTTTTGCGAAAAAACTATAGAGGCTCATAAAAAACGAACGGCAACCAATCTAGCAAAATCCAGAAATTACTTTTCTCCTCTCATCGAGTACTTTCGGCTGGGATAAGTGATTTTTTGTTTGGAATTTTTGTGTTGTACTGTGTTATCATAACACCAAATGGGGATTCAGACCACTTGGACTATGTCCGCTTTTGAAAGGTCATAATCTCAATTGATTCCAACAATTAATATATCCGTGTCGATATGCAATAACGCCTTAAGTCTGATTTAAAAGTTTAGATAAATCTTGCTTTAAATTTTTCAATCGCCATATAAGGTAAATGGAAGTGTTTTTGTTTTTGTGTCATAACTTTGGCTTTGGTAATGCTAGAAGCTCTAAATTGTGTGTGTTTATAGTGCTATATGCGTAGAACACAGCTACAGCAATAACTCAGATCTGTCGTAAGTCGAACTAAGCTATTATTGCTTATAGACAAAGATATAATGACAAAATTATTCGCCCATGTACAGAATGGTGGAATGGTGATAACAACATCTACAAGGTCAAATCAATTTTTTCATGGTGTTTCTTATGACAAAATAATATGCCCTTTCACAGAAAAATGTTAATTCAACAGCAACACAGACCGCGCTCGATGCTACGCATCCGCAACAATTTTTTTCGCGAACTTATTTTAGGAAACGAACGTTCCTGAATTTTTCTTTGAACGATTAGTTTTTATGAAAAATTCAAAACGAACGTTCGTTGCCTGTTATTTTTTGTGGAAAATTCGATCGAAAAAATTTTAAGCTGACAAATTTTTCAGAGATAAAAAATACGACGCCAGCAGAGAGTTCCCCATTCGTTCGTGATAAATTGCGAGAACAATTTTATATGAGGAGAACGATAATTGAGAACAATCGTATTTCAAACGTTCTCTGCACCCTGTTGAAATATGTTATTTGAGTACAATGAAACTTCTAATAAGCAATTTGAGTTTGGTCCTATAAAAAATTTTTAACAGTTAAGATTTTCAATTGAAATACAAATTCAAAGTTAACGATCAATTAAGTATTGAAACAATGGACTGGCTTATTTACTAAGGAAAATTTTGTAAAAAGAATGTTATCGTTAATTTTGATTTTTATGAAGATGATGGAATAATAGATTACATTTTTCAAAATAATAGTGAAATATATCTTGCATTTCACTGTTTAGATACTGTGATGAGGGATGATGGGGGTAGGTTGCTGAAGCAAAAAATGTAAAAAAATCGATTCAATCGCTTCATTTGGAGCAGGACTACAAGTATTTATTAAAGTAAAATAACGAAAACAGACATTTTAAAAAGAAAAACATAAACATACATTAAGGCGCCTCACGAAAAAAGTTGTTCGGGGCAGTTCCTCAAAATAATCCTTGGCTTATGTTATGATGATTCCCCAAATATTTCGACTCTAGCGATAGCCATTCTTATGCTGCAATGGTTTGAAATAACCTTTAAAAATCGAGTTTTTTGTAAAAATATTGGCTGGTGGGTTAGTTAGTAAAAGTGAAATGATCTGAAATAATATAATTGAAAAAGTGCTCCCAAACTGCATCACAAAATTTAAAATTTTTGCATTCGAATTAAAAATAATGATATTTTTCGTGCACTTGATTTGATGATTTTTTTTGAAGTTATTTTCACTATAGTTCAGAAAACTTAATTATTTACTAAACTTAAACTGAAAAAAATAAAACTAAGATATTAATTCTAAAATAAAAACCTACTTAAAAGCTATTGTGAGATATTAACAAAAGAGTTATGAAGTTATTAAAATTTTTAAAGTTTTTGTATGGAAATAAAATAAAAAATATCAAAAATTTTTGATGCATATTAGAAGAGATTTTTCCGGCCTATAATTTCTGATAGTTTTTTTTTTTAAACTATTAGCCAGCCAATATTTTTACACAAAAATCTATTTTTAGAGGTTGTTTCAAACCATTCCAGCTCACGCATGGCTATCTGTAGAGTCGAAATATTTGGGGAATTATCATAACATAAGCCCAGTGTTATTTTGAAAGAAAGACTTTATCAACTTTTTTCTTTTCTATGGAACATTAGGCGCCATAATATACATAGTTGTAGATATTTTCATAGTTAGTTCATTAATTATTTTTGGAACGCGAAGCCAATTTCTCGATGACAGTTTTATCGTTAATAGAAATATCCTTATTAATATATAAAAGCGCTAAGGCACATATTACACGATGATCGTTGATCGGCGTTCAATGAACACTTTTTTACGCTCTTTTACATTTTGATCGTTGGTAGGTCACATGATGATCGTTTCATCGCGATCAAGTCTTGTTTTTTTCTTTATTCCAGCAAGAATTCTTGTTAAAAATAAGGGTTTCATGCAACTTTTTTTTTAATACCTTTCAGTCGAAAAGCAGTACTTCTAGTACTTTTTAGCTGCTAAAAGTGAACACATCTTAAATTTTGCCACCCAGCAACACTGTTTCGATTGTGATTGCTGTCATGTACAGCGTTCAAAAATGAACATATCTTGATCGCCCTAACAATTGTTCATCCGCTCTGGCTCTCAGTGTTTTTTGACAGTTTCGCATTGAAAGCAACAACAAAATAATTTTGAACGCCGATCAACGATCATCGTGTAATATGTGCCTAAGCCATAACACCATTCTATTAGATCTTTATCGATTTTTTACAACAGTATAGTCAAAGCCGACGTAAATTAATATATTTTATGTATTAAATAAATTGCAACGAAAAATTCTGTACTCGTAACTGCATACATTAATTGGTGTGCTTGAGACGAAGTATCACCGCTAGAATTTGAGGAGAACATTTTTTTAAAAGCACTTTGCGATAATCACACACAGCTTAAAAAATCGTGAAACTGACAAATGTACAACTTAAATTCACTTTAACGTTCAGTCGTTAACACTGTAGGGACGTCAAAAAGACACATGAAGATGATGAGAACGTTAACTTATATTTTGGTCGTAGAATTTAGTGGCATACTCAGTTTTTCCCAATCCGATCAAAATCATGAGATATTGCGATTGAAATTTAGTCACTTTTAGACCCATTTTTAGTTATATTTTCCTTAATTTTGGAATACAAAAATTTTGACCACCTCCAATTTTGCTTAAACTTTCAGAATTTAATCTACTTTTAAAAATACTAATTTGAGTTAAAAATTTTTAGATTTTTTTATAGATTTTACGTTTAACAATCAAATTTGGTCAAAATTGAGAGAAATGCAAAATTGCTAAACCTTCGAAAAATCATAGATTACACAAGGCTAGCTTTATTTTCACGTTGGAGGTATTTTCGAAAATATAATAAAAAGTAATTGTTAAAATACTATGAAAAATTTTTTAAATGAAGGTCAAATGATGGTCAAATAACAAAAATCTGAATATCTCGAGAATTTGATCTGATTTGGGAAAACTGAATATGCCACTAAATTCTACGACCGAAAATAAAGTTTAAGTGTCTCAGCGTTTTTTGTGTAATTTAACGAACAAGGAAGCATTGCTTATCATCGCATCGTCAGCATGCTATTACGTTAGCAACAATACATAGGCAAACAATTAAGAAAACCATTTATATTGCATTATATTTTACTTAATGTCTATTAAACAGACTAAGCATGTATATTGTACAATTTTCAATTTATTTTCATGTTATGGTAATTAAATAATTTGGAATATCTGAGCTTTTATTTTATATATAAAAAAATGTTTAATTGCTAAGGGGGGTTTTAACCCTCTGAACCCCCCTATATACGGCGTTGGTACAAGTATTTGCGTACTTGGAAAATATTTAAAAAGTTTGCCACAAGTCACTTCGTATTTTAGAACGTTTCACATTTAGACATATGTCAAACATATAGTCATAAGTCAAACACTGAAAAATGTTTGGCGCAAGTAAGATGCAAGTATTTCACAAATTTATTTATATTCAAGGCTATTATACTTGTGGCAAACATTTTTGTTTTCCTAGTGTAATTTTTTTCTCTTTCTCTTTTCTCTTTCACAGAAGTGAGACTTCTACTTCGACATTTTGTAAATTGCAAACAAGGTAAGTTACCTTGTGACCCTTTTAACTTTTTTACTTTTGTAACTATATAAACTTGGAGAATAGTCTTTTTTTTTACCTTGAGACTTTTTGCCACTTACAACTTTTGGTACCTCTCAAATTTTTGTTTCTAGCTCTTTTTGCAAATTTTTTTAACATATTAGGGCTATTCCCAGTTATGGGCAAATAGCTTTGCAAAGTTATGAAATCTCAAATATTTGCCATCAACTGTGAGCACACTTTTTAGAACACTGTTGCAAGCAAAACTCTCAGCTGTATTGGATGAAAAAAAACAACGCGACCAGTATTTGTGGTGTTTTTCATTATTATTTATCAAAGTATGTTATATTTCAGAGTTTGTAAATTTTGTTTTATTAGCGGCGTTTGGTTAAAATGTGACATCTGATTGATTGGCAAATAAGTGTTTCCCATGCTCGACTGTGTGCAATGTGATTTTAGTGTTGCAAATTTGACGCAGTCGGACAATGCAAATCTGTACATTTTGTTGTTGTGTTGAAAATATTTGCCATCATATTTTGCAAATGCCACGAAGCTACGCTATTTGCTCGTAATCGGGAATAGCCCTATTGTCTACACATTTCATTCACACGACCTTTTGCATCCAGTGATTTTTTGCAGCTTAAAAATTTTTAAATTTTTGCCCCATTCAAAATTGCTATACGAAAGCAAACCAATAAAAATAATAAATGATAAATAATGATAAATAATAATTTAATAATATAAATAACAAATAAAATAATTAAAGTTTGTTAATTAACTCATTCGCTATACACCTAAAATATTCAACTTCTGTGTTGAGTTACAAGCTGTGGTGAATTGATAAAACAGCGTATTCCTAATGGGATACTTTCAGTTGACTGCAAAGAAAATAGTTTAAAAACTATACATTTAAAAAATTTGTTGACCAAAAATATATCTGTGCAAATATATCTTTGAGATTTCTTTCGGTCGCGTCATTTTTGTCAGTGCAGTAAACAAAAATTCCCATAAAAATAGAATTTATCACGAAAAAAGTTCCGTTTGTAAATTTGAAATAATAAATTTTATGAGTTCATACCCAATGACAGTTAAATTCTAAAAAAATTATTACAAAAAATTTAATGTTTGTTTGCGTCCACCAATAAGAACCCATTGAGAAGGATGAACCATGGAACACTCGGAGCGAAATGAAACACATTTCGTACGCTGCCTCAAATGCTTCAAAATTCTTAAATGTTCACGGTACGACACAACGGCGCTGCTGGAACACATCCGCACAGATCATCCAGAGATCGAGATCGTTGAGGGTGGTGTTGATGGAATTGGAGGTGGTGGCGGTGGCACAAAAAATGGGCCATCGGCAAGATGTCAAAGTCAAAAACAAAGATCAACTGATATGTCAATACGTTCTGAAAGAAGTGGGTGTGTCATTACTTACGATATTGCATTGAATATTATAAAATTCTCTCTCTCTTTTCACCTTCTTTATCCATCGAACAGTGGGTTACCGCCAAGATGAAGGCAGCACCAACACCAGTAGCAGAGTTAAGGATCTACCCGAGATCAAGACCTGTGACTATGACCCAGATGAAGACACCAACCAACAGGATACAGATCAGCAGGATCTGAACCAGCAGGATGACGCCAAGGTTATCTATACACGCCGCTACGACAACTCACAGTCTGCCAAACCAAATCCGCGCAGAAGCAGCCGCTACCGTACGTCCATCGAAAAGTGGCGACCCGCGAATGGTACAATCTACTGTCCTAAATGTGGCTGCAACAAACGTCCACTAATCAGAACGAACGCCGAACGTGCATCGAATAATACATGCGGGGCCGCCTGCATTCTAGGCTGTTGGCCATTTTGTTTCCTACCTTGCCTTATTCCCGGTGACAGCAAGGAATACCTGCATTGTGCCAACTGTCAAAACTTTCTGGGTCTCTACGATCGCCAAGCGAATTGTGTTAAACCGAATCGCGAGTTTGTGGAAAATAAACCCCGACGCGAAAATCTTGGCGCGGATGTGACCTGTGACTAAATAAGCAGGTGGCTGGCGAATGGGTGGTGGTGGCTGCGTTCCTGTCTCTGTTGATGATGTGTGTGCGTAGGAAAAATCGCACAAAAGCTTTTCTTCTGCTGTTGACGTTACACGTTAACATTTCCAATGGTTTTATTTAATAATCTTTCTTAACTTTTATACTAACCAAAAGTTTTTGCTAAGGTAAGCTTTTTGGTAGCAAAACTTAAGTGAACATCTGAACAATTTTGTAGCAAAATAAATAGCTTTTCTTAACACGACTTATTGCAAAGAGTTTATTTTGCTGTTAGAAGAAGAAGAAAAAGCTCTGTCGTAAGCCAAATGGGGTTGTAGCATAAACTAAAAAAAGCTTATTAAACAAACACAGCTTTACTCAAAACAAGAATTAACCTATTAAGAGCAAAAGTGAACCACGAAATTCGGAGAAATAACATTTTATAAGGTGAGCATTGAGCTCAACACAAACCTATAAGAAATTGTGTGCCGTGTACAAGAGCGTCATATATGATTCCATTAAAAAATCATTTAAAATTTATTAAATAAACAGAAATAACTTTAATGCACATTTTTAAAACAGTATACACATGTCCAAAATAGAACTTACCTTGTCACAGTTACGCAGACCATAGTATTTTCAACTAATATCGTTATGCTTGGTTTTCACTATGTCATTTTCAGTGGTCAGTAGATGTCAATCAAATTGAAAATAACAACATGCTAACATTTTTTATAACTTTGACAATCTTGGAAAATTGAAAACTAATAAATTATTAAATGAAGCTATACAGAAAATGTTGTAGAGGTTTATTAAGGTGATATTTCAGGTGATAAACTTTTGTGCAGTCATAAAAGTGACATAGTGAAAACCAAGCATTACTCTAATGTCACATTTGTCAGTTCAAGAGCTTCCCTGCAGGAGAATAAAACAATTAAGTAAAGTAAATATTAACTTAATGTGCAAGTGCGTAATGCAAATAAATATAACCAATAAAATAAACAATAAAAGTGCACGAGTGAAAGAAAGAAAATATTAACTTAGTGCGAAAGTGCGTAATGTAAAATAAATATATAACCACTGGTCATTGTGCGTGGTGAATAACAATATACACAGTTGCGTTCAATATTACAGTGCAAACAATAAGTTTGAGCATAGTTGGTTGCTTAATTCGGTGCGCACTACACAAAACTACTATAGCTTAAAAGTACTAGCTAAAAAGTACTTTATTCTCAAATACTTTTAAAGTAGCTTAAAGTCAACGTAGATAAAAGTTTTCTAAATGTAAATCATTTAACATTTGCTTATTTTATATATCCAGGGGCGTAACTATCGGGGGTAAGGGGGTAGACTACTCTCCTTACTTTTTTAGAGTCGGCCTAATTGTTGTTTTTTACTAAAAATTTTTAAAATAATGATTTTTATCAACAATAATTATGAAATCAAATCCAGTCGTACCTTTTATTGCCATTTTCTTCCCAGCAATCAAGTTTAATTGGCTATTTCATTTTAATTCATATTCAAAACTCTCTTCAGTCCCCCAATTCACTTTTAGTCGTACCTTACACAAACTTCACTCGGCTAAAACACTTTAAGTAGTACATTATACAAATTTCAGACGGCCAACTCATTTTAAGTCATATCAGCGTTGAATTGTTGTAAACGAATCCAGTGTTTCTTTGTGACAAAATGCAGAAAAAATTCAGAAAAGTGGTATAAATTTTGTTAAAAAAGTACGGAAATAGTAATGTAAAAGAGAGCAGCGGACCAAATGGAAAAAATGGACGATTTTTAGTCCAATTATGCAACCGTATCCTTGTCAAAAATAAAAACCGAAAATGATACTTTTGTTTGACCAAAAAAATATTAATGATTTTTTATTTAACATTTTAAAGATAAAATTAGATTAATATTTTTATATCTGGACAAAAACTTGAAAGTCATAATATAATGATTAATGCTCAATTTTTTGGATATAACTTAATGATAACAGTCCCTGATACAAATACCTTGTCAAAAAATTGAAAAATAAGTGGAATAAAACAAGCCCAAACGAACAAAGGTTTACTCAGTCGCCACACATATTCCCCTTTTTAAAACCTAATTAATACATTTTTGTAGAACTCTCTCAGATTGAAATTTTTATCCAGAAATACCTAACATTTGTAACAAAATAGTGAATGATCGAAATCGGCCAACATATTTAAAGAAATTTTCTTAGCTCAAGAACTCTGACGTAAAAACTTTAATTTCATAGACTTAACATTTTAATTTAACTACAATTATAATAAATAAATAAATAATGAATTTAAAGCACTTAGTCAAACTATTGAAAAAAGGTCCGTTTTAACCTTTCAACTCGAAATGATGGCAAAAAGAACACCATTTTTAAATCTGCATTCAAAATTCATTTATTATAAAAGCATCGCTTCATGTTATTGTTGATGTTTTAAACAAAATTTCCCAAAGCTCTAAGAAAATTGACTAGTGGACTCGAAATGCTGCATATTCGCTATCAAACCAACTCATTTCTGTGGACTTTATTATAGATCTTGTTTTTATGAAATATGAGCAAGTAAATATGAAACTCCTGACTGAATTTCTTGGAGCCGTTGAACTGAATATTTTAATTTGCTATGAAATATATTTCTTGTGCCCTTAAATCATTAGAAAAAATAAATTCGGACTCTGAAGGTACGGATAACCTAATTAGTAGTGATTTTGCATTGTTAAAATCTTTTAATGTTGATGCTGAAAAGGAATTCTCAATCGCCATCGCCGTCGTATTGCGCCGAAACGTTTGGATGATAACAATGCCAACGCGGCTTATTTTTCGATAAACTGCTTTTATAGAAGAGAATTTAAACTTGTATTGGATAAGATAACCTCACTGATGCGAGATAAATTAAGCAGTTCCTTAGAAACAACAAAGCGTCTGTATGAACTCTTTAATCCAATTTTATCTTCTACTAACTTGACCCAAAAGCGAATTCTAAAATCAACAAAATTGTTACCAAAAAATCGTTTGTTGGATTCAATTGAAAGCAGAATTTGAAGTATTCTATGATCTATGCCAAGGCGTAGAAACTCTATCGGGTGCTAATGTTTCAGAATGCAATAAGAAATCTCTTCCTGCAGTTAACAAAATGTCGCGTTGCTGTGCACAGTGCCTTCTACTGTTTCAGGAAATGAGAGAATGTTCAGCAAATTAAAATTAGTTAAAAATTATTTAAGAACCACGCAAAGTGACTCACGCCTTAATGACTTATTAATACTTTCATCTTAAAATTACATAGTTGATCTCATTAACTTAGATAATATTGCGCAGCAATATTTAAATATTATACTTTAAAATATTTATTTTTAACACATATAAACTATGAGTTTTTAAATAAAAAAAAATAAAAAATTTTTAAATGCTGATTCGGTAATGTTGAAATACTTTTATTTCATTTTCTTTGATAGAGGGAACGATATGAAAACTGCCTTTAAGGGATCTTCTTCACTTGAAAAAGATTGAAAGATTGAAAAGTGTTAGTATATGTATTGCACTACGCTTGAGCTTAAACTGTTTTGCATTATATTTATTATTATTGTAAAATCTCTAAGATTATTACCTACAATCATCTAGTAAAACCTAAAACTCGAATTTTTAGAGCGTTAGAAATGTAAAAAATAGGGTAGTTTTTCAATTTTTGTTTTGAAAATAACGCCAAAAACAGGTATGAGGTTTAGTTGGCTGATAATACGTAATCTTATAGTTTCAAGTATTATCGTTTAGATGAACTAAAAAATTTTCAGTTACCTGTTGTTAAAGCTGAGAAATCGTTGCCACCTTTTTGGATTCGAAAAATTATGTCCAAATTGCGAAAAGCTTAAGAGAACAGATAAAAGGCCAAACCAAAAAAAAAAAAAATCAAAACATTCTTAATTATATGTATTTTGATGTACACAAGCTTTTTTTTTTCATCATTAAAAAAGTTTTTAGTAAAAATAATTACAAAGTGTTTTTTTAGCCGTTCAAATGAAAAATACCCCTTAAGATTTTTTTATATTGATCGAACGGATGAGTAACTTTATATACTTCAGCTATATTGTATTTAAAAAAAAGTCGGGACTTTAGGGTATCCAGTCAGCCGAAATACATTGATGACCCGTCCGACACGCTGTCACTTTTAAAGTAGTCAAGATATATAGAGGGGCGTAACGAGGCCATTTTGATTGGGGGGAATCAAATTGGCCTCGTTACGCCCCTCTATATATCTTGACTACTTTAAAAGTGACAGTCTTTTTGAAACTGGTATTGTAGATTTATTTAAAAATGAGAAAATCCAGCGTGTCGGACGTTTCATTCGGACGCTACTTTTTAACATTTTTCATACGATCCAACGTTTTTTTCCATTCTTCAAATCATTTTTGGTAGGCCGATTACAGAATAGCCTTTAGCTCCCTCTGCAAATTCTCTTTATGACTTCAACCGTCTCAAAATATTTTCCACGAAGCGACAATTTGAGTTTGGGGAATAGAAAAAAGTCACACGGTGCCATATCTTGCGAATATGCTGCTTGTTGAACGATACTGGCATTTTTTCTGGTCAAAAAATCGCGTACAATGCATGATGAGTGAGCTGGTGGATTATCGTTCATTGATATCCTCGCTACAGGAACGTTAATTTATTTTTAAGAAAATAGGAATTGTTAACATAAAAATTCTTAAAATATATAATGTTTTCCTATTTATTATAATTTATACATTAATTCAAATCTGTTCTTACAGAATAGAATTAATTTAAAATAATTTTTTATTTTTTCTTACTTTTTTAAGAGTTTTTGATTCATTTTTGACTATACTCCAAAAAGTTTTACTTTGAAATTTTTATTATTTTTAAAATCACTTTCTTTCCTAAATTAACAACTACAGTTTCGAAAATAATTGAAAATATAAGAAACTGAAAAAAATCCCTTCTGGAATATTTTATTACTACTTCATATTTACCTTGAGTTCAAAAACCGAAATTAGAATTTAAAATTTTCAATAACGCTTATCTTGATGTTATTTATTATAGCATTTATACCAAAGTTACAAAAACGGATTTAAAAAAAAATTTGTATAACGACTTAAGTACATGTAAGCTATTTTGTAAATAAAAATTATTTTTAGATTTTTAAACCAAAAAAGCATTATGAAAATACTGTCGCACCGTCATTTTGAAGGTAGCATTAGAATGCTCTCATATTGTAGAACTTGATTTCATATTGACTTTTAAAATTTTGATTTTCACAGCTTTGAGCAAAAAATAATAATTATTTCTGCTTTTTATTTTTTTAAGGCAAAAATAAAAATCAAAATTCGCCCGATATTTTTTTGGTCACAAAATAACTGGTACGTTTTGATTTTTATTTTTTTAAGCAAAAATAAAAAGTAAAGTTTGCACGATATTTTTTTGGTCACAAAATAACTGGTATGTTTTGATTTTTATTTTTTAAGGCAAAAATAAAAAGCAAAATTGGTCCAACATATTTTAGAGCGCAAAATAACTTGTAAACATTGATTTTAAATTTTGTTATTCAAAAATTAAAAGTGTGGCGATTTGAATGGTTTTAAATGCCGTTTCAAATAGACAAATCAAAGTTATACCAAAATTTATTCGAAAGTTTAAAAAAATCTCATACAAATACAAATATCGGGCAAATTTTGATTTTTATTTTTGCCTTAAAAAAATAAAAAGCAGAAATAATTATTCATGCTGATTGTGTAATCCGGAGGATCAAATGCGGCAGGAGAATTATTCGTTTTCGTTGGATTATCGATTGTAGAATCCGGCGAGTAGCTTCAGAGTGAATCGGTAGCAAAGTTTGCGGATTCGGAGTGAAAAAGGGCTATTGTTGAAAACGCAGTTCATCCGCACTTCATACAAATTTTTTCACTTTTCATCCGCAACAAAATTGGTGCGGATCTCTGCGGATTTGGAGACAATTTCTCAAAAAAGGAAATGCGATACTTGATTTTAAGGTAATTTGAGGTCGCTGAACTCGAATCCAGTGTTAAAAATATTCGTACATGTCGCAATTTTTTTTACTCAAAAATAATTTTTTATAAATATAAAAAAAATTTATTTTTATTAAAGTTTTTCCTAAATGACCTTGTTATTTATTATGTTGGTTTTATATGATTTAAATTCAAATTTCAAATGTTTGATTGTTTAAATCAACTTGATTTTAAATACAAATTCTAGTTGTTTGATAGTTTAAAATCGTTTATTGAGCTTAAGGTCAAAGTTAGAACAATTAATTGTTCTGACGAATCTTTCCAAAGAAACAACAACAACAACAAAGTTTTTTCAATATGAAAAGGAAAAAATCACTAGCTGATTTTATTACGATTTCGACCCGGCTAAAGGCTTCATCAGAAATCTTTGTGATACCCGTGCAAGCGCGTCCTAGCGCACTGCACCACAGAGGCGATGAGATTTGAAGTATCAATTTCTCAGTTTTTTCTCCAACTTCACATTCTCTCATTTATTGCTGTATTTTTGCTTTTACTTTAGTCTTTATGCTTATGTTATTATCTTTATGCTTATGTTAACTACCAAACAACTAGAATTTCTATTTAAAATCAAGTTGAGTTAAACAATCAAACATTTAAAATTTGTATTTAAATCATATTAAACCAACATAATTAATTTTTATCATAGAAGTTTTCGGTGTTTTTCAGAAGCAAAACAAATATTTCGGACTTTATTCGAGTTGTATCCTTAAAGCTGTATGTGCTTTATTCCGCTTTTACACATACCAATCATATTTAAAACAAGGTAATCAACCATTTTTAACCCCTTAATAAAACGTCGAAAAGGTTTCAATTTTATATGAGGAGTATTCCCAATATCGGGCAAACAGCCTTGCATTGTGGGATTTGCAAAATATGATCGCAAATATTTTTAACACATCAGCTTTCCAAATCGAAAAACAACGCAATCGAGTCCATTTCCTTAACAAAATACAAAAATTTATTAGCAGCGTATCTAGCCAAGGTAGAAACATAATCGTCGGGCCAAAGAAGCAGCAAATAGCATCGGAATCTGCACCAGGAGCAGCAAAGATAAGACTGAATGTCTTGGTGTGGATCCAAATGACTCAGAAGCAATGTAAACACCATAATATATACAAAAAACATCAACACCAACAAAAAAAAGTTAGTGAGATGCGTCCTGACGGCTGCAACGCTGAGCTGCGGTGAAAGGAACACTCGCCAAGACCTCCATATTATGTACAAAACATTTGTACATTCTACGAATAGCTTCTGTTTGTATTTCTACAAATATATTATTCGTAATTTTATCCTAAATATTTTTTGGGTGTAGTAGGTGCTCCAGGGTCTCCACTGTGCCCGGTTCCTTGCACTTCCTGCAGTTGTCTTCCGTGGTGATGCCAAGCTTCCTCGCGTGGGCTGCCGTCATGCAGTGACCAGTGAGCATGCTCACTAGTGTCCTGCAATCTTTGCGAGGGCGTGCCAAGATGAACAGAGTTCGTTTTTCGCATTGTGCATTGCACATGATTTTCGTGATTTTGCACGATGTCGTATCTCTCCATCTACGATTCACTGCTAGTGTGACTCTTTTTTCAAGGTTCCTGTACAACTCTTGTAGCGGAGTAAGTACATGTTCTGCGAGTTCTGATTCCAGCCCGGCGCCTTCCTTTGCTAAACCATCTGCTATCTCGTTTCCCTCAATGCCCTGGTGGCTAGGGACCCAATAGATGCGCACTCTTTTCGAAGCGCATAGTGCATCTAGTGCATCTCTGCCAGCCAAGACACTTTTGGACTTGATGCTAGCGGAGCGCATGGATTTGATCGCCGCTTGACTGTCAACGAAAATGTTGATGTTAGAGTGTTGTGTGTCCATGCTGAGGGCTATCTCAGCAGCCTTCCTTATGGCAAATATTTCCGGCTGGAATATACTGCTGTGGTTCGGCAGTTTATATGGCTGCCTTATATTAGGCTCTGCGCAATACACCGCCGCACCTACCCCCGTAGGCATTTTGGAGCCGTCGGTAAATATGTTGACCGTCTGCTGTGCGTGTTCTATACCTTTGCACCAGTCATTTCGTCCCAGGAGAGTTCGTGCTTTGGAATTGACTATCGTGCGAGGCACCATGTAGTCCGTGCTCCTAAGTAGATCCTTTCCGATTGTACAATGTCCAAAATTTTGAATGTGCATGTTGCCTGCTGCCGTAAGGCGTTTTGCCGTTTTTCCGGCTATTAGTTTTGCGTGTATGTCCAGGGGGTCCATACTTAGAATGGTTTCAAGCGCTTTAGTTGGAGTTGACTTCAGTGCCCCCGTGATGCATAGCGCTGCCTGCCGCTGAGTTTTCTCCAAGTGCCTGAGGAATATTGATTTGTTCAGAGCCGGCCACCACACAATAATCCCATAGAGTAGAATAGGACGCACTACCGTTACATAGATCCAGTGCATCAGAAAGGGTGAGGGACCCCAGGTACTGCCTAGCATCTTCTTGGATGTGTATAGCGCAATGGTGGATTTCTTCACCCTTTCTTCCACGACTCCTAGATATTTTGTGTGAGTTTTCGGTATGAGACGTATATCGTTCAATTTCGGTGGTATCCACTGTGATATCTTGTACCTTTTCGTGAACAGAACCAGATCTGTTTTCTAAGACCGACTGAATGTGACTATCTAAGTACATCTTTGAGTGTGCTCTCCATTATGGAACTTACTGTTGATAGACATTTCCCTACTATAATTATGCTTATGTCGTCTGCATAGGCAGTTATCCTCGGGGCTCTACCTGCGAACTTTTCGAGTAGTTCATTAACTACAAGATTCCATAGTAGTGGCGAGAGGACCCCTCCCTGGGGTGTCCCACTGCGAGCTTCCCTTACCATGGATTTAGTGCCCCACTCAGCCCGCACCTTTCTGCAGCTTAGCAACTTGTCTAACCATAGGTTTATTGATGGTGGTGCCTCTATTGCACGTAATCCACTAAGGATTGCGGTGGTTGATACATTGTTGAATGCACCTGAGTTGTCTAGAAACGCTCCGAGTGCGTATTCCTTGTGGTGGAGGGTTTTTCTAGGGTTACTACTAGGGAATGTAGTGCCGTTTCAACCGATTTCCCTTTCGTATATGCGTGCTAGTTGGTTGATAACTGGATTGAATTGTTTCTTAGGTGCAAGTCAATCAGTTTCTAGAGCGTTTTGAGTACAAAGGAGGTCAGACTTATTGGCATGTAGTCTCTCGGACAGGGATGGCTGCTCTTACCTGCCTTCGGTAAGAATACAACCCTCGCTGTCCTCCAAGCCACAGGTACATAGTTTAGCCTGATGCATCCGTTAAATATATTCTTCAGCCATGGGACGACTCGCGGATTCAGCAGTTTGCAACATGGCAGGAATTATACCGTCTGGTCCCGGAGATTTGTATCCCGAGAACGAGTTTATAGCCCATACGATTCCGTCCGACGCTATTAAGTCGTGTGGAACCTGTAGCGGGGTTGTCCTGTGCCCTCGTATTATAGCAGTGTTTGGAGCTTCGGAAAATGCGCCTTTAAAAGCACCTCGAGGGATTCCTGACTGCTCTCCGTCCACTGGCCATTGTCTTTGCGTAGCTGGCTCTGAATGGAGGGCTGCTTTTAGAGTAACCTCCATATTGCCAGCACAATATTTTAAGGATGTTTTAAAAATAAATTTATTGTAGTATTAGTTTTCGAATTTGCAACGCTTTTAAAATTGTCAACACGTACCTAAAATTAGTGCGAAGAAAATTTATCAATAATTTGCAGAAAAATCTATTTCTTTTTAATTTAAAATACTTAAAATTAAATTAAAATCAATATAAAGTTGTACGAGACTGCAGCAAATATTATGGCAGTGGAAAGAAAGTTGAACTGTGGATATTGCAAGAGACGCATTGATGGCGGCTGCATCAAGTGCGGCAGGTGCGTAAATTGGATACATCCTTTGTGTAGTGGTTTAAGTCATCAGCAATACCAGAATGCTATTGAGCAATCTGATGATGAATATGCGTGCCCTGGATGCAAGCAGAAAGGAGATTCCGCAGAAATAGATAAATTACCGGCAAGCCAATTCAGTACAATAATGGAAAAGCTTAGTAGCCTGGATGAAATAAAAAAATCGGTGGATTTCATGTCATCGCGTTATGATGAGCTACTCGGAGCGGTTACACAAAATGAAAAGAAAGTCGAAATGATGGCAAAGGAAAATATGAGATTGTAGGTTGAGGTGGACGAATTGAAAAATTCTGTGAAATTCCTGATGGATGAAAGGGTCAGGAATGATTGTGTTGTGAGGGGATTGACTGACTCTTCCAACGTGAAATCGGCTGCGGAACTCATTACAGACTTGTCTATTTAGCTTAAGGTGCCGGTCGCGAACAGTGACAGTAAAAGCGAGCTTTTTTAAAAATGATGTCTCTGGTAATAATAATAAAAAAGCGTTTTAGTTAAATTCTCTAGTCATGAAAAAAAAATTACTTTTATGGCAGCGAAAAAAGAGGTGAAGGCAGATCCAAACTTAAGAAACACGACAGTCTACAATCTACAGTCTACAGTCTACAATGACTATTTAAATAAGGAAACACTACGGCTGTTTGGACATGACAAAACGCTCAAGAAAGCTGGTTATAGATATGTTTATACAAGAGGCAATGTCATATTTGCTAGGAAGACGGATGGAGTGCGGGCAGAAAAGATATATAACTTTGAAGATGTTGATAAACTGATGGTCACAGATACTACTAATAGCAGGAGAAGCGACGATAGAAACATGATGAATGCACGGCAGGAAGATAATTGTGTGTTAGACGATGATGAAGAAATCAATAAAATAAAAAATGAATTATTTCACAAATATTTTTGAATTTAACGCTTATTTAAAAAATCAGCAGAACAATTTAATTAATATACAGTGGAGTCGGGCTGGGGTGAACATAGGCTAACGTGAACACCCCGCTCGGTGACGGTCTATTTTTTATATTGACTACGTGAACGTTTGAAAATCTGTGTAACGTGAACATTAAAATTCGGGAAAAGAAATGTTTAAGAAGTGTAAAAACATGTAAAAGCAACAGAAAAAATAACTATTAATCAAGTTTGTATTACACATCTGCTATAGAATTGTTTTTGCTTAATTTTTCCTTGTAATTTTTTGGCAGTTTAAAAATAACGCATGTATTGTTTCTAATCAGTTTTGCTTCATTTGCGAATTGTAAATTGTTTTGAATTTCCACAATTGAAAAAATTAAAAAAAATACAGGAGTTTCATATCTGGTATTCCATTATTGTGTCGCCAAATCAACGATATGTGCAATTAATAAAAAAAAGCAGAAAACTGTCAAGGCTGTGTCAGAATGCCAAAGTGGTTCACTAAAAAGAAAAACTCTAAAGAAAGGGTAATATCGGATGGAAAGAGCTCTTTACAGCTAGTTTGTAAAGCAACGATAAAAAGGATTACCCGTGAGTGGTGTCTTACTCAAAGCCAAAGCAAAGAATTTGCATGCTGATCTTCAGGAAAAAGGAAGCTTTAATACCAGTGATGGGTGGCTGGCTGGTTTTAAATGGCGTTTTGGTATACGACTCTTAAAAATATGCGGAGAGAAACTTTCATCTGATAAAGCAAGCGTTGAACCATTTTTACAACGTTTCAGTAACACAACAAAAGAGCTTCAGCTATGTGGAGATCAGATTTATAACGCGGACAAATCAGGTCTTTTTTGGAAGATGCTGCCGTATAAAACGTATGTTTTAAGAACTGAAAAAACTCCCCCTGCTAGAAAAGCAGAAATATCTAGAGTTACGTTTTTGGCATGCACAAATGCTGGACGTCATTAGGTTATTCCTTTAGTCATAGGTCACGCAAAAAAGCCGGGTTGCTTCAAGTCATACGCTATCCCGGTGGATGGACCTAAATGGTTTCACATACGATTTGTGCCTCAGGTAAATTAATGCTACACATAATGCTGCTTTATGGAGTGTCAAAAATTATAAAAATTAATTTTCAGGTAAAAAAAAGTTTCTTCTTCAAGAAGGTTTACCAAGAAAAGCTGTTTAGCTTCTGGAAAATGCTCTTTCCATCCACCACAGGATGTTTTAAGAACAGATGGTGGTTCCATATTCGTCGTATTTATGCCACTAAACGTTACGCCGATAATCCAACCAATGGATCAGAACGTCATTCGCCTTACTAAGCTTAATTACAGAAAGAATCTTCTTGGCATGGCTGTTGCAAGAGGAGATGTAACCCAGTTCTTAAAGGCTTTAACTCTTAAAGATGCAATCTCTTTGTTAATGAGGTCCTGGGACTAATTGAAATCTGATGTATTACAGAAATTCTGGCAACCCATTTTGGAACATACCAGTTTAATGGGGCCTAAAGACAGCAATGATGAAAACGATATTATTCCTTTAAGTACACTTCGAGATCGTTAGCTTTCTCTATAACAGACATCGAACAATGAAATATGATCGATAATGGCCGCATTCTAGCCGAAAAAGTGCTTAAGTAGCGAAGTAGCATAAAATATTTTCGCTATATAAATTGTGAAATCTCAAGGAACATGTTCTGTGGGAGCATATCATTCAGCCCGAGAGTTGTGGAATAGTTCTTTCCGCTGAATGCAGGCAATGACATTCGATTTCCTGATGAACCAGAGGAAATTACTATATCTGATAACGATGACGATAGCGATTCATCAACATGCAATGAGGTTATTAATAATGTAAGCCATAATGAAGCCATACAAGCTTTTGATAAATGCATGAAATGGGCCGAACAAAACATTGCAGACTACTCGAATATTCTTGTCCTCCAAAGCCTTCTTGGGACAGCAGTGCAAAAATTGGTGCAAAATCGCCAAAAATAAACCAAAGTTAATGACTTTCATTCTTTCTTTGCACTAAAAATAAAACAAAACAATGTATGTATTCACATAAATGCTTAGTAAAAATGCTATTTATGTAAAAAAAAAATAGAATCTTGATAGTATGAACAATTTGGATTTGTGAATCGGCGTTGCAAAAATTAGTTCACGTTACCCCGAGTCCAGGCTATCGAAGCGTGCATTGCTGTAGGGGAGATAATCACGGAGGTTCAACTATTTATGTTTCGGAACAGAAGTCAAGTATTGTAGAGCAAGTATGCAATGAATCAAGTTGTCACTTCATCAGAATCTCGTTGCAAACAGTTAAACTCTGTAACAAAAGCTTGATTATTATTGCATATTATAGATCACCGAGATGCCCAACAGATTTGTTCTTGAGCCTTATGGAGGATTAAATTCAACACATAGGATCACGGTGTTGCATTGCTGCTGGCGACTCTAACATAAGTACTCTGTGTCATTCTTCAGACAGACATACATTCACTACACTGCTGAACTCATATTGCTTATCCTTGTCCCATGAATTAATAACCAGGCCAACTTCAGAGTCCTCAATTGATAACGTTTTCTCTAATATACAATTTGAGCAACTTGCCGTAAGCTAGATTGAATAAAAACACAGTGATCACAATATAGTAAGCTGCATAATCAATGTAAAAGCCACGGATGATAGATTTAAAACATCTTGTAAAACAGTCTAAAACTATGAAAACATTTCACACGCTTTTAATATAAACTTGAATATGAATGTCATAAGAGGCATGGGAGATCCTACTGAAATCTATGATAATATTGAACGAGTAATACTAGAAGCTATTGAGATAAACAAAAAAGAGGTAATTACTTAAACCAAACTAAAACATCCAATTTCACCTTGGGTCAATAAAGAATTCTTAGCATGAATAAAAATTTGGAGCAACGTGTATGAAAAACTAACACTAAACACAGGCTAGATGTCAGAATCCGTTTCGATAGGCTTAACAGCATTATTAAAGCGTAAGGAAAATACTTATTGATAACTATTATAAGAACAAATTAACGGATGTCAAAGGAGATATGAAAGCTATGTGGAAGACATTGAATGGTTTTTTTTAATCGGACTGCGTGGACGACTGCTATCGAGAAAGTGGAAAATTCTGATGGAGCAATTTTAACGGATGCACGAGAGGTTGCAAATTGTTTAAACCAGTTTTTTGCAAGTAGAGCTGTTGACATAGTAGAAGCAATTGAAACTAAAGAAGGCGATCATATAAATGCATTCAGAACGCTTAGATTATCCAATGAGCAATTTTCATTTGAAGAAGTAATGGAAGAGGAGATGGAAAATATCATTCAGCAGATAAATATAAAAAAGTCTTGTGGAATAGATGAAATACAGCCGTGTGTCATTAAAAATTCGAAAACCGCTATTGCTAGAGTAATGGTTCATTTATATGCTGCAATTATAAAAACATGCACTTATCCTGCTAAATTCAAGCGTCAAAAAGTAATTCCAATATATAAAGGGGGAGATAAATCCAAATATCAGAACTACAGGCCGCAAATTCCCCAATTCCCCAATTTTCCCAATACTAAAATAATTTAATAGAAAAAATAATGAAGCATCAAATACTTAAGCATTTGGAAGAGACTGGATGTATATATAATCAGCAGTTTGGAATTCGATAGCGATCACCTGATCGGCACCTGATCACACAACCGGCATTCATACAGGCAATCGATGATATTTGCGCGCACTTGGATAGAGGGTGTAAAGAAGTAGGCGGTCTATTCTTTGATTTGCAAAAGGCGTTTGAATGTGGAAGTCATGACATTCTTGTAGAAAAACTCGAGTTTGCTGCTCTTCAAAATATGAGTCTGCAATTGATGAGTAATTACTTAAAGCATAGAGAACAAATTGTATATAATGGTTAAGTAACTAACGAACCGCAAAGAGTAGTATGGGGAGTACCACAAGGTAGTGTGCTTGGACCTTTGCTTTTTTTAATTTTTGTTAATGATATAAAAAACATCACGCTGAATGGTAAATTATTTCTTTTTGCTGATGACATTGCACATTTTTAACCAAGTTTATCACGTTTGGCACTTAGAGCAAAGCTTGAATATGATGTGTCAATTTTGAAGGAATTTTTCCGCTTCAAAAAGATCGCACTAAACGAAGAAAAGACTAAGTTCATAGTATTCTCACCGCAGCACAATGAACCCGAAAAATTTAGGTTTAATGTTAATGAAGCTGAAGTTGAGGAGGAAGAGCAAGTCAAGTTTCTCGGTCTTTTATTCAACAATAACCTCTCATGGAATCAACATATTATAGGAGTGCAAAAAAAGATATCGTACGGCTTGGGATTATTATACAAATTTAGGAATAAACTTACTGTGGATACTAAGTACTTAATATATATGTCTCTAGGTCACTCACACCTATCATACATGACGATGTGTTGGGCCCATAAAAATACAGCTCAGTTAAAAAAACTACAGAGAATGCAAAACAGATGCATGAAAGCAGTTTTCAATCTCCACCCAAGATTTCCAAGTCACCAACTTTACGCACCAGAGCTGAAAAATGTTTTACCATTAATTGGGATGCAAGTGTACTAGAATTTAAGAAATATAAACTATAAAACTACACAGCTAAGGCAGCATTTGCATGGATTTGACACAAGGAACAGAAGCAATTTAGTAGTGGCGAGATGTAGTCGAGAGCTTACGAAGCAACGTTACTTGAATGCTGGACCTAATGCTTACAATAGTTTGCCGGAAGATATAAGAAATGAAGTATCAATTAGTTCATATAAAAATAAATTGAAGAAAAACATCCTAACTAACAATTAATAGATTTTGTACATATGTATGATATTTTAAGAATCGTAGCTAAGCCAGATGGGTAAGCTCCTTCGTAGCCTCAGGGCAATGGAGCAAAATATTGTAAATTTGTATAAACATATATTTTTAAAATAAAAACATTTAAATAAAATAAAAAAACATTGTCTTTTTCTTTATATTTTTCAATTTTATTATAAATAAGTTGCACTTAAACAAATTCACTCGTTATCACAAATATCGTTATAACAAATTCACTCGGATCGGTATTGCAGTTCCTTCGAACGGATTCAACAATGGGACTTTTGCTTTAGAGGGAAGGGAGTGCGGATTTGATCAACTCCCGCCGCAACTGATCCGCCGCATTCCACAATTAGCATGATTATTTTTTGTTCAAAATTTTATGTCACAAGATATTATTTTTCGCGTTTTATTATAAAATTTAAATAAAATTGAAACTAAATTAATAAACAACAGCAGTGTAAAAATAAACAATTATAAAAACAAAAACAAATTTAATCAAAGCAACAAACACCCAGCAGCTCCAACCAACAACACAACAGCAAAACCAGTTTTGCAGAGAGCCAGCCGCCAGCTACAGCATCAACACCTTTGACAACATTCGTGTTTTTTTTTGTCTGACCATGCGCGGGGCTTTTCTATGCTCCTCGTGGTGTAAGTAATTGTTGTTTTTTTCGGTTCCGTCAACTCCCCCATCCTTTCACATTAGTTACGTTTGTAAGTAGGGTTGCACAGTGGGCTGAATTGTGCTGAAGTAAAGGCATAACACTTGCTTCAGTACTTTTTATATTGCTCATGTTGTGCAGCTCTCTTGCAGCCGTAACTAATTACCTTGTATGCCCTTATTTGTTTGATTTTTGCATGGTACGGAAATGTCGGGTCATTTTCGCATAGATTTCTGCAATGTTCGTGGACTGAGGGCGAATTTTTTCTCGGTCTATGTACATTGTACTCTACATAGGCCTCAAATAATGGCACTGAGCGAGACCCAGGTGGCCGAGGATGCAGATCCACTGGATTTTCACATACCTGGGTATCGCTTACTGCCATTGTTTTCTTTGCATAGGGGCATTGCCCTTTTTATAAGAACAGATGTAGCGTACCAGTGTGAGCGGAGTCTGAACGTGACCGATCCAGAGTTTAGTTCAATGTGGGTTAGGTTCAGGCTTCGCTCTCACTTGCTACATTTCTGCTTTATTTATAGAAGTCCGAATCGAGGGAGAGAGCCCACTTTTAACAAACTGGACTCTCTCTCTGATTCGATCACGTTGTTGAAATCGTTGTAGCAGGCGATTTCAATGTCCACAACCCGGCTTGGTTACGTCACTCGGGCCCATTGACACCTGTTGGACAATATGTTGAGCTATTTGCTGAATTGAACCAACTGATTCAACTAGTGAAGAAACCCACTTTTTTCCCCCAAAGTGATTTGCAAAGCCATAATATCCTTGACCTTTTTCTGACTTCACATCATGAAAAATATGATGTGAGTGTCAACGCACCTCTTGGTAACTCGGACCATTGTACCATATCCGCTGTTTTTCCATATTCTAACCCCTGCACCTCTACGCCTAAAGCCCCGAAGAGAACTCATGGTTTTATGGAAAGGCAAATTGGACTGCATTAAATAATTTTTATCGCAGCTTCAATTGGAAATTATGTTTCGCTGATAGAAATGTTAATGCCGCGGCTGTCATGGTACAAGTAATTATTTTATTGGGTATGCGGTCTTTCATTCTCAATAAGATGCGAAGCATTTAACCAAAAGACCACTCATGGTTTAATGAGACTTGCAGGATTGCAGTCAGGTCCAAAGAGGAAGCTTTTCAGAATTGGCGTTCTAACAAAAATACTGATACTAAAAGACTTCGCATCGAGGCAAGGAATCGCTGTAATGCAATTTTAAAACGTGTAAAGTTTCTGCACGAAGCTCGCATTCGAGAACAGGTTCTTCTCTGCCCCAAAGGGAGCAAAAATTTTTGGTCATTTGTTAAAAGAGTTAAGAACCAGACATTGTCATCGATTCCAGCTCTTTTAAAAGATGACCAAATCTTCACTGACTCGGCTGATAAAGCGAACCTATTGGCTGGATTGTTTGCACAAAATTCCACTCTCTCGGATAGCAATCAGCCACTGCCCTTTGTTGAGGGTGGATCTTCTGCAATGCAGGAGATATACTTTCGAACGAGAGTAGTTAAAAGGGTCCTTTCAAATCTCAGCATAAACAAAGCCTCTGGTCCTGATGGCATACCGCCAATTGTGCTTAAAATGTGTGCTTCTTCGCTGGCTCGGCCTTTGCGCAACCTTTTCAACATCTCCTACAGAACAGGAATATTTCCATCTTGTTGGAAGGTGGCAAATGTCCAGCCGGTACCTAAAAAGGGTGATGCCACGAACCCTGCAAACTACCGACCCATTGCGATATGCTCTACGCTTTCCTAAGTTATGGAGACCGTAATAAACTTCAACGTTATGAACTATCTGTAGCACAACCAACTGCTCAGTGACCGTCAATATGGTTTCCGTAGGTCTCGCTCTACTGGTGACCTTATGGCGTTCTTAACCGAAGAATGGAATAAATGCGTTCACTTTTTCGGCGAGAGCAGGGTTGTTGCTCTGGATATTTCAAAAGCGTTCGACCGAGTGTGGCATAAAGCGCTCGTGTCAAAACTTGCTGCATATGGTTTTGGTGGTAGTTTTGCTCGATGGATCACGTGTTTTCTCAAGGACAGAACGATTTGAGTCGTAGTTGATGGTATTTCGTCCGAGAAGCACGCCATCAACGCAGGAGTACCGCAGGGTTCAGTTCTATCGCCAACCTTGTTTCTGGTTTTTATCAACGACCTTCTGTCGCTGACGCATAACCCAATACATTCGTTTGCGGACGACAGCAGCATTTGTCATTAATATTCATTCAAAAAACGCCCAAGCTCTATGGAGATTAAGAGAAAAAGGCAAACTATGAATGACACACTCCTAAATGATCTACAAAAAATCTCCGAGTGGGGTCTTGCTAATAGAGTAGAGTTCAATGCAAGCAAGACCCAGTGTTGTCTGTTAACCCACAAGCGAGTGAATTGCCCTTTAGCTCCTCTCAGTATGAATGGTGTGGATCTTGTGGAATCAGCCGCTCTTGACGTTCTAGGCATATCGATCCAATGTTATCTTCATTGGAATGATCATATTTTCGATGTGTCGAAAGAAGCGGGCAAGTGCCTAAGTTTTCTAAAACTGTGCAAAAAATATTTCACTTCAGCTGATCTTCGCATTATCTGCACCTCATATATTAGGCCGAAAATGGAGTACAATTCGCACAATTGGGCAGGTGCTTCAAGATCTTATTTGGAGCTTCTGGACCGAATTCAACGTCGTGCGATATATTTGAAAGGAGATGAAAGTATTTCATCCTCTCTCAACTCTCTTGAGCATCGACGTAATGTAGGTTGCCTAAGCCTTCTGTATAGGTATTACCATGGGAAGTGTTCAAGGGAGATACATGGCCTGACGCCACCAGCTCGTGTGTTTCCCAGGTCCACTCGGGCAGCTGCCCAAGCCCACCCCTTTACCATTGCATCGATGCCTAATAGAACCTCGCATTACCGCGATAATTCGTTCTTAAGTCGCGCGGTTAAGTTGTGGTTAAGTTGTGTCTCCCTGCGAGCGTGTTTTCCGGCAGTTTTGAGCTGTGCAAATTCAAAACAAATCTTCACCGACACTACTCCATCTATCCACCCTCCAACTAACTATCACCCATCTTCCGAATCAACACAATGCTTACGCATTTATAGGGGGCATCCCCTGAGCGTTGGTTCAGTCTAAAAAAAAAAAAAAAAATGCCTACTCAGTATGGTCTCTGGTTTGAACACACATAATCGAATATGTTTTTGGATATAACTTGTGTTTAAAAAATGCTACAGATGTTCTGATTTTACCAAAGCATTCAGTGAAGTCAAAGAAATACGATGGCATGCTTAACTCAATTTTTTGTTAAGTCGACTTAAGCGGGTATTGTTTGCGACCACAGATATTACAATTTAAAAATTGTATTGACTAATTTTTTATATATTTTATACATATTATTCATAGTATAAGAATTAAAAGAGAGCTGCAGCGCCGACTGTGCTCTCTTTCTCATACTGTCATGTTTGTCAAAGTCAGCTGTGTGGCGAATGAAAACAAAAGAAAAAAAATAAAAATTTAATTATTCCACTTGGAATTTTTTGATGCATAAAATAAAACAAACTTTTTTATTTAAAATAAATGCGAGTTGTGCCTGAATAACCTTTATAAAGAAATGTAACCAATTTTTTCTTGTTCCGACTGAAGAGAAGAGGCGGTAACGTTGGAACATGGCGTGTTCGAGAAATTGTTCTGCTGCTGATTTCTTAAAATCTTATTTGATTTTCAATACAGTTTGTCATTAATCATATAAAAATTTATTTAATATTAATAAAAACACCACATAGAATCATTTTTTATTATTTTTTTTTACAACAGCAAGGAAGTTTAAGTATTTAAGTATACTGGCTTTCGCCACCATATAAAAGCTTTTCAAGAGAGCGACGAGAGAATTGACTTGGACCAATATATTGTTGGTTTTCAGCAAACTCAACAAACTGCTAAACAATTTCTCACAAAGTCAAAATTCAAAATCTGGATAGTAAGCAAACAAAGTTTTAGGTATAGAAACCTTTTATTATAATGTTTCTGTGAATTTTTATTTTATTGAGAATTATTAATTAACATAAGAAATGATATTAAAACTTAAAATTATTTAATACTTTTTAAGAACTGTGTAAAATTTCACATGAACATTTTTCGTCTCATTTTCTGTTAGATTCACCAACTCCTAGCGATAGCTTCGCAGTTTTTTCAGCTTTCTCAGAAGCACATTTTTCGGCACGCTTTTGTTTACTTTGGTCACGTTTTTCCTGCAAGCGTTCCGCGCAATCTTTATGCTGCGTTTTCAGACTCAGCTGGCCCTGAGCTGCTTGTTGGCGAGCACGCTTTGACATACACCGATCGCCACAGCCAAAGTCAACGAAGCGTCCAATAAAACAGCCGCACTGGCTGCAGTAGTGGTTGACGTCATGGCGACCGTTCCAATTCTTACTAATGTTTATTGTTAGTGTAAAAATAATTCAATTAAAAGCTGTTTTGAATTGATTGCATTATAATTTGGTTTTAACCTTTAACCTACCATATTTTAGTGAGCGCCACAAAGCGCTGCAAGCATGTTACCTGCTCCAGACGCACCGTGCTCAATCCAACATGCTGACAGGATACGCAATGAATGTGTGTAGCTTCCTGCTGCAGAAAGCCAATATTTCTTAGTTCGATTTCACGCACCAAAGGCGGCTGCGAATTGCTTAAAACGCCATGCTGCACGTGTTTGATCTCAACACTGGCCATATTTGCTTGATTTTATTATTGTTTATTTTAACAAAAATTTTTCTATTTTTCCAATTATTTACTATACTATAGTGCGCAGCATGCGTCGAAGTAGCAATCTAAACTGAGCATAGTTTTTCCAGTCCTTATCCAGTGGTGCTGGACCGTGAGGAAAAACTGATGCTTTGAAGTAGAACAAATCTGAGATACTTTTGAGTAGATTTCTTCGGTGTGTGCATAAAAGCTTTGAAATAGTCTATTTTTCTCTGACTAGTGAAATTTTTGCTGGATCACAAAAATGTTTACTCTGTGTGGAGCTCTTTGATCAGCTTTTCCACTTACTCTCCCTGTCGCTCTTTCATTTCTTCTCTTCGTTTTGATTCATTTCTATTTATTGTATTATCTATAATAAACTGTCTACTCTTTTTTGCACAAATTTCAAAACATTTTCCATAAGCTTCTCTCTATTGGGCTATTTCGACACAGTTAAAGCCATTCTATTCTTCTGAATGACCGCTTTTGTTTTTAGATTCGCTCTTCCGACCCGCCCAATTAAGCCGTCAGTGTCGCTCGATGCTACAAACAATTTTGATCTACATGACCTCACCCACTTTTGTTTTTTTTTTTTTTTAATTTGAATAAAACATTTTCTTGTTCTATTTTTATGTGATACAACAACTAACGAATGAGCACATAAAAGTACACTGAAAAATGCGTAATCGAAAAAATATGTCTCAAGTGCTTCCAAGCAGATAATATAAGCAAGTAGAGAGAATGCCAGATAGTCGTGTATTATTGATGGTTTTTTTTTAATTAGATTTTGAGACGATGCTGTGATGCTCCAATTTTAATAAACAATTTTTAATGACCTTGAGTAGCTGGCATATAAACGAAAAGTTACAGAATTAATTTACTAGGGTAATTAACACTTTTGAAGCCTTTACCTATAGACACAATGCGTGTTACCGCCGCACAATAGGACACAACCCTATTTTTTCACACATTCATAGTATTGTGCAGCTTGCTTAGGCACAGTATTTTTTAAATGTTTAAAATTTAGTTATTTATCAATCTGTCTGGCCGGATTTTTTGCTTTTCATTTACTATTTTTTACAATATTTATTGAAGAAGTCAATTTTTACAAAAAACAAAGTTTTCCGATGTAAAATTTTACCTAAAGTTAGAAAAAACTGAAGTTATTGAAAATATTTTTTGTTAAATTTACTTTTCAATTTTTAAAAAGATAGAAAGAAAGAAAGTTTATAGATAAATTCATAGAGACTTAAAAATATTTTTTGTTTAAGCAATTGTTAAGATGTTACAAGCAATCAAGATCTTACAGTCAGTCAATTATAGAGTTGTAATGTATTACTCCAAAAGATTACAACAAAAAGCAACTTGCTAGAATTAAATGAACATAAACGTAGTCATGATAAAACAATCTTTTACGTAGCCTTGACAACTACCTACTTAATCGCGAGCTGCGGTCAGCTCAAACCCAAAACATTTTTGATATCTCTATTTTGCATCAGCTGCCATAGCAACCATAGCACGCTCTCGTTTTAATTTTTTTTTTACATTTTGCAGCTAGAACTGTCGCTACCATGGCAGAACTAGAGAAGGTAGCTGCATTTCAGACTGCGTTCTCTTTCTCATATCCAAAATTGTCAAAGTCAGCTTTTTGCGAATGAGAACAAAAGGAAAAGGCCACATTCAGCGGAGTCAACAGTTGGTAACTGACTGTTGTCGTAAAATTCCTTGAGAAACCTTTGTAATTAAATTATTTACATAATTAAACAGTTATAATAATCAAATTAAATAATTTTCTACTTTTTAACGTTTAAAGTAACAACACATTCAGAGAAAAACATCATTCACTAAGGTATCGCTACTCTAACAGTTCACAGTAGTTGACTCCACTGAGTGCGGCCAATTTTCGCTTTATCATCATTCTCAGATTTTCTAAGAGCTGTCAAATTCGTTTTGACAGTTTCAGCAGTCTGTCTCTCCGAAATGCATATACCTTGTCTAATTCTGCCGTGGTCGCTACTACTTGTATTATTTTACTATGAACGTAATGACATATAAATGAATGACACATATGTATTGTATTTCGTAAGATGATTTCTCAATTAGAATTAAAATTATACCTTAAAGCTACATAATAGCACAAGAAAATAATAAGGCTTCTCATCTAAGCATGTAACTGACCCGTAAACATTGTAAACCTTGTGAACTTACATGCGCGTAAACGATCTGTCAAAATTTTTATGGGCGTGAGTTTACATCATTTCCGAGCCTATTTTGTAGTGTAAACTAGCATGTAAATCTACGTGTGTGAATGAGGGTTGTCTTTGGCGCTAATCATTAAATATTTAAAGTAGTTGAAGTAAATATAAACACGTTTTATTTATTTTTCTATGTTAATGAAGGTTTTTAAAAGGTTTAAAATTTAAAAAAGTCATAATGTTGTCGCTGCCGCAGCCGCCATTTTGTCCACATTTACGCTATTTACACTTTATCTCTCATCAAAAGTTTAAATGCTTTACATGTTTACATGTTTACATGCTTAGATGAGAACCCTTAATATAAAAGTACTAGTACATATACAAAACTATACTCACAGAATTTGAAAAGAACATGCACAAACGTTTTTTCTTAGCCTCTACGAGTGCCAGGAGATATCTATATATTTAAACATGGATGTATATATGTGGATATTTATTTATTTATTTATTACACAATATATTGTACAAATAAGATTTCTCTTTTCAGTAAGTACAAATATTTAATAAGTTTATATACCAACAATAGTAATAAAAGCAAACATGATTGTTGTAGTTTAATAAAATTTTCCATTTAAAAATAAAAAGTATAAAACTATAAAATTTAAATTGCCCATGTTTGGCAAGATGAGATAAAAGTTAAAAAGGAGGAAATTAAAGTAAGAAAGTGGAAACGGGAGAAGAGAAGTTATTTAGAGATAATAAAATGCTGAAAAAGTTTTTGTTTGAAAGTGTTTGCGTTGCCTGATTTTTATATTAGTAGGAAGTAGAATCTGTGGAATGGATTTATCGCATGAATTAAGAAATGTCTGGAAGTTATTAAGTAATAATGTACTGGTAATATTAGTTGCGCAGTTCTCAAAGTCCTGGAAAATCTTACTATTTCAAAAAGATTGTCTGGCTCCTCATTTCTTATTATATTAAATAACAATATCAACTCGAAGAAATCAGAGTACACAGGGAGCTATGAAAGAAGAACTGAGCGACAAATTACAATACAGTTGAAGGCTTTCGAAAAATCAAAAAATAAAAACAATATCAAACACAACATATCCTTATCTAAACCAGACTTCTGTCTTCACATACCTTAAGAAGCGCTGTCACGAAAGCCAGATTGATGTTTTGTGATATGGTTATTAATGATAATAATAGATTTTTAATTGATTGCTTAAAATAATTGTAAAGGCTTTCCTAAGAAATGGAAGAATTGCTATTGGACGATATTCGGTATTATTAGATGATGTCGATTTTTGCATTAGAAGAATTTTTGATATTTTCCATAGAGAAGGAAATTGTGACGTTGTTATTATTGTATTAAAAATATTTTAACAAAAACAGGATTAATTCCAGAATGCAGATATATGGGTATGTTTTATTTCGCTAAGGGGGAACCTACAAAATGTCCCACCGTGCAGGCGGAAGTGTACGATTTTAACGCACTAAACCTAAATGATACCTCATGGTACCAAAACCTTCTTATTGAATCTTCGACCCTGTAGAACCCCGTGGCACTGCTATAAAACATGAATTCGTGGGGCTTGGAAGAGGAACTAAGCTGGAAACTGTTTGGCTACTGCCGTGATCTACGGTGGAAGGGTCGTGGGATCCACAATCTCTACCTCATCTACCTTGCGCGCACTCAACTTTTTGCAGATCATCGGTTATTTGTCTAACCAGTGTGCTTACCACCGACCAGATCTTTTCGCTCTTTAACTTAAGAAAAATTTTTTGGTGTGTTAGCGTTTTGCCGAGACAGGCCGAGGCCTCAAGTCTGGCGTTATGGAACATGGTGAAAACAAAAAGAACGTGCGCCTCGTCTTACAGAGTATTTTCTGTGCAATGAGTACAGTAAGGATCGGTCGCGTGTTTATACTTGTGAAGGTATGTCCTGAAGCAACTATGTTCGTTTAGTATCTGTGTAAGGTAGAAGTTCACTGAGCCATGGCTTTTGCTATACCGCTCGGTTAGGCTAGGGATAAGCTAGTACGTCCACCGACACTTCACTGAACTATCCCAGCGGTCTTGCAATTTTAGCAAGCTTCTCTCTCTAGCGAATTTTTTATTAGCTATTGTTTTTTCGCTGCTAGCTGCGATTAGCGTTTCTTCGACGAGAAGATCAATGGAGCTCGCGCTAACTAGAACCAGTGTTTCATCTCAGGAGCCGCAGCAGACCCTGAGAGCGACCATGAAATCTGTAAACCGACTCTACTCCGAGTAGGTTTCGTTTTCATCCCCGTTAATCATACGGTAGAACCATACATCATAGTAAATAGATCTCACTACGTTCAGGAGCAGTGTTTGTCGTGCTTGTTTGGGGCCTCTTTTGTTCGGCATTATTCTAGATAGTGCCATACATGCTTCGGCTACTTTTCTGTGTACGTACTGCAGATGTTGCTTAAAAGACAGTCTGCAGTCTATCATCACTCGGAGATATTTAATGTACGACTTCCATTCAATTACCATTCCACGAATACTGATGCTGGCGATCTCTAGCTTTTTTTCGACTACTATTAATACCATCTCAGTTTAATGTTCAACAAAACTAAATCCCGCTCTTTGCAGCCAATCGTAGATAATACCGAAAGTCTCATTACTGAGAGCCAGGCGTGCTTTCAGAGGGTCTTAGAGGGTTCAAACCCCCCGAAAATTCTCGGAGAATCATCTGTAATTACATTTAATGTACTGGTGTTGATTATGTGGGCTCAGGGTGCCAAAAAGAAAAATATTGATTTTTTTTATAATTTAGTTTAAACTAGTGGACTCGGCGAACTTCGACACAATTTAAGGCCTTCAGATGAACTCCATAGTGATAATAAAACACAAATTGTTCAAATTTCAATGTGATTTATTTAAATGGAATCGAAATCAGTAGCGAGCGTTATGATGAAGAATGTTTTTCTATTTTTTTTCCGGCGCAAAAAAAAAACAACGAAGACGGTTTGTCAACACGCAACGTACAACTGACCGTGCGAAAAAAGGGAAATTCGAGATTAATCCCACATACTTCCAACGATTGGCCTTGCGATTTATTGTTTTTTATCGCAAAAGGGAACTAAATCCACTTGAATTAGAATCGAAGAACAGTTGGAATAATAAGAATTCGTGGCATAAGGATTTCTTCTCCTTTGAATTTGCCCTTGATGATCGTTCGCTTGAATCACATTGTTGATCAGTTTTTTGACGGACAGTCGCGTAGCATTGCACAATTTCGGATGATTCAGAATCCGCAGCATGATTATGATCGATCCCACCTTCAGCTGTAAATAAATTATGCGGCAGAGTTCTTGGCACATCCAGCTAGTTTAAAAATTCCGTCAGAGAGTTGGTAGCTTCATTTCCATCGGTCACTCTGTCAACGATTGGTTACCAGTCCGAAGCTGTGATGAGCTAAAACTGGCAGTAGTATGCTTTTAGTATGCCACGAGGTCCGACCAAAGACTTGAAAGCTGGTAGGCAGTCGGTAGCCCCTTGGCATGCGCCAGGTTGACTGATTGGGTCGGCCCTTCGGGGAGATTCGTGGTGGCTGTGTGTTTATCACCTATATCGCGTGTAGAGATGCTCAGCTCGGTGTAGGTTTGCATTCTCAAACCGGGTGCCGTACCCCAGAGCACGGAAGAGGTTTTAGATAGGCCTCCACCCCTACCAAGGGTTGCGACATGTCATCACAACATTTAGCTAATTTGGTACCTTTTAACCCTCAAAGGGGCGTTGGCCGACGCAATATTTCGGTCCCACGCTATGGAGCACCGTAGAATTAAGCCTACACGGCAGGTGTCTACGTAAAACACTTTGGATTGTCTGTCACTCTGTCAACGAATTTGGACGAATGCAGTTCTCCAGCGATTTAACATTGAATAATGAAACTCAAGCTATCGACGTCCTTATTCTTTGCGGCTAGTATTGCCCGTTCACTAATTCAATCGAGATTTTTTAAATTTTGTTCAATGCTGGGAAACACTTTGGTGATGAGTTCCTCCTTAGATGATGTGAACTCGCAAAACTTTTCCGGGACCGAAATCAATCCAGTCGAAACATCAACAGCAATTTGGCCATTGCCAAGCACCAGCAGTTGTCTCGAGAATTAAGCAACCGATGGGTCATTCTGCATTGCAAACAATTGCACACAAAATTACCTACAAGAAATCAATTTTCGACTTTTCCAATTTCCCGATTTTTCCGGAATATTTTCCTAAAATTTTCTTTATTAAAAAACTTCTCCTGGCAATTACGAATAATTGAAAAAAATTTTAGCCAAATCGGCCCAGCCCGTTTTCAATTGATGAATTACTATACATTTTTCACACTATTTTTATATATATACAGATATTCACACCCCTATGCTGCAAACGATGATAGCTGTTTCTATTGCTAATGCACTGAATTTTGTTCCTGGTTTTGTTTATGTTTTTTTTTTTGATATCGTGAATTTAGCTGTAAGCAATCATACATACAACCGCAACCTGAAGTCATGAAGTCGTAGTGCAGACGTAGAATTCATTTTTATACAGAAACTAGTATTCCCCGGCAGACGTTGTTCTGCCACAGACCGCCTTACTGCCGAAAATGTCAAAAAATGCCACATATATTTAAAATTTTCAGTATAGCTGCCGAAAGTAACCATATGAACTAAATTATCAAATTTTAATCTAATATGATCAAAACCGTGCGAAATATAGCATTTTTGATGTTTTGTAAGCGGTAAAAAGGGGTGCGACAAAATTATTTCCCTTGAACCATCTCGTTCTCGAAACAAATCGACTGCCAAAATTTCAGCTTAATTAAGCTTAAGCTTGGCGCATTTTGCTTCACTCCACGCTGACTCCCCGAAAAGTGAGTTTAACTAAAGTGGGAGGGGCCCATTTTTAGTCCACTTGCCGAGAGTAACCATATGAACTAAATTACAAAATATTTGTCTATTTTCATGGGTTTGTGGGTGGTATAAGGGGGCGTGGAAACCAATTTTTAGTACAGTTGCTGACAGTAACCATACAAACTAAATCAAAATTTTAGCTCAATCGAGCCAATTTTAATGATTTTTCAAAAACTGGGTGTGGCTATATAGCGATAACGCCCATTTTTAGTACAGTTGCCTAAAGTATTTTTAACTTTTTTAAATTACCAAATTTTCCAAATTACCAAAGATCTCAAAAAAAAATCAACAGAAAAACAATAAAAAATCACAATATCAAAATGCTTTAATTTTTGTAAAAAACTACATTTGTCTTGCAGCAAAAATAAATATACACTTTACCTAACAATATTTTGGCAAACACGATGCCACTATTAGTTTTTACTCACAGTGTCCTGTGTGAAGGATATTCAGATCTAAAGGTACACTCGAGATAGCACAGAACTTTTAATTGTTATTTCGTCGGTGGTATGCCAAAAGGTGCTACATCCAAAATTCACAATATTAGAGTTATTAGTATATTAATGTTTCACAAACCATTCTGTGTTCTGCCAAAAAGTCCTACATCCTTGTTTTAATTTTTGGTTGCATAACAAGCAAAGTTCTATATCCATTTTGCACTCCTTGGTATGCCAAAAGGTGCTATGTGGATGTAGAACTTTTTGCCATACCAATTTTGGAAGAAGAAAAGCGCCATAAGCATTGTAAAACTGGGTAAAACAGGCAAAATCATTCTTTGTTTTAAGAATTTATAGTTTTAAGTTTTCCTCAAAATAAATTATTTTTCTTGGTTTTTGGTTTCGTAATAACAATTCATTTGGAAAAATTAAAAACAAAATTAAATCGGCGCACGCTATTTTAAGCCGCCGCCGACTAATTTTTATTTCGAGCCGCCGCCGCCGATGATTATGGACGGCTTAGATCTCTGCTCTGTGCTCGGTGACGAATCAATAGAAATGGAGTTAGAAGAAGCTGAATCAATAGAAATGGAGTTAGAAGAAGCTGCCATAGGACAGCTAAATGAAAGTGATCAGGGTAGGTATAACTTTTCTGAAGTTAACAGTAGTTTATGTCAATTAAACTGTCCTTGTCCTTGTAGATGTGCCCGGTCCAAGTGAAAAACGTTCAAGATGGAAGTAGCAGAAGCCTGAAGAATGGAAGAAGAATCTAAGAAAAAAGGCGTGTTCTCGGGGTGAAAAGCATTTGGATGAAAAAGGAAAGATGAAAATGGCGAAGTTGATGAATCCTTTGATAAATCACTCTCACAAAGAACCAACGAATTACAAGTGCAGTTTATTTACAGAGGAAGATCGTCTGGAAATATTCAATGATTATTGGAAAAAAGAGATACCTTTAAAGCTAAACGCAACTTCCTCCTGAAATTTACCAAAGCCATTCCTGTGAAAAGAAGAAGATCCGAAAAAGAAGTAAATTTCCGAAAGAATTTTGATTATGAATACGTTTTACCAAAAAACAATGAAAATTTAAAAGTGTGCCGTGAATTCTTCTGTGCGACCCTTGCAATTTCGTACAAGCTTATTGCTTTGGCAAACAAAGATCGATCAAACACTGGTGAATTTTTGGGCGAAGATCAAAGAGGAAAGCATGAACCTCACAACAAATTGAAGCCAGAGGTAATTGCTGCCCTCAAGAATCATATTGAATCTTTCCCACCAATAGAGTCACACTATTGCCGAAAATCATCAAAAAGATTGTATTTAAACAGTGGTTTAATTATTTTGAAAATGTTTGATCTTTTCAAAGAAAAAGCAGCAGGAACAGATTCTGCAAAAGTCAGTTATGAAAAGTACAAACAATTTTTCGGTCAGGATTACAACATGGCATTTCAGAAGCCCAAAAAAGATTTATGTGCTACGTGTACCCTTGCCCAATCAGACATTGAAACATCAGAAGAACAAAAATCTGATTTCGAAGCACACATTAAACGAAAAGAATTAAGCCATTCTGCAATGAGATCAGACATCGAAAGTTGTGCAATGGATAAAGAGTTGATAGTTTCTACCATGGATTTGCAATCAGTTTTGCAGATACCACAGGCTGAAGCAAGTCCATTCTATTACAAAAGAAAACTATGTGTAAACAACTTCACTGTTTATAATGAAGCAACTCGTGATGGAACTTGCTACATTTGGTCTGAAGTTGATGGCAAAAGAGGAAGTAGTGAAATCGGACCTTGTGTGAAAACATTCATTGAAGGAGAAATGCAAAAAGGGTACCGAAAAATTGTTTTGTGGTCTGATAATTGTAGTGGGCAGAACCGAAATCGTTATGTTGCTGCAATGTTGCTTCAGTTAATACAAGAATCTCCCATTGAAATCATCTTACAAAATTTTCTAGAAGTGGGCCACACTCAAATGGACGTCGACAGTATGCATTCCGAATCGATGCCTGGGCAAATTGGTGTTAAATACAATCATGATGAACAATAATATAAAGTACGAAAACAATTCATTTGCTTATAAATCAGTGAGTTTATTTACAAGTATAGTTTTTATTTTTAGTTTGTTAATGTAGAAGTGCAACATCTCCTGCCTATAACAGTAGCCAAAAAACGGGACTTGCAAAGTTTATGTGCTCAAAAGCTTATTCCACAGGAATTCCATGCTTGGATTGAGTGAGAAACATGTCTTTTAGTACTTAGTGCAAAAACCAAAGTTAAAAAATGCTTTCTTTCAGCTCATTGCCAATTGGAAATGAAACCGTTGAATCGAATTCCGAATCAGAGGATAATTAATTTTTCAACCTTCTGTTCATTAGTATATTACTAGATTTGTTTTTTGTTAACATTCCTTGTTTTGAAATAAATATTATTTGAAAAGTGTGTTTTTAGAGAATTACCAGGGTTCTATATCCATTCTTTTGTGTAACATTAATAAACCAATAATATGCCAAAAAGTGCTATATCCAATTTTTACAGTAATCCAATGACGGTGTAAAGTTTTCATCTGACAAAGTATGTATAATTTTAGGCAAGTATTAACTACATATAATTTGAAAGTATCACTGCATTTCAAAATAATTTTAATTTTAGCTAGCCGTTTCAATAGTATTTTGCAATTTTCTCAAAATGAGCAGAAGTGAATATAGCACCTTCTGGCATAGCGGCGACGATTTAATTGCCTAAAGCTTGGTGATATTGATTACAGGTTTAACGTTTTCCTTAAATTTGGCGAAATATTAATTAGCATATTTTTCGCATATGCATTTTCCTGTTTTGGAGAAATGTATACTTGAATGCAATTTTTTAACTTTTTCAAAAAAATGAATATAAGGTTTTATATCTCGGGCACGAGAAGTGGTACCGTAGATAATTTTCTCAATTCGGATTCTGTAAGCAGTTTTGGACGAAACCCTGTCTAAAAATATTTATTTTTATTATTTCATTAAAACACTTGCGTGTCATAACACAACAATTGTTAAGTCAATTGAGACCCAGCGAATGGCAAACTCAGAAACTATAATTTTAGTATAACATATTTGTGAATGCTGAGTTGAGGTGTTTTAACGAAAATTTTTCTCCAAAACCGAAATAGGAAATAAATCGTGGTCTTAACCTGATGTTGCAAATTGATACTCTTGGCCAGGGTGCTGTTCAGAAATATTTTAAGAATCTAAAATAAAAAAATTATCTTCGGTAACACATCTGGTGCCCGAGCTAAAAGACCTTATATTAATGTTTTTGAAAAAGTTAAAACATTGCATTCAAGTATACATTTCTCAAAAACAAGAAAATGCATATGCAAAAATTATACAAATTATTAATTCACCAAGTTTATGGAAAACATTAACACTTCAATCAAAATGGCCAAAATTTAGACAATCAGATAGCAATCAAAAATTCTATGCAACCTCGAGTGTACCTTTAGCTTCGAATATCCTTCACACAGGACCTTGTGGGTGAAATTCGAGAGTGTCATCATGTTTGGCAGGATATTGTTAGTTAAAGTCTTTATTTACTTTTACTTTAAGACATATGTAGTTTTTCTTACAAAAATCAAAGCATTTTGAGATCGTGATCTTAGAGAACAACTTTGTTTTTTCGGGAAAGGAAGACATTCTTATTTTTTTTTTTAAATTTTTTGGGAGATCTTGACCACCCTATGCAATTTTTGAGACCTCTTAGTGCTGGTCTACACTGGCCTCACTCAACATACTCACTTTGACGTCCACAGAAGAGATGAGGAAGTGAGATGGTGAATGAAGTGAGGCAAGAGTATTAAAAATTTTAAAAAATTTTGATTTGACATTCGGTGAGTCGGTTGAGTGAGGCCAGTGTAGACAGGCTCTTAGAATACCGAATAGGCCGGGTTTCAGCCAGCAGAGGATCTGAAAAAAATCTTAGGGGAATTTATGGAAATTTTGTCATTTTACAAATCGTCTTATTAAAATTCGTTTAACCTATCTTTGACCGCATTCGGAATCCGTGAACCGATTTTTAAATTTTTACATGACAGCCAATTATAAACTTCAGTATTGAACTTCTGCAAAAAATAAATTAAAAATTAAATTCGGTCCGATGTTTCGGTTAGCCGCTATGAAGTGTTGTTTTAAAGTGTTTAAAGTGTTGTTGAAACTCGGGCTAATAACATATCTAAAATTGTCGTTATAAAGATTACAAAATATGCCTGATTTTGTATAGAGTTTTAACCAGAAACTCTTTAAAGACACAATAAAAATTTGAGCTCCAACTTAAGCACGTGTTTCGAACTACACAAGTACACGGAAGTTCGAACTCCGTGAAGTTCAATGTTGAAAACACGTACTCGAACTATACGTGAGTGTTAAACATGTACTACACGTTAAGTTGCAAAAGAAAATTACAACAGAAAAGAAATTACTAACATATTTCGAGTAGCAAAATGAGTGTGAAGATGTGTTATCTTTTGTTTTGATGCAACATAAAGTTCATAGAAATTTATTTTTTAATCATTCTCATTTTGTTACCAAACATGTTATACCGAATGAACCATATTTGATAGAGACATTTATAAAAATTTTCGCAATAAAAATCAGTATTTATTTATCAGCATTACAGAAATATTCAAACTTAAATAAGAAATAAAAATTAACAGCCAACAAACAAAAAATTCGGTTCTAAAAATTTACAACTGAGGTCTTCTGTACGTGCCCAGGTATTCGCCACACTCTGAACAATAATGTTGGCGATCGCAGCATTTTACAAAGCTTCGCCTCATCACAGTTTTCGCAGAAGCGTGGCAGAGTGGACAAACGATGTTGTGTGACTTGGGCCCAACAGCGAAATACACAACTTGAAGAGTAGTTGGCTCGGAACTTTGTACCATGATGCACTGTTGCTACTGCTACTGTTAATACAAGGATATTATAATTTCAGCAATCTTCCTTTAAAATAATAAAACATTAAAATAAAAAAAAAAACTTACCAAAAACTTAACTATTACCAAATTGATGAACTGCTCACCAGGGCATTAAAAAACAAACTGTTTCTGAGCGAGTTCAATACAAACAATAGCAACCATATATTTTGTTAAAGTGTGTCTTTTCCACTCTACTGCAGAAACACTCATCATATTTAAGCTTTGAGCATTACATATCTGCGAGAGCATGTTATATTGGATCAAGTTTTGCTATTCTATTTTTGATCGCATATATTCTGTTTTGTGCTTGAAAAATGTAAACAGATCTAGAGCACACTCGTAGCATATTTCAGACAGCATATTTAAAAATTTAAGCTGCCTCACAATCAACTTCCACAACAACTTAAAAAATTGTATGCTAAGAAATGCTATTAATTTTGTATCAATCGCCAGGGGTGGTGGAATCGGCTAAGGTGATAGTTGATTGTCGCTTTTAATAGCATTTTCTGATTATCAACTTTTCTTTGCTTTGCGTAAAGCGATCACGAAATATTTTAAATACTTGGCAGCACTTTTGATTCTGTGGGAAATTAAATGTTAATTCGATCAGCTGTCATTTAATTTTTATCATTTTTGGAAATTTCTTAAGTTTCTTCTAAGTAGCTAGATAAATAAAATAAACATTTCACTTTAACATATACAATGAAATAGATTAATACAGAATCCACATAAGTACACTAGAAGTTATTAATTTCATAAAAATAATCTGTCGACCATTTCTTTCTAAGTCTTTCGATATCTTTTCGTCTTTGGGCTGTTTTGGTCAATATGTTTTTAAATGATAAAAAAACTTCACATGTATTTATGTTCGTTATTATTTTCAGTTTGTTTAAAAAATTTTTCCTGTCAGTTGTTGTTTATTGAGTTTAAATGTTGATCGATTTTCAGTGCTTGTTATATTTTTCTAAAGATAAATTTAAATTGCTATGTGAAATTAAGTAAATGTAAGAATTTTAATTTGACTTTTTGTTATTATATGTTTAAAATTGGTGTTTTTATAGTTTTAATAAATTGACATCTCCTGAAGATGTAGGAAACTACCTACGAAACGTTAGGAAAAACATTGTAAAAAAATTTGTTAATTTTTATCATTTAAAAACATATTGACCAAAACAGCCCAAACACGAAAAGATATCGTTATTAATTTCACTTAATTATTGTTTTCTTTTTTATTTTTGACACTTATTTTATTTTGAGTAAAATACTAAACCGTTACAAATATGATATAACAATCTGTTACGTAGCCTTGACAACTACCATTTTTTTTCTCACGAACTGCGGTCAATGAATGTCACACTAAAGAACACTAAAATACATCTTGACACAAAACCTTTTTGATGTCTGCATCTTGCATCAGCTGCCATAACACGCTCTCGTTTTGGTTTTCTTTTATTTGACATTCGTTGACCGCAGCTAGAACTGTCTCCACTACTTGTATTATTATACTATGGTTGCAAATATATGAAAACGACACTTATAAAGATTTCCAATAAAAATTATAGCTAGAAGCGATTGTCAATTTGATCATCACTTTACGTAGCGCAAAAGTTATGATATTGATTTTCAATAGGCTTGGGTAGTTCACGAACGAACTAGTTCAATTGAACTATTCGTACTCAAGAATTATGTGAACTAGTTCGTTGATTCTCGTTCTTTCAGTTCTTTTAGTTCAATCGATTTTACAGCGAGTCAGATCGAAATGAACTAGAAAAAAAATTTTGTTTCACTCAACAATGGTTTGAGTCCGTGCTGATACAGTTTTTCACTAATGAACGGTAAAAAAAACTTTTTGCAAAAACAAATTTTTGTGGCAAATATATATGCTCCATATGTAGTATTTTTATGTAAATTTCTTCTATGTCCGCAGTTAATGATTGATTCGGTTATATAGTTCTTTTCATTTTATAGATCTGATCATGAAAGAGCAAACAAAACAAACAAAAAGACCTATTGAACTAAAAAATACAACGAGCTAACATACCTAACGATCTAAAACACCAAACGAACTATAAGACCTAACGAACTAACAACATGAACGAGTGCACAAAACGAACTAAAAGAGCGAACGAACTAAAAGAACTATATGAACGATCTAGTTCATTAAACTCAACTGAACTAAAAAGAGCGATCTTTTTAGTGAACTAAAATGCCCAAGCCTAATTTTCAACTATCAACTAGCACCTTAATCGATTCCACCCAGGTTATCGTGAAATTTATTCAAAATCAAAAATGATAACACAATAAAAAAGTTTTGGTTCCGCTGGAATACAGTAGAACTTCAGAAATTAAAAGCTGTTTTTAAATCAGGAACTTCTAATTTCTGCAATCTTTTCGTTTCGGAGGTAAAATTTTGAAAAAAAAATTGAATTAATGATTATATTGCTCAAGTACACAGATATATCTATATTAGAGTGTCCTTTAAAAGTTTAAGTTGTTTTTTTTATCACATACCCTCTTAATTTTTGTGTATGTTGTTAAAATAAATAAATTGATAAAATTTCATGTTCTTAGGATCACGGCAACCCTTGCCGACTTACATCGAAACTCTAGAGTATTTGGCGATATCCCGAGTAAAATTATAAGTAGGCGAACAGCGGTCGATCAGCAGCCAAACATGGGCCGCACGGCCGTACGAGGGTCGAAGATGACCTACAAATAATGCGAAAAGCCCAGCGGCCAAAGGTTGGGTCGAACAACGGCAGTAAAATGCCTAAATTAAGTTCTACGGCCGCAGTACGGCTACTTAAAGTAACAGCAAACGCATTCGCAACGACAGAAGCAAGTCTTAGAGCCTGAATAGAATCAAAAATCGTTCCGACCGACTATTGAAATAGAATAGATTCTAAGTCTGCGCTTTATCGTTGCGGAAAACGAAGTGCGGTTTTTTCTGCATTTTGCATGTATTTTCCAACAACAAAGATCGTCGGCCGCAACGATTTTTCATTCTGTTCAGGCTCTTACTCGGCGATGCTGATGTTGATAGGATCGCCACTTGTGTGTGGGGTAAAAGAATTTTGGTTTTGTGTTTGAAGTTAGTTAACAAAAAACTGCTCATTTTCATTGTGGAATAATCAATGCTCGGCCGCTGTACGCCCGTTGTACAGCCGAGATTATTTAAAAACGGCCTCTGTATGGCCGCTGTTTGGTCCTACAAACGACCTTTGTACGACCCTCGTACGGCCAAGAACAATATTTAAAATTAGGCCTTGTACGGCCGCTGTTTGGCCTTAGCTTAAAAAATTTTTATTGCTAGTGTAGAGGGGGGTAATGGCATCCGATCGAAAGATAATTTGGTTGGTAACATTTATGTGTAACAATATTCGTGTAGCATGAAATCGGGTTAGTAGAAATTAAAAAAAAAAATGTGCACGACATTACCCCCCTCAAAATTTGTGGGGTAATGTCGTGCATTGTATTGTAAAGGTATCAGAATGTGTGAAAAACGATAGGTTGTGGTTCGATTCAAGAAGATATAGCATTATTGTTTATTTATTTAGTATTGTTAATTATAAGGCAATATACACAAGTCCGAAATATGATCAAAAAATACAATTTTATGAAATGAAAAGTGAAAATAGGCAATTTGCTATATGAAACACGGAAAGAAAAACAATATTTTTTCAAAAAGTGCTTGACATTGAGAAAAAATTTTGGAAAATTTTATTTTGATTGTAGCGCTTTGTTATGGCTTCAGGACTCCCTTGGTACACTAGGGCGACCGCGTTTCCTTCCCTTTTCTTTTCTGTATAGTGCACGACATTGCCCCACATCAAATGCACGACATTGCCCCAAAGGTCGTTTTCAAGGTTGACTTCGACAAATCGGTAAAGAACAAAAATTTTTTCGATCACAGTACATCTTTTTTTTCGGCGGAAAATTTGCTTTAAGAAAAGACTTACCTGGTATATTTTCCTGCGAGACAAATAATTTTTCTGATCCAATAAAAAAACACTTTCGTCGTCCCGAGAACGTGCGATTTTTAAAAAACGTCGCACATATTGCCCTTACACATGGATATTGCTAGTATTGTATGCATGAGCTCTGTAGGTCAGTAAGCCCATACCTTACCAACGGCTGGTATATCATTCAATTTTTTATGCTAAAAAAGCCAGTGCACGACATTACCCCCTGCACGACATTACCCCCTTCTACTCTACTATTGTTACATTAAAAAGTGCTAATTTTCCAAAAAAACCAAACAACTTTTGTATAAGAGTACTAAATCAAAGAAATGGATGACACGTTGTTTTAAATTAAATTTTTCTGCAAAATAAGCTATCAAATATGATAATTAGATAAAAACAACCAGGGTTGTGAGTTTTTACTCAAAAAAAAAATCTAATTTTTGTTCTTGTACTAAAGAAATCGCAAAAATCCAAATTTGAAAAACAATATCTAATAAAGGTTCAAAAAGTTGTGCAATTCTGTTGAATAACCTAGTCGTTATGAATTTTTTTTGCTAGAAGTATACCTTTTCGAAAATTTGAAAAAATATCCAAAATTCAAAAACTCAGCATTTATAACAATAACACGACGAATGGTTTAAGCAAAGTCGTAAGCTATTTTTCGCAAAAAAATTTAACAAACTAAAACTTGGACTAAAAAGTTTTATCTGTTGAACCTTGAATTTTTTCCAAAAAACCACTTTCGTACACAAATCGAAAAACATGTATTTCTCACTGGAAGCGACTTCAGTAACTCTTATACATATATATTTTTTATTTTTTTGCAAACAAATTTTTTAATTCTAGGGTTGCCAACAAACTGTTTTTTCCATTCCGTTGGATTTGGGTATTCTTACTAAAAAATCCCCAAAAGTCGAAAAATGCAAAATTTAAAAAATATTTTAGCAGATAGCTCAAGCAATGTATACGTCGACGACGCACGGTGGGGCGATCCCATACAATGGATTGGGCATCCAGAAAAAAGTGCAACTTGCTAATTATAATAATGTCTTGATATATTTTGATAGAAATATATTTGGGCTATTTGAATTCGGCAGTTTTTTTATTTTTAAGTGCGTATTTTTGTTTTTGTGAAGCCTCAAAGTTGATATTTTGTAATATAAAAAAAATAAAGTATTTTTTAAAGTCCTATAACATTTTGTAAAACTGCTTGATTGAAAAGATCTTTATATTTTATGAAAGGGTATACTCTTAACTTTTAAGCCAGATATTTTGTTTTTTAATTATTAAGCTATCCCATTATTGCGAAAAATAAAATTTGAAAAAATCCCGTTATTAAATTTTAAAAATAAAAAAATGGCCAGGTTTGGCCAGCATCAAAGTACCTTAGATTACAAACAGTGATAGTAAGAAATGCTTTTTAAAAAAAGTAGCGCGCGACATCCAGCGCCTTCTGAGAATTTCGCTATCAAAATTGTATTCCTGGAGATTTTTTATAGCATTTCACACAATGTTTGTATACTACAGCGTAACTATAGGGACTGATTCAGTTTGATTAGCGATAAAAACTTGGGAATAGATAAAAAAACAAGTTTGGGATGCATATATTTTTTTAACCCATTCCGGACCGTGACCTTTTGTAAACAGAAAAAAAAGATAATTTGCTTTGATTGCAGCATAGCATCCATACTAGTAAAGTGACGGAAATTTATTGTACTAAACAAGTGTAGACAATTTTAATACAAATATGTATTTTTGTTTAGAAATAGCAAAATTATACGTCGAACTTTATGATTGATACTACATGCCTGTTACTGTACATAAAATATTAATACACAGTGCGGATTTAGGTAAAAAAGCGATAGTACCCATATGTCTGTTATCCAACGATGCGCAGGAGGCCAATCACAAACTATTTCGGTTTTTTAGACTTCACATCACAAGAAAATTTTTAAGATCTGCTTGCGATTCAGATCTTTTGCATGTCCTTCTGCTCAATTCAGATCCAGTACTTTAAAACCTTGGTTTTAATAAAAAATCACCACAAAGCTATCTGATTGAAGCAAAACAGCTTTTTCATGAGGAAAGTGAAAACATAAATTTTACAGATAATCTGTAAAATTAAGCATATTGTATAACTATGAGTGGTATTAATAAATCACTGTTTGCTCTTAATATTACATAGTATAATTTGTTTTAAATAGAGATGTATGCAGTCTTTAAACATGTTTTAAATGTAATAAGCTAATAAAGTCTTGTTTAAAAACACATTTTGTAATAAAATACAGGTTTAAAATATCACTAAACACAAAAAAAAATGTTTTTTACCATAAATTTTTTGAGTCTCCTAGACCCGCAGAGTTACAATCAAATGCGATGTCCAACCCTTTGTATGGACTCGCCCCACCGTGCGACGATAAATTAAAAGAATAATATCAATGAAAATTCAAATCTATGCTGTTAAAATAAAAATTTTTCAAAATTGCTGTCCTGTACCGGTCGGGGCTTTATACATCAGTGTGTTAATTTTTTTATTAATTTTTAATTAATTATTTTTTTAAAATCCTACAGCACTTCCATTTTAAACGTACCGGAAAAACAAAAATTACGGAATGACCATCTCCGATTTTGGTAAAATTTTGCATGGAGCATCACTGATGGAAACTAAAAACTTTATTTTGGAGGAAAAAAGTTCGGCGGAGTTCCAGGGTGCACACAATTGACAAAAATCTCGAAAATCGAATTTTACTATAATTCATATATCAAACATTTCCTAACCAAATTTCCAGTTTGAACTTCCGTTGAAAATTTAATTAATTGAACTTTAATGCAAAAATAATTTTGGGAAATTTTGGAGGTTTGGTGTTTCATCCCTTGCATCAAGGTTATTTTGATGTAGGTTATACATTGTGTGAGTCACTCTATTTAAAAAGTTTAAATAATTTTTTTCTAAAAGCTGGCATTTGTGGATTAACTATCAAAAAAATTACAAAGAAAAATTTGACAAAGAAAATTTTCGTCCAAATCGGAAAGTGCCAGAAGACGTGGTTTTTAAAAATGTCATTTTCAAGAAATGATTAGTTTAGATTATTTAAAACATGCGTATTTCTGGAAAAATTATAAATACTTTATTATTTTTTTTTATTTTTTTTTTTTAATAAATTATAAGGGTGGATTATGGAAATAAAAATATTTTAAATACGAGAATATATGGGCATTTCCATGGTCAAGCACGCATCATTCGTACGCCTTTGAGGTGCAAAAAATGAAGAAAATTAAGAAAAAAAATTTTTGTTTTTATTTTTCGATAGCATTTTCATAGCAATATATTGAGTACAAAATGTAGGATCCGAAGATTTTATGTTTTCAATATATTAGCAATAAACTTGCGATCTAGCACGCGACAAAAAATGGAAATCGTTTTCAACTGCATCTAGAAAAATGCAGAAATCTGCGAAATGCAACATCAAACTTCAAAGCAATTAACTTTAAACTTAAATAGATTAATGTATCTTTCTTATGACAGCTGTCATGCTGAAATAGTTACCATCGTTGTTTTTTTTTAAGCTTAAGTATAATCTAGCTGGCCACATCTAGCACGCGACATATTTTTCCATTGCAATTTAATTGGGTAATTAAGTATTTAGGTAGTTAAGTAATTATGTAATTTAGTAATTAAAAACAAATTTAATATATTTTCCTCTCCTTGCATCAACCATTTTTTCATTATCTTTAGCCAATGCCTTCCATTTTTACTAAAACAAAAATGTTTAAGAAATATTTACTAAACATTTACGAAAAAGAAAAACTACATTTGATCATCATGGTTAATGAACTTATGTACAAATTGCTTAAATTAATAAAATTAAAATGTTTCTCTTAGATAATATTATAAAATAATAAGTTTTTAATAAGTTTTAATTTTTTGGTCACGGTAGACTTTCCTGTGAAAATGCCCACATCTATTTTTGGGTGAAAGAAAACCGGTTCTTTTATGCTAAATAAAAATTTTAAAACAGCTTTCTTATTTTTTTTATTTTTTTTTTTTTTTTTGTGTGAATATTGTTATATTTTACATATATAGAGGTTTGAGATCTAATTTTTAGTGTTAACTAGAAGAAATTTACTTAAGATATGAAGATTATCAAAATAACTACACCCTCTAGAGACGCATGGTACTGCAAATAGTGTAATTTCGCGTAGGTTCCTGTGTCTGATGTACAGAGTGCGCTATCTTTTATGTGAATATTGAATAACTTAAAAAAAAACAATTTACATATTTGAGGTATTTTCAATTAATTGGATCCTAAACAATTTATTTGGACTAGTTTTTTAATACAACATCAATCAAGTGGATGCCTCTATTTTTCTAAAGCAAAATGTGTCCTTTTTGCTACGTTTTCCATCACCTTTTCGAGCATCTTGGTCGATGTAGCGATGATTCCAGCACTAATGTTTGCCTTGAGCTTGTAAATCGTCTGAGGCTTGCTCATATACCGCCCGATTCTGAATAATTTTTTCCGGGGAATCGGAAGAGGTTTTCATTTTTAAGATAGCAGATGATGACATCACATTTTTTAATAAGTTTGTTTAAACTTATGAATATTGACGGTTGTTGAACAAATTTGCATTAAAAATTTCCAAAATGTTCTTGAACTTTATCTTAAAAATAAAAACTCCCTTTTCCGATTCACCGGAAAAATATATCCAGAATCGGGCTGAAATACTTTGCTTTTGAAACCACCTCACAGAAAGAAGTCTGGAATCTGGACATCTGGGTGGCCAGTTAAGGTCACCATATTTTGACATCACTCGTTCAAGGAATTTTCATTGCAGAAACTGCATTGTTCGATTTGGGGCATTCCATTGTGACTACAGGGATTTTGACTCCAGAATTTGAACAACTATGAGTTAAAACGATGTCATCATAACGTATATAACAGTAAAATATATTTTAAAACAGAGATAAGTAACTATTTTGTAATATTCCTTTTAAATAAGAGCAACACAGTTTCTATATTTTGTATTACTATTATTTTAATGAATATTACTACTGGGTCACTGAAAAATCCCAATCATCTAACTTTGAACACTAGAAAAAGGATTTTAGCCAACCCATTTAAATATTCCAGTCATCATATTGAGAAGCAGAAACAAATACTACAACTTGTGACTACTGAGACAGGTCTTTGTGATTTGCGGGAAAAGTAAATATATGTGTTAATAATAAGTTATTTTCATCAGTTTTATTATTGTCTTAAACCTAATTTATGTAGTTATTTACATGTTTTTCTGTAAAACATTAAAAATTAATCAGAAGCTACGAATAAAAAACTTACCTCTAATTCTATTATTTAAAGAAAATGTTGAGCGTTTCTCCAAATTGGTAAGACTTTGTCTCTCAACAAATTTATAATAGGACTTAAGACACATTCTTCTCCAATTGGGCGAAAAACTCTGCTTCATTGACGAAAGTCGACCTTAGAAACAATTTATTACATCGTCTTCCCCTTTTTCATTTTGAAATCTTCTTTACATAAGACGCCCTGAGAGTAAATTGCATTGCCTGAATTGGCTTTTGCGTTTGTACTTGGCCCAACCATATCTTTAGGTTAATGATTAAAGGCATGATTAATACATTTATCTCCGTGGAATTTAGAATAGTGATGTCTCTGTAAGTGTAAAGTTTTACAGCCATATAACGCTCAAGTTAGACATAAAGAAGCTTTAACTATTTCATTCTGGGTCAGAAAAGTAAATTCTGCTATACACAACTTCATTGAAATAAAATCTGTATGTTCACCGTGACTACTGGGACACATTTTTAAACAGCCTCAAAAGCATAATATGATCGCCTTATTTATGAAGAGAAATTTAAATAGTACACCACATGTTTGTTATTACTTCTAGGGAGTATTGAATTTATAAAGTCGTGTTTTAGGTTAGGAAAACAACTTTTATATATTTTTTCGTGACTACTGGGACATGCGACTAGCATCTCTTAAAAGAAGAAAAACATAAAAACCAATATTTTCTTTTCGCTTTATTTCTATATAGAAAACTAGTTTTTCCAAGCTTTCTATATAGGACACGCGCCAGGTTTCTACAGTTGACAGAACGGCCGAAAACAGTTTTGCAAACATAATAAACATTTTACTCCCTATAAACTCTGTATGAAACAAAAGTTGCCATATAAAAAAGGGTTTTTTAGAGAAGTTTTTCAAATCTTTTTTTTCAGATTAATAAAGTACAGAGATTTAGTTGCAGCTTTTTACCAAATTCAAAATAATTAATGGAAAACAGGATTTTATCTCATTTTCCTTTTTTACGTGGAATGCCCCATTTGCAATGTGACATAGGTCACCTTATTGTTGAAACCAGTAACTATCCAGACCTTTTTCACACATTTAAAGGCAGACATAGTGAGGCAACATCTGCCTTCTTGCGGTTTTTTTTTTCAGTGTGAACCGATTCATGGTTAAATTAGTACTGAATTGATGTTTCAAAAAAATACTATTTCTAATTGAGTGATACTTTATATTTCAAGCTTACTTACTTACTTACTTAATTGGCGCTACAACCGTATGTCGGTCTTGGCCTCATCTAAGAATTTGCGCCAGCCGTTTCTGTCTTTCGCTTGCTGGCGCCAGTTGGAAATTCTAAGCTTCGTCAGGTTGTCCTCTACTTGGTCTTTCCAACGAAGATGCGGTCGTCCTCTTCTGCGTTGACCGCCGCTGGGTACCGAATCGAATGTTTTCTTCACAGGAGCATCGTCTTTCATATTTCAAGCTATTTCCTTTAATTTTACTGGGCTTTAAAAATTATAGAAATGGAAAAAAAAGAACAATTCCTCTTTTCACGACTTTTTGTAAGACCTACTGGATGCAAATTTCTTGATTATTCTTTCAGAGAAGTTGTTGGTCGGAATAAAAGAAACAACTTTGCTGAAGAAACAAAAAATATACTAATTGTTCAAGAGTTATCAACATGAAAATGAGTATATATATTCAGTTATTTTTTATTCTGAGCTATAAATATGTAAAGTGTTCGGTAAACTGGCAAAACAATTGTCACCAAAAGACTCCTCATAAAATCATTTAGTGAAAAAGTTGAAATTATCAAATACAGAGAAAAAGGATACAAAAAAACGCACAGTGTTACAGGCCGAACAAAGCAAAATCTTTCAAAAATGTTAAATTTATGTGTTCTTCTTTTTGTTGTGAACATTATTATATTTCACATGTCTACGCATTTGATATATCATATTAAGTGTTCACTTAAAGATATTTTTAATTATAAAGGTTACCAAAAAGGTACCCCCCCCCCCCCCCCCCCGAAAACCCATAGTACTGAAAATATTGTATTCGCTGCAATATGCAACTTCACGTTAGCTCCTGCGTCTGATATACATATATTATGAAAAACAATTATTTTTTTTTGGACATCATGTATTTTCAACTAGCTAATTAACCCGGCTTCACACAGGTTAAAAAATAAAAACGTAATATTTATATGAATCTGTGGTGCTAACCTTAATCAAAATTAATAAATCGGTCACTTGTGGTACTGTTGCCAAATGCCATCTAATGTAAAGAGTTGTCAAGTAAATGCTATCTAAGTTCCTACTGGTGCCAAATATGTACACATTGCATCCGCTGGCAAGTTAACTTTGGGCAAGATGTATTAAAGAAGGTGCAAGAACTAGGTAACGTTTATAAAAGCAACACCGTAGTGCTGTCAAAATCGAACAGAATGAAGTGATGCCATATTTTGAGTAATAATCCAGTGAAAAATCCAATGTTTTGTTACTTGTTCTTATTGGTTCCAGATTTTGTCCATTTCTACAAATTGAATATATATAATTAATGACAGTAAGATGATGCGAACAAAAATTTAAGGAAAGGATATTTTGTACTGTAAGACAAAAAGCTTCAAGTTTTTCACGTAAAAAAACAAATCTGATTGTATTTATATTAAATAAAGGAAAACACCCCCAAAATACACTGCTTAACTTTACAACTAAAAGAAAGCCTCAAATTTTGCTACTTGTGAAGCTTTTTAGCATAATTCCCTTTCTCGACTACAAAACTCCCACATAATTTTTTGTCCCACACAAAGGAAAAAGAAACATAAAGTGGCGTCACTACATCGAAATTTGGCAGCGCTATAGTGTCGATTTCAAGGACGTCAAACTACTTCTTCCACCTAAATAAATCTTGAAGAATCATCTTGAAGAAATCATCTTGACTTTGGGTCACACTTAGGGCTGCCAGGACACGATTTCCACGCAGGTCGTCCCGATTTTCAGCCTAAAAATGTGCGTCCCACGAAGACCTTAAGTGGGACGCCAAATGTCCCGATTATCCGAAATACAATTTAATTTTTTATTATTTTTATTACTTTTTAAAACTATTTTCTGTGTTTTTTTATTTCTACATCACTTAATTTGTACAGATATTCTTCTTCACTTGCAGTTTGTACATGTCCATTTGACTTAGAAAATTGCTGAATTTAGTCTGAAGAATAGCCACAGGCAGTTCAAGTGCTGCCAATAAAACTTGAAAAACGCACTGTTTTGTGTGGTTTTATTTCCTTGGGTAATAAAATATATTTTTATATTAAAGCTACATATCGCTCTTTTTATTCAAAGAAGTTTATTATAAACGTATTTTAAGTTTTTTTATTCTCAGCGTCCTAGCAAAAACAGTGCTTCCAAAAGAAGCTGAAGAGGAAGAAAAAGTCCATTCTTGAATTCCATCCCTTCCACTTTTATACCCAGAAGGCATTCTTTTAACATATGCATGTCATTGGGAGGAATGCTTTCCTTAGTCTTCTCTAGAAGTGCTTCTAGGACTTTTTCAATGGAAGATTTCTTTTAGCCCTTCAATCAAAGGATTCTAGTAGGTGTTTTGCAGGAGAACTTTAAGAAAGCATTAAATGGACTGGAATGGTTTTTGTGGTTTGGGGGTTAAAAATTCCCTGGGGAAATATACCTTTTGTCGACATTCTAGACTAGTGATTTTGGTGTTGGAAATGAAAAGTGTTTGGGTTTTGTGGGGGTTTAAAAAAATTACACGTAAAATATCCTTTGTCCCGATTTTCAAAGCATTTTGGTGTTGTAAGTAGTAAGTTGTTGGGTTTCATTGGGGGTTTAAAAAAATCCCACGGAAAATATCTAAAACATATATTATAATTATATATAATGTTTGTACTTTAATTGAATTGAAATGCCATTTGAATGGCTTCCAGAAGGATTTTATAAAAATGCCACTTGAAAAAACTTCTTTATAAGGCTAAAAAGAAGCACAGTTTGATATATAGAATGTCTTCTGGAAGCAGTGTCCGTAAGATTGCATGTCATATTTGCATCAAAAATTTTGCTGTGGTGCTGAATTATTGAGCAACACATTTTCCGCTATCGCGAAAAGTAAATAAAATATCGTTATCGTTCACACAATTAAAATTGATCTATGACAAGTATTTCTATGTACTTAACTAAGATATTGCATTTTTTGAGTTGTGACGTCATTAAAAAAAACCAGCGACATGCATACATCTTTTTCCCGTTTTTTTTTTTTTCTTATGTCCCGATTTATTTTTTGTAAAAAAGGTTTTTAAAAAAAAAATGTTTTTTAAAAACTAGGCAGCCCTAGTCACACTTGATGTTGAAGCTGTCTTAAGCAATGATGCTAAGGACATTTTTTCGAAACAATACTCGGCTGATGCATTTGTCGCTTGCTAGTCAGGTCTGCAAAATGATGAGGATAGTTTTTTCTTCAATTTACACTGATTAATACTCTAGTTGCTGACAGAGGACGGTGATAAATAAAGTGTATGCAAGGTAATGCATTGATTTTTTGCCTATACGGAGAGATATGTACCTGTGGCCTGGCAATTCGGTAGATAATGTTTTCTGTTTTTGGGGAAGTTTGCAGTAGATGATTCTATCACAGTTCTGTAATTGCTATTGACAAAGATTTTTAAGAATTTTGTCTTTGAACTCAACTCTGTTCTAGGCAGTTTCTTATAGTCTTGAGGTCAAACTTTATACAGTTATAACAAGCTGATATGCCTTTATGCAATGTGCACTTTTTGAAGCAATAAAGACTTTTTAGCCTGAAAACATTTCCAGTACATCCAACAGAAGCGCTTTAAGTGGTCATGTTGATAACGTTTAGTGAAGTCTGATTGTTTGCGATTTGATAAAAATGTTTAGATGTCCGCTATAATATTGAATGTTCCTTAGTTCAGAACCTCTTTGTACACTACGTTTGAGGTTTTACCTTACGGTGCAAGGATTACGAGACCACTTACTGAGCTTACTCGAGAACATGCCAGGTATAGTTAGTTATCTATGCGAAAAGCACTCCTCGGTTAAATCAATGCCTGTTATCTTTAATGGTTCCGTTTATTGTTTATCATCGCAAAGCATACCTTTTGAGGTAATTGTAGCCCTTTAAACTCGATTGAGTAACCTGTTGGTATGAGTGGTATTCGAGTCATAAGAACGCCCATGCGCAGCCAGTTAACATTGTTGCTTTTATGATGTTTCTATGGAAAACTTTTACCTGTAGTCCTGTTCCATTACAGAGCTTTAATGGGTTACAAAACAACATAACAAGAGCTCGTTATTTAAAAAAATTATGTGTGCTGGAAGTCCTGGAGGACTCAATGTATTTAGAAAATCTTCAGGGTGTTGGACTGCATCATCCCTTTGCACTACCGTATCCACTGTCCTGTACGCAAGGTTGCCAGCCAAAATTCGTAACAATTCCCACGGAAAATACCTTTTTCCCAAAGTAACATAAATTAAATACCACCAAATTTCCCATGGTAAAGGTAAACAAAAAAAATTCCCACAGCAATTAAAAAATACCAAAAAAAATCCCACGATCATTAAAAATTACCACAAAAATACCACGCGTTTTAAAAATACCACCAAAAATCCCATATGGATTTAAAAATCCCACAAAAAATCCCATACGAATTAAAAAATACCACGAAAAATCCCACGAATATAAGAAATTTTGAAAAATTTAGAAATATCAGAAATTTTTGAATTTAAATAAGCAGAAATAAATAAACACGTCCATAGTTAACAATTTTGCATTTATTGTCGTTGTTTCAAAACTAACAAACTGTATAACAAATATATAACATACAAATTGTTTCACATAAAGATAATTGTAATACATATTACATGTTTTAGTCTTTTATTTGAGATCGTGAATTTTATTTGTTTGTTTCCATTTAATAATTTCTAAAACGAAATTTTGCTTATAAAAATAAAATAATAAAAAATAAACGAAATAAAATAAAAATATTTTTTAAAAAATTTTTTGTGGTTGGTAAGGTGATAGCAATTCATTTTAACACAATATGATTTTTAAAAAATTTGGGTACTTATTTCTAATATCAAATAATAAAAGTGACTACAGAATAAAAAATAAACAAAATAAAATTAATATTAGTTTACAAAGATATTTGTGCTTTGTAAAGAGATAAACAGTTAACTTATATTACCTTATTTCTAATATAAATTAATATACATAAGTGACTTCAGATATAAAAAATAAACAAAATAAAATAAATATAAAGTTTTCAGAAATATTTGTGCTTTGTGACTTCAGATATAAATATTTTTAATTCATTTAGAATTTTTAGAATAACATTCGTTTTGTTTTTTGTGTTTGCATATATCAGGGATCTAAAACGTGCGAACACATTTTTAACACTATTTTTACACTAATTATTTACAGCTAAAAACCAAAGATATAATAGTGATATTCAATGACCGCCGTATTTGTGATGTTAATAGCGTAAGGGCTATATTTTTACAGAAGCTCATTTTCCGACGTGTGCAGCTTACGACACAAAATCGTAGTGTAAACAGAGCATATAATGCGTATAATGGCAACTGTGATTTAATTTTGATTTTAAAAGATAATTGCTGACCAATGGATTCGATAAGTAAACTTGCAAATATTTGGGCAATTCACAGTTCATTGTAATGTTTAAATATACTAATATTTTAATGTACTATATTTTGACAACTGTGAGCACAACTTAAGTGAAAAGTACTCATATGTATTTTCAAAACAGCGCTGGAAACTTTAATATGCTCAGATGTTTGGGATTCTATTAAAAGTTAAACAATTCAATTTAATATTAAAGCCAACTCTTTTTTGATACACGGTAAACAGCTGTTCACGAAATAACACAATAACACTCTACAAAAGCATGCCTTATGGCATGTACAAAAGTGGCAATTTAACACACCGGTTTAACTAGTGTTTACATGAAAAACAAAAAGATAACAGGCAAAACACATCTCAGAATGTGCTAAGCACATTAAACCGTTATTAGCATGAACTGTGAATTGCCCAATTGTCTATTATTGTTTTGGTAGTATTTATATATTTCACTTTTTTTTAAATTTTAAAATCATTTTTGTAATCTTAACGCTTGAATGCAGAAATGTAGAATTTTCAGAAAAGGTCAGAATTTTTTTCAGAAAATAATGCGCTATTAGTTTTTATGCAATTTTGTGATGTCAACTTGTTCTTAAAACAAATATGCAATTTAATCGTTTATATTAAGAGTAAGTTCGAAGAAATGTACAGCGTAAACTTATAGCTTTACTCTTCTGTATATATACGTCGATTACTAATACTATGATTAAGAGTTTGCTTAATAAAAGTGAAAAAAAAATTTTAAGAAAAAAATCCCAATGCAATTAAAAAATACCACGCTAAATTCCCACGCCAATTAAAAAATACCACGCTGAATTAAAAAATACCATGGGAATTCCCATTAAAAAAAATTCCCAAGACCAATTAAAAATTACCACGAATGGGATTTTTCCCACAATACTGGCAACCTTGCCTGTACGTCATTTCGATTGATTTAAAATATCTAAGCATAATTTCGTTTATAATAGCAGCCCTATCGTTCTTAGGAGTAAAGATAGTTCGCTCACACAACCAATCCATGATTTTGTTGTTTTATGTAAGCGATATCTGAATGTTTTTCACAACTATCTTCAAATCAGTAGAAATTTTAATCTTACCCTTAAAAACAGAATACAGTTGCATCGCCAGTTAAGTGAACGCGCATATATTTTTTAAGTCATATGTTTTTAATAAGTAACCAAATAATAGATGTTTTAAAACATGCCATAACCTCATCGACTCGTGTTCCTTTAAATACTACGGACAATGTGTGCCTAAAATCTCCAGCCAAGACTACAGTGGCTCCTCTCATAACATTATTGTTTCCTCTAAAATATTTTAGTCTTGTGTTCAGTTCCTCAATAGTACTTTTATCCCATACTATAAGCTTACAATCACGTAATACTTTTGCCATATTGCTCTGTTTTAAGGTATAATATAGTGTACATTTTTAAAAAAAAATTTTTTAATGGGTTCTGTATAGTTCATATACATAAAGGGTGTTTTTTATAGAGTGATACAAGTTTAAATCATAATTAAACATATATTTTTAATATCAATGAAACGGGCTTTATTGAATAGAAAATTTTATGACATTAATGTTTAAATATTATTTCGGTTATGTGGCCGCCACGGCTGGCGCGAACAAGGCGCAATCTGGAACACCAATTTTCACAAACTTTTCGCAGCATTTGTGGCCGTATCTCGCGGATAACTCTTCGAATGTTGATTTCCAGGTGTTCAATAGTTTGTGGTTTATCGACGTAGACAAGTGACTTTACATAACAACAAAGAAAATAATCCAATGGGGTTAAATCACACGATCTTGGGGGCCAATTAATTGGGCCATTTCGTGAAATTATTTTTTCGTCAAAAGTTTCCTTGAGTAAATCAATTGTAGCGCCCGCTGTGTGGCATGTGGCTCCGTCCTGTTAGAACCACGTATCAGCAAGATTAATGTCAACTAATTGAGGTACGAAGAAATTTGGAATCATGTTCCTATACCGTTCACCATTGACAGTAACATTCTGATCATCATCGTTTTTGAAGACATATGGGCCAATGACTCCGCCAGCCCATAAAGCGCACCAAACAGTAATTTTCTGTGGATGTAATGGTGTTTCGACAAAAGCTTGTGGATTCTCCTCACTCCAAATACGACAATTCTGTTTATTTACATATCCATTCAACCAAAAATGAGCTTCATTGGAAAATAAAATTTTCCATGGAAATTAAAAATCAATATCAATTTGTGCTTCAGCCCATTCGCCGAATTGGCGGCGCATACGACGGTCGTTTGGCTTTAATTCCTGCACAAGTTGAATCTTGAAAGGTTTTAAGCGAAGATATTTTCGTAAAATCTTCCATAAAGTGGAAGGACACAACCCCAGTTGCTGAGAACGGCGACGAATTGATTGATTAGGATCATCTTCAATGCTTTCCTGTACAGCGGCTACAGATTCTTCAGTGTGCACTGTTCGGCGTCTCACGGGATGCACATTTTTTTTTTTCAGTAACAGTAAATGTAGTCAGAAAACGATCTATTGTTCTTCGAATTAGCAGCTCTGAAGGACGATTATGTACGCCATAAAATGGACGAAGTGCACGATAAGTTTGACGAACAGAACCATTAATTTGATTTAAAATTTCCACAATTTGCACACGTTGCTCTGGTGTAAGTTGATCCATAATAAAATATCAAAGCAAACTTAACAAAAAGCAATTATCAGCTATTAAATGGGTGATCAAATAAAGCCGTGATGCCAACTCAAAGTTGTATCACTCTATAAAAACACCCTTTACATGTTTTTAAAACAATATTAAGAAAATAAGAGAAGTTAAAAAGGTTTTCTTTAGCCTATGTATAAAATCCCTACAGCGAAAAATATTTAAAAGTGATTTTCTCGATTTGTTTGTTTCAGATTTATGGAAAAGACCATATCGAACCGTTTTGGATGTCTTTTTTCAATGTCATTTTCTGCGCTCTCTATAAAAAAGCCAGAAAATTGTTTTGAGAAATTTTATTAAGTATTTTTTATGTGCAATTACCTGTATAAATTTGAACAAGAAAATGACAACTTCTTGTATATAAAAAATGTTTGAAAAAGTTGCTTTTTTTTCATGTTACACCTTAATTAAAGAACCCAATCGGCTGCCAACCAACCAACCCTCTATAAAAAAGGCAGAAAATAGTTTAAAAATAAAAATTTTTATAGTATTTTTTATGTACAATAACCTGTATAAATTTTTTAAAAAGATAATAACTTCTTGTGTCTAAAAAGTGTTTGAAAAAGCTGCTTTTTTATTTTTACATTTTGAAATATTGCACAGCAGAGTCTCGCAGGTACAAAGATTGAGAGGTAGTTTAAAAGCAATTCCAAATGAGGCTTAAGTTTATTTTTATGCTGTAAAGCCAATGTATTAAAAGCAAATGTATTAAGTATTTATTAAAAATGTATTAAAAATAAGTTGTTAGCCCTAACTTTTGATTGAAAAGAGATTTTGGTGTAATTTTTTTTTTTTAAATAAATTGCTTTTTAGGCTTGAATATTTCTTAAAAATATAAAGCAATAGTGTTGAAAAAAAAACTGCGCCAAAGAAATCATAAGAAACACTCTTGTTGGTTTGATCACAAAGATGGTTTATCCATTTTTGCTCAAAACTATAAGATTTTTGAAGAGAATGTTAAGTATTTCAGAAAAAAATCTAAATTTTGTCAGCACTGACCTAACGGTATAGTGGTATAGTTTTTGTAAGCTTTTGAACGAAAAAATTTTCAGATATTTGCATCGAAATTCAAAACTTTGATTTTTATATCGTTTTATCTTATTCTCTGGCTACTGAAAGGCCACGGTTTACTGGTGACTATCAAGACTGGTATACAGATGGCTCAAAGACAAATGAAGGCGTGGGTGCTGGCGTTTTTTGCTAAAGGCAGGAAAAATCTATATATGCCAGCATGGGCACAGGTAACTCAGTCTTCCAAGCTGAAGTCCATGCAATTGAGACCTGCCTAAGAGAGTATGGGTCTATTGGAAAATGCATCGCGATTTCCAGTATGCGTACAACTGGCATTTTCCAAGCGTCGAAATTGCAGCGTGAATTTCTTTGATGCAAATGATGAGTGACGCTTGATAGAAAAATTACATTTTAGAATGTTTGACGTTTGCAGTGCTACAAAATTTTACTTTTTCAAACATTTTACTTGTGCTGCAAAAGCAGTTTGCGCATCATAATGCATTTCCGAACAGAACCTATGTAAACAGTCCCACTAGGAACAAAAACATTTATATTCACTCTGACAGCAAAGCTGCTCTACTTGCATTTAGCGCATATAAAATCACGTCCAAACTAGTATGGGATTGCCTACAGCTGCTTATCAAGGTGTCTACCCATAACAGAGTCCTCCTCATTTGGGTACCAGGCCATAGCGGCTATTTAGGAAACGAGACTGCGGACAAAGGAACTGAAAAGGAAGGAGCCAGAAAAGGAGCTGAAAGTTTCTTCATAGGCCCAGAACCATTCTGTGGGCTACCATGGGGCACTATGCGCCACAACATTAATATGTGGCTTAACAGCGAGGCAACTTATTACTGGAGGGAAACCGAAGGTAACACAGGCAAAAACATTCATGCCAACCACTTCGCTCCAAAGAACGATCTCCCTAAATGGACATTGCAAGGCAAATAAGCACTTCTCAACTTTGGGTATAGTCCAGGAAGATCAGTGCAGATTACATAACGAAGATGAAGAAACAGCAGAGCACATCTTGTGTCACTGTAACGGTCTAATTAGGACCCGACTTCGCTACTTAGGTCCTTTGTACCTAGAACCGCACCAAATATTGGATAGTTCACCCAAGGACATCGCTCTGTTCCTAACGAACTTAACGATTAGGGATGAACTATAACTTATAGAGGTTTGTTACAGAGCTGTAAAAGAATGCATTCATTTGTGATTTAAAATCATTTAATTCCCAATCAATGTTTTAAAAATTGATTGCATTCATTTTTTCAAATCATTGAATGTGATTTAAAATTTAAAATCTCAATCAATGATTTGAAAAAATGATTGCATTCTTTTTTTCAAATCATTGATTGTGATTTGAAATTTCCAATGCGGACAAAGTTTCTTATTTTGATCCCTAGAATACGATTTTCACTGAGCAATGGGCGATTTTTTTGCCTCCCCACAAATCGACCCGGCCTAATAAAATATACCCATAATATTTATATACAACCCTTTCTCCCGAATTTCTCTCGAATTTTAATGAATTCTGAAAAATCCTGAAACTGCTATTTAGAAATACATTTCAGCATTAATTTAAGAACAATTTAAATAAAATATATTGCAAATTTTTAGTAATTAAAAGGATTAAAAATAAACCTGTTTTTAACACTACTGATAAAATTTCCAAAAATTCCTTCCTTGTGCGCGTCCACGCTACAAAAGACATCAGTATACCTATTTTATCTAGTTACATCTTATAGTTATGGGCTGTTTGCTGATGAGTCAGTCAGTCAGGACAAACTGTTTTATATATGAGCTGTTCAGAGCACAAGTGGCGTAAGTCCATTTTTTTGGGAAATTGAGTTAAGTACGTAGAAGTGAAGAGGAAAATGTAACTTATTTATGAGTACGGGCTAGAAACTCCTAGCTTACGTTATCTCTGAACAAAATGCAATACTTTGTTATTGCTCTGACAAATACCATTATTTTTTCAGAGCACAAGTGGCGTAAGTCCATTTTTGGTAGTTTTGAGAAAATTGAACGTTTAAAAAAATTCTTAAATGAATTCTAAGTATGAAGAACTCAGTTTTGCTTATAAGCTTGGTCAAGAGCATAATTGGAGCTATCCATATCGTAAAAAATAAACTAAATAATACACAAAAACGATGCAGAATATTGCATATTAGTAAAAAAATTTGGAATTGCGCCACTGAAAACTATTTTAAATTTCTCGTTTCCGCTGTAGAAATCTAATAGGAGATATTTTTCAAAAACTTTTTGATGAGGAATGGCAGCATTTTTACCTAGAAGTTGGACAAAACCACCCCTTAGCGATTATTTGCATTGTTAAGGGAGATATAAAATGAATGGACTTACGCCACTTGTCCTCTGAAAATTTTTAAAAATTTATCTTTTCCGCTGTAAAAATGTAATGGAAAATATTTTTAGGAATTTTTTGATGAGGAATGACAGCATTTTTACATAGAAGTTGGACAAAACTACCCATAAGCGATTATCTCCATTATTAAGGGAGATATAAAATGAATGGACTTACGCCACTTGTCCTCTGAAAATTTTTAAAAATTTCTCTTTTCCGCTGTAAAAATGTAATGGAAAATATTTTTAAGAATTTTTTGATGAGGAATGACAGCATTTTTTCATAAAAGTTGGACAAAACTACCCATTAGCGATTATCTTTATTATTAAGGGAGATATAAAATGAATAGACTTACGCCACTTGTCCTCTGAAAATTTTTTAAAATTACCCGTTTCCACTGTAAAAATGTAATGGACTATATTTTTAAATGTATGGACTAATAATAAAGATAATCGCTAATGGGTAGTTTTGTTCAACTTCTATGAAAAACTTGCTGTGATTCCTCATCAAAAAATTCTTAGAAATATTTTCCATTACATTTTTACAGCGGAAAGGAGGAATTTTAAAAAATTTTCAGAGGACAAATGGCGTAAGTCCATTCATTTTATATCTCCCTTAATAATAAAGATAATCGCTAATGGGTAATTTTGTCCAACTTCTATAAAAAAATGCTGTCATTCCTCATCAAAAAATTCTTAGAAATATTTTCCATTACATTTTTACAGCGGAAAGGAGGAATTTTAAAAAATTTTCAGAGGACAAGTGGCGTAAGTCCATTCATTTTATATCTCCCTTAATAATGGAGATAATCGCTTATGGGTAGTTTTGTCCAACTTCTATGTAAAAATGCTGTCATTCCTCATCAAAAAATTCCTAAAAATATTTTCCATTATATTTTTACAGCGGAAAAGAGAAATTTTTAAAAATTTTCAGAGGACAAGTGGCGTAAGTCCATTCATTTTATATCTCCCTTAATAATGGAGATAATCGCTTATGGGTAGTTTTGTCCAACTTCTATGTAAAAATGCTGTCATTCCTCATCAAAAAATTCCTAAAAATATTTTCCATTATATTTTTACAGCGGAAAAGACAAATTTTTAAAAATTTTCAGAGGACAAGTGGCGTAAGTCCATTCATTGTATATCTTCCTTAATAATGCAAATAATCGCTAAGGGGTGGTTTTGTCCAACTTCTATGTAAAAATGCTGCAATTCCTCATCAAAAAGTTTTTGAAAAATATCTCCTATTAGATTTCTACAGCGGAAACGAGAAATTTAAAATAATTTTCAGTGGCGCAATTCCAAATTTTTTTACTAATATGCAATATTCTGCACCATTTTTATGTTCTATTTAGTTTATTTTGTACGATATGGATAGCTCCATTTATGCTCTTGACGTAGCTTTTAAGCAAAACTGAGTTCTTTATACTTGAAATTTATTGTAAGAATTTTTCTAATTGTTCAATTTTCTCAAAACTACCAAAAATGGACTTACGCCACTTGTGCTCTGAACAGCTCATATATAGAAAAAAAATTACTTTCATCTCATTCCAAATTTTCATTAGGAAAATTTTAAATTTATATATTTGGCTTGCAATGAATCTTATTTCATTTTCAGCTTAGCAAAACCAACTTATTAAAGATGCCAAATATCATAAAAATACAACAACTTCTATTTCTGTACATCGCTTAAATTTCCAAAGTTGTAATAGTGATTTTTAAATTTGAGATAACTTTTAAACATTCAAAAATTTACTTGCTGCTGAGTTAAAATAAGGAAAAAATATACGTCTATAAAATGCCAAAACAAATTTAATCTGAATTACCCAAACAAGTAACAAGGGAAATAAATTAAAACATTTCTGCTGCCAATAAAGTCTGAAGTGTGTGCAACATGTAAACAATTCAAAAATCAAATAAATTAATCAGCCAGCATAATACCAAAACCAATCAAAACAGCATTAGCTTTAATGCAGATAAAAACATGTGTTTGTTTCGAATAGTTTTTAAAAATTCACATCAAAAATCCTGTTAGAAAAAAACAGAAAATTAAGAGCAAAAATAAACAATAGATAAAAAAAAACGAATAAATAATACAACCCATCTCAATCCCAATATGTCAGAAAAACGAACATAAATTTTTATTTTTAATTTTATTTTTTCGCTACACGAATTTGTTTATGTTTCATGGATCGTCCAAAGTAGCAGCCACAGTTCTTGCAGTAATGATTGCGATCGGTTTGTTTAAACGGTATATAATAGTTGAAACAGCAACAACAACACAACGCGCTGAAAATAAATTTATTACTTAGCCACTTTCACAACCATAACCACTAATAAATCAGTCTTAAGCCAAGTCAATTTATAAAATGTATCTATCAAAATGTCACTCGCAACTTACACAAAAAAACAGCCAAAAATACGATTGAGCTCCAGTGCCCACCACTTCATATTGTTCTCGACAAGTGAAAATTCTTTGATGCCACAGCCAGGACACTTGATCTCCACTGGCTCACGTGGAAGATTTAAAAATTGTCCCATCAGCGGTGTGGCAAAATTATTATAAATATCTTTCTCTCTCAGTTGCTCTTCGTTCAATTCCGCTTCCATTTGTAGTTCCTCTGCGGATTTTTCAGTTCCGTTAACAACTGCTGACATTTTTTTTTCAACTTGAATTAACGCATAAATTTTAATATCTTTCAATCGGCTGGCTGAGTGATCTTCAAACTTGTTCTTGGCCAGAATAAACAAATCGCACTAATGTGTATTTTTTTTCGGTCCGCCAGCAATGATTACTAATCAAAAGCTGTGAAAGCTTTAGTGGATGTAGTTTTTCGTGGGCAGCAGTGCTTTTGAGAGGGAGAGTCTAAGCAGAGTTGAAGAGACTTAGAGCAATTTAAAGAGATCACTCAATTATAAATAAGCATTGCTTTGAATAGAATATCAATAAAACATTGGGGTTGATCTATAGTTTAAAATAATCTAAATTGAATATATTGCTTTTGCAAATCAATACAACATAGAATTCGTTAAAATTTTTACAATAGGATTTTGTTAGTAGAAATGAGTGTAAATATTTATATGTGCAAACCAATTCTTCTCCTGTTGCTTCTTCTTATGTTAGGGTCTTGGTATTCGTCTAATGGTGATGGTGATAACAAGAAAGTAATGATTCACGTACTGTGCAGTCAGCAAAGTGGCCTTAATGTTGTCCACTTTAATGCAAGGAGTCTGAATATAACTAAATTAGATTACATGAAGTATTTTTTTGAAGACTCCTCAGTGGACATCATATGCATTTCAGAAACGTGGCTTTGTAGTGATGTAAGTGATGCAATCTATGCAAGCGCGTCGGAAGCTAATTTCATATGGGGGGGCAGTACAAATGGTGGTGCAAAAAAAAAGTTCACCATAAATTCTTCAAAGAAACGTGAATGTGAATAAACAACTTTTTTATTTTAGTTTAAAATAAAAAAAATATAAAAAATATTAAAATTTCATTATTTTTAAAAGTTCTTCCAATTTCAATATTAGAGATCATTCTTTAAAGAATCTTTCATATGGTAATATGAAAATCTAAGAAATAATGGTTGCTTTTATAAAGCAAGACTAGGTATATCTTTACATGGTTTAAATACAATAAGGTACAAAAAGTTATATCAATTTAAATTATTCCAAAATGTTTCTTTCTGTCTTGCGAGAAACAAACTCTTTCACCACCTCCATCGAATTCAATTCTTCGGTTTCATCTTTGTGAATGTGTATAAGTGCCGCATGAGTGAGTCGTTTCTGTGTCATAGTTGCTCGAAGATACGTTTTAAGTCGTCTTAGTGCGCCAAAAGAACGCTCAGATGAAGCTGCTGATGCAGGCACAGTCAAAAGCAAAGCAATAAGTTTTTCAACTTCATTTAATAGTTTTTTTACAGTATCCGAATTTTTCGCAAATTGGGATACAATGACACTTCAATTTCAAGGTGTTTGGCCAGGCAATTGCTTCAGCAATTTCATCTGCAAAAAAGTCATCTGCATATAGATCTAGTTTTGTTTTTAGATTTTGTTCAGAAGGCACTTTTCCGTTGAAGGCTTCGATTACAATATTTTCCAACGATTCCAGAGTGTCAAGATCTGTTTAAATGTACAATAAGATTTACAAAGTGCCAGTTTACACTAGCTTCACTCAACCGACTCACCGAATGTTAAATCAAAGTGAGTCGGTTGAGTGAAGCTGGTGTAAACTTGCAAAAATAAAAAATAAAAGTAAAATATCAACCTGTTTGATCGAATCTAGCCGTTATCTCATTTGAGAGAAGATCTAAAATTTCGAAATAGTCTTTTCATAGCCGATCATATAACGGCAACTGTACTGAAGGAACCGGATTTGATGTTTCTTCAAAGCGTCGAGGTGGATTTTCATCAGCTAATTCACAGTAGGGGCTTTCGCATGGTCCAAAACATTGGACCAACATGGCAGATTGTACAACATGTACTACCATGCGTAAGCTAAAACGATAGTCGAAATTTTTGGTTTTTTTCTGCCGAACAGCAATATTATCGTTCCTAACTCTTCTTTCTTAAATATATTCTACCATAACTGTGGCGGCATGAGAAGCAAATTAAACAAACTTTATGTTGACGCTAAATCATGCCACTTCAATGTCCTAGTATTCACTGAGACATGGCTAAACGAAACCTTCAATAATGAGGAAATTATTGATAGCAATTGGACTGTCTTTAGAAAGGATCGGGACTACTCCTCAACAGGTCTTTCTCGAGGAGGTGGTGTCCTTGTAGCATCTCACAATTCCCTTTCAAGTGAGCTAATAGACACACCTAACCATAAACTGTTCGATCATCGAATTATTAGAGTTTGTTCAGGTAAAAGTCTCAATGTGTACATAGGTGTCGTTTACATTCCTCCAGGCTCAAGTGAAACAACATACAACGAGCTATGTGAAACACTGACCACCTTTACCTCCTCCCTAAAAAAAGAAGATAAACTTGTTATTCTTGGTGACTTCAATCGCCCAAATATATCTTTTGTCACCGACGAAAACGACAACTTTCTTCTTCCTGTAAATCTTTCTAATGCCATAGACTTCAACTTACTTAGCACCTTTTATGGCAGTGACTTGCAGCAAGTCTCTTCTGTACAAAATCAGAATGGCAGATGGTTGGACCTAATTTTTACTAACTCGTATGAAGAAGTGAAGGTTAGTCCATGCATGGGAGCAGAAAATTTATTAACCAACACTGTTCATCATACAGCCTTAAAAGTTGTTTTCTCTGCTAATGACATCAACTTTACCCAGTCTTATAATAACACCATTGCGTACGATTACCTCAACGCCGATTATGAAAGAATAAAATGTTATCTTAGTTCTCTAAATTGGAATCATATTCTATTCAATTTAGATTAAGACAGTGCTGTCTCTATATTTTATCAGCACATTTTTACCGCTATCGAAAGTTATGTGCCAATAATAAAGAAAAATAATAAGCTCACAGAACCATGGCTAGACAACAATCTCAGATTTTTGAGGAATCAAAGAAATAAAATCTACAAACTTCTCAAAAACACTGATAATATATGCGATGAACTGAAGCTTAGATATGACGAGCTATCAAGAGAGTTCTCTATCAAGTCAGAAGAAGCGTACAAGTTGTACACGAACATCATCGGAGAAAAAATTGTCCAAGAGCCGAGAAAATTCTTTGACTTTGTTAACATGAAGCGCAAATCTAGCGGCTATCCATCGTCTATGTTTAAAGGTAATGTCACTTCGTCCAATTCTCTTGAAATAAGCAACTTGTATGCCGATCACTTTAAGGAGGTCTGTTGTCTTCCTACCACCTTATCTGAAACTTCTCCTAGCTCAACTATTATAGTTGATAGTTTATATTTAACCCAGGAAGAGATTTATAATGCAATAAAAGAACTGGATATATTAAAGGGACCAGGACCAGACTTAATACCTACAAGCTTTTTGGTTCGATGTTTAGACCAACTGCTATTGCCATTACACATAATCTTTAACGAATCACTGGTTTGTGGGACATTTCCTTCATATTGGAAATCATCCCATCTTACGCCAATTTACAAGAATGGTGATAAAAGATCAGTTGAAAATTATAGAGGCATAGCAATCTTGTCAGCCATTCCAAAAATTTTTGAAGAACTTATTTGTGAAAAGCTAACAAGTTTCATTAACCCACGTCTAAATGAGCAGCAACACGGGTTCCGAAAAGGGCGATCTACCACCACTAATCTCATGATTATGGCATCAGATGTTTTAGTCAAAATGGAAAAAGGGCACCAAATAGATGCTGTTTATACTGATTTCAGTAAAGCTTTTGATCGAGTTGATCACAACATTCTTATATATAAGTTAGAAAAATTTGGTGTTGCAGGGTCCATACTAAGTTGGCTAAAATCATATTTAAACGGCAGATCCCAGTTTGTTAAATTCCAGGGAGTTCTATCGAAAAAAATTGCAGTCTCCTCGGGAGTTCCGCAAGGTAGTCATCTTGGTCCTCTTTTTTTCAACATATTCATATCCGATCTGTCAGAAGTTCTTAACGATATCCCACATCTTATGTATGCAGATGATTTAAAAATGTACTATGCAATTCAATCAGATGCAGATGTAAATTTTTTGCAATCAAAATTGTTGTCTCTTGAGCAATGGTGTTTTCAAAATAAACTACATCTTAATGTCAATAAATGCAATGTTATTAGCTTTTCTCGTAAAAACAACGTACCATTACATACCTACCACCTCAATAGTATCGAACTAAAAAGGGTCAACCATATAGTGGATCTTGGAGTTGTCTTAGATTGCAAGATGCGCTTTAATCTGCACTATGATAAAATTGTGTCCAGGGCCAGCAAACAGCTCGGTTTTATAAAAAGACGTGCAAATGAATTCAAGAATATATGGGTCACTACATCCTTGTACCGTGCATTAGTGCGCCCAATACTTGAATATGCATGATGCATGCATAATTTGGAATCCATCTTTCGATTCCCATAGAGAAAGAATTGAGTCTATTCAAAAGCAGTTCTTACTATACGCGCTTAGAGATATGTACAACCCCCATGATTATTGTAGCCTTCCATCATATGAACATAGACTCAGCCTTTTAAATTTGATGCCACTATCAACAAGAAGATCGTTATTGGGCTCATGCTTCACATTTGATGTAATTAATGGTGCTATTCACAGCGAATATATTTCTAATATGATTTCCTTTAACGATCCAATTAGGCGCACTAGGCATACTCGATTGTTAACTGAATATCAGCACCAAACTACATATGCAAATAATGAACCCATCAATCGTTGTTGCAGAGAATTTAATAATATCTCTATATACTACTCACCTTCTATGTCCAAATCCTCTTTCAAGCAAACCCTATATAAATCACTCAGTAATCAGAATTAACACAGGCCTCAGATAAACTACATACATGTATGGATTTATATGTATAAACATTTAGTTTAATAAATCAAAATTCTTTAACATCCCTCTCCAAATCTCCCATTTACGTCCTTTTGTCCTTATAGTCTTTAAGAATAGTATATATACATCGTATCTTAAGTGTGTATATAGTCTCTCTTGTTTTCCTCCTCTTCTCTTAGTTTTGACATGGTTTTTGAAATCATGTCAATCCGGTTGGCGGAGTATGCCCACTAAGAGCACCAAATAAAAAATAAAATAAAAACAAGGAAAGGGGAGAAGAAAAACAAAAAAACTTAGTAATAAGTAAACAAAACCTGTTAGAATAAGTTAGAATAAGTAAATTGCATTGCCTTGTTTGGCCAATAAATAAATAGACTGTACAATATTGTACAACTATGTAAAATTACTGCTCAATTGTTAGGGCATCTAAAAGTTGCTTAGCTATTAGCCGGATGTGTTCTGCTTGAGAGCTTGCTATTAATAATGTTGCTTTACAAATAGTCCCATTAGCTTTCCATCTAACTTATCGTACAACATGTCGTCCAATATGGAAAGCCCCTAAGGACATGCCAAATCTTTTCTTACCAGAGTTGCAAAATTAACAAGCATTAAGCTACATATTAAGTATGTGCTTTAAACTGGGTGCTTTTAAACTGAAGTGGTGGGTTTGCAGTAGAAACTCTACATTTGTTCTATCTTTTTGCAAACACAGAGAAAGAAAATGGTTATCCGCAAGCATGCTTATGAAGAAGAGAGAAAGAAGAGGAAAATATATAATACAAAAATATTATCGATGTAAAAAAAACTGATATTTTGAATAATTTTTGAAGTTCTCCTTTTTAATTGTTTATCTAGCTAAAAAAGTTGGGGGGCAACTGCCCCCCTTGTCCCCCCGCTTCCGACGCCAACGAACCTATGCTATGTAAAATTATAAGCTTTATAGAAATGATCGTATAGGTAGAAAGGATTGAGGGTGGACTAATCTTACAACTAAATTTATTAACAAATCGTGCAGTAAAGGAATTAAATATTTCAACATTTGCATATCTGACAAAAACACTAAAATGCTTTTAAAATGTGTGTCTTATCCTAATAAATGTGTTCCTGCTGATTCCCTGTTTTCTATTTTGTCTACATGTATTGTTGATTATGACTTGCTATTATTGTGTGGTGACTTTAGTGTTAATGTCCTTTCAAGTGACTCAGTAAAAGAAACTTTGTGTGAAAATATTACTTCTTTAGGGCTGTCAGTTGTGAATGAAGACTTACCCACAAGGTTTTCTAACAACACAAATCTAAGTCTTCTTGATTTTTTTTATAGTACCAGATTCTTCAGCTGTTTCACTATTTGACCATTTATATATTTTCTCTCTGACCATGATTTAATTTTTTGTTCGTTAAATATTAATTTTTCTCGTAGTATAATATCTCATAACTTTACATACAAATAACATAACAATATAAAAATACATAAAAATACATAACAAATACATCAGTTATCACTCTCTGTTTCGTGATATATCATTAACCTCCTTAAATGATTGCTGGCTTCACCATTACATAAACGATAAACTTAGTTCCCTTGTTGAACCCATAAAATATTTATTTGAGAAACATGTCCCTGAACGCACGATTTGTATTAGGAATTCAGCCTGCCTTTGGTTTTCAGTCAATGTCTTAAATTCTATTAAAAGAAGAAACAAATTTCGATCGATACGGAAGAGAAACCCAACCGAACCCAACTGGGAAACATATAGACTATCGAGGAATGAATATGTTTCACTAATAAGACAGGTTAAATCACGCTGTTTTGTGGCTAAGCTTCAACCCTCCCTTCCAACCAAAACGCTTTGGAGAAATATAAGAAAACTTGGGGTCTGCAATAAAAACAACACTGACTGCAATATTAATCCAGAAACTTTAAATAATTTTTTTGTTGATTCTGTTTCTACTCCTAATTATAATATTTCTCCTCCTACTGGTCTCTCTATGATTCAGTCTTTTGAATTTGCTTCAGTAAATGAGCTTGATGTTGGTAAATGTGGATATGCAGATTAAGTCTAACGCAATAGGTGCAGATGGCATTCCCATAAAGTTTATTAAAATCATTTTGCCCCACATTATCAGCCCCCTAACACATATCATCAATTTTTGTTTCACGACCTCATCATTTCCGGACAAGTGGAAAGTGGCCACTGTATTACCGATAGCAAAAAAACAAAACCCATCTGGTCCCAGCGATTTCAGGCCTATAAGTTTTTTCGTGAGAAACTCATGGCTCAGCAAATCAATAATTTTATACTCGGCAGAAACCTGTTATCCCCCTTTCAATCTGGTTTTCGAGCTGGACATAGTTACTCTTCAGCTGTTGATAAAGTTATTGACGATATAAGACCTAAATACGATGCGGGTTCTATGAATATACTCTGTCTGCTGGACTTATCTAAAGCTTTTGATAGAGTAAATCATCAGTATTTTTGTCATACGCCAGAGAATTTATTTGGTTTCTGTAATAGTGCTGTCAATCTAATTTCCAGTCATTTGTGTAATAGGTCTCAAAAAGTTAAAGTTGGTCAATTGTCCTCTCAGTTATTTCTATTTTCAGTTTTCCGCTTAGTGCTAACCAACGACTTTTCATACAAAAATGCGTTGTACTGAGAAACTCTACAGTTTTTGAGAAATATCGCCGTAATTTTGATGTCATAATAACGAGAAATTTTTTTATTTATTACTGTTATTTTTCTCAACCAATAACTTTTCATACAAAAATACGTTGTGCTGAGAAGAGCTACAGTTATCGAAATGCCATCATAATTTTGATACCAAAATAACGGACATTTTTCAAAATTTACTGATTGTAAGAAATTTCAATCCCAATATATATTCGTACATGTTACATAAAAAAAATGCTTATTCGTGGGATATCCGTAAGAGATATTGAGAAATAGTTTGTACATCTCAGCAATGTCTGAATTTTCCTCTTACACCGTGTTCTTTCATCTCTTATAGCTTAGCTTTTATTTAAGAAATTCTGTTTTGAACTCTCATATTTCAGGTCAAACGTCACAAAAATTCAGTGCACTACTTCTCCCTACTATTATTCATTTGAAAGAAAAATTATCCAAATCGGTTGAGAGACACGGGAGCAAATGGTACCGAACTGTTTTTCCTACGCCTACTTATAGCTATATAGATTTTTATTCAAACACAAATTCAAATAATGCATAACAAAAAAAAGTTTTTAATTATTTCCCTCCAGGAAATGGAAGCATTCCCGGATTTAAACAGGAAACATTCCATGGAATGTAGGAAGCATTCCCTTCCGTTCGACACTCAATTTCTTTTTTTATATAGCATGTCATTAAAGGGAAACATTCCTCTACGCTGTATTAAAAATAATGTGGAAACATTCCTCTCCGCTGTTTTAAAAACTAATGCGGAAACATTCCTCTCCCTTGTTATGAAAATGCCCGGCCTGGATTCGAGCCCGGGACCCTTGAGCGATTGTCAAGCGCGCTACCACTAGACTATCGAATTCTATAATAAGCGGCTAGGAAACAATGATATTAATATTTTCTGTTGTCATTGCTTGACATTAATAGTAAAAGTTTTCATATGCATTTTAAAAGAAGCAGTTTGGAAACAACATAAATACAAAACTACCCTTAAGCTTCCAAAAGATACGGTAAGGAATGTTTCTTTGTCGCTTTAAGGTGGAGAGCCTTCCGATTTTTCCTGGAGGGAAGCGGCTAGGAAACAATGATATTAATATTTTCTGTTGTCATTGCTTGCCAATAGGTAAAAGTTTCCATATGTATTCTTTAAGAAGCGGTTTGGAAACAACATTAATACAAAACTACCCTTAAGCTTCCGAAAGATACGGTGGGGAATGTTTCTTTATCACTTTAAAATGGAAACCTTCCGATTTTTCCTGGAGGGTTATTAGAAATTCAAATAAAGAATAAAATAAATTAAAGTTTTTTCTAAATGACCTTGCTATTTATTATGTTGATTTTATATGATTTAAAAAAAATTCTAAATGCTTAATAGTTTAAATCATACTTGATTTTAAATACAAATTCTAGTTGTTCGATAGATTAAAATCGTTTATTGAGCTTTAGGTCAAAGTTAGAACATCTAATTGTTCTAACAAATCTTTCCAAAGAAACAACAACAACAAAGTTTTTTCAATATGAAAAGGAAAAAATCACTAGCTGATTTTATTGCAATATCGGCCATGCTAAAGGCTTCATCAGAAATCTTTGTGATGCCCATGCAAGCGAGCACTAGCGCACTGCACCACAGAGGCGATGAGATTTTAAGTGTCAATTTCTAAGTTTTTTTCACATTCTACATTTGTTGTTGTATTTTTGATTTACTTTAGTCTTTATTAAATTATAACAACATCAGCATAAAGACTAAAGTAAAGCGAAAATACAACAACAAATTTGAAAATGTAAAATGGGAGAAAAACTGAGAAATTGACACTTAAAATCTCATCGCCTCTGTGGTGCAGTGCGCTAGTGCGCGCTTGCACGGGTATCACAAAGATTTCTGATGAAGCCTTTAGCAGGGCCGAAATTGCAATAAAAACAGCTATACGCAGAGAAAAGACATGAGACACATGCCAAATCAGACTAATTGTTCTGGAGTTATGCTAAAATCTGTGATGAAACCTCCTTAATTTTTAAAATAGCGTTTTATCGCGAGTCAATTGAAACAGAGTCAATTGAAACAATGTGAATTATAGGATTAAAACTTCATTATCCCATGTATATTAATTGGCTCCAAAAACTTATGCCGCAGAAAAAAAATTCCTTTTTTGTTCCCCTGTGTTATTATAGAGACAAACATATTAGAATTTTGAATGTTTGACTGAACTATTCTTTGATTGTTGGCAAACGAAGGAGAACATAACCAAAAATCGAAAGAATTTATTGTGTCTGAACAGTTTGCAGGAAAAACTTTTACTTCATTCAGACACAATAAGTTATATCGATTCCTGGCTATGTGCCGTTTCGTTTGGTCAACTGTTTAATTATTGTGTTATTGTGTTATAATTATTGTTATAAATCGCATTATCCTAAAAACAGCACGCAGAAAAGTGACATTTTCGACTTTAATTGTAGCAAACATTTTTCTATTTACCGTAAATATATTTCGCAATTCTGACCATATTTTGTTTATCACGAATATTGCTATTTTTGTGACAATTCACTTAATGTACCATGTTTATGAATGGCATAAGTCACGCGAGCGGTAGTAGCGGCTGTGGCTCACTGGTAGTGTGCGTGGCTCGTAAGCGAAAAAGCCGCGGTTTAAACCCCAGCTCGGACAGAAAATTTTAACAAAAAGATTTTTCAATTGAATTAATATTTCTGTTCAGCCCAGACAATGGCAAACCTCTGGAGATAATCTTAATTTAATAGCTGTGGAAATTGGAGTGCATGAAAATAAAAAAAAATTAAATTATGGTTTCAATAATATTCTGGATTCTAAAAATAAATTCATAATATAGTTGTCGCAATCATCCAACTTATTCTCAATAAGTTAACCCAATAAGAGAATAGTGATGGTATTCAATAATATTTTGAAAGTTCCTTTTCTAAATATGGTTGTTGTAATCATTTTATCATGATCAAAGAAAATATTATATGTTTAAGAACATGTTAGCAACAATCATAATCCAAATCATACTATGATCCTCTTAAAACATGGTTGTTGCAACTATGTTTTTTCTCTGCGTGTAGTGTTTTTTTCCTTTTCATATTGAAAAAAACGTTGTTGATGTTGTTGTTTCTTTGGAAAGATTCGCTAGAACAGTTAATTGTTCTAACTTTGACCTTAAGCTCAATAAACGATTTTAAACTATCAAACAACTAGAATTTGTATTTAAAATCAAGTATGATTGTTGACGTCGTCAAACCTGTGCTCGTTTCACCCCTGGATGAACAACAGCTTATTAAACAAACCCACCACGGTACGGTCCGACCTTTACGTGCCATCATGCATTTTAACCACCGAGACTTCCGGCTCTTGTGTGTTCAGCTGGGAAGCCATCAACATCTTTTAATCGCCTGCTCTCTACAATCTGGTATTATTATTAAACACTTACATTTATATATTTTGATCTACTTAAATCTACTTAAACTTAACTATTATTTGGTGAAATTATTCTTAAATACTTAAAATATAATCATTATAAAACTTTCTTAATAATCTCCAAACTCGGCTGTAAATTTACACCTACAATAAATACCATTCTACATATAAACTTGCGGAGTTCATTATTTGGACATTCGAATCAGCAACAATTGCTCAGCTCATTCCCCCAACGCCTAAATATTGGTCCTTCGAAAAACTGCGAACGCGCTTGGATTATCCCCACGCACCAATTGACATTCATCAAATCTACAATCTGCAATGTACCTACCACGTGAACGCACCCAGAAAATACACCAAAAAAAGCCAACGAGTAGGAAACCCAACTCAAGGTAATTACTCGTTTTTAATATTCTTATACACACATACGTATTTGCAACAAAGCGTGCAAGTGTGGTGACAACTTGATACACAAAATTATTCGTTAAGTAGCTAATCTGCAAGAAAAATTAAAACTAAACTAAATTGTGCATTCCTTTCAAAACAAAAAACTCATAAAAACTGCTTTAGTTTGCGCTAAAGCAAAGTGACATGTGAAGTGTGGTTGTGAGCGTGTATGACAAAAAGAATAAAATAAAAAATAACCAAAAGCGACAACGGTGACGAAAACGCTTGCGAAAAGTGCAGTTCGTGGCCCAAAGAAACAGCAGCACCACGATAAGCGCAGAGTGGTTTCCATGCGGCATTGGCTGGCATGCGATTGAATGCATCAAAATCAACAACAGATTGCAACATTTCAAGGATGCGGTGAGTGATTTGTATTGGCAAAATAATTAGGACAATTTCAAACATTGGCCTAAGAAAGTCGCATATAAGATCCAACATAACCTCAAAAAACACACACACACAATCACATGAGACCGTGCACACCCAACATTCAATAATATTCGATAATTTTCTTTTCTCGAACTATTTTGTCGATAATTTAAAAATTCTCTCGTTTACTTTTCTGAACAAGTCTAACACATCCGAAGTGTTGGCGTTTGGAACTTCAAAATTTTTTCGAAATATTTCTCTACAATATTCGAAAACTTTTTCTTTTCTCGAACTATTTTGTCGATAATTTAAAAATTCTCTCGTTTACTTTTCTGAACAAGTCTAACACATCCGAAGTGTTGGCGTTTGGAACTTTAAAAATTTTTTTTCGAAATATTTCTCAATAATATTCGATAATTTTCTTTTCTCGAACTATTTTGTCGATAATTTAAAAATTCTCTCGTTTACTTTTCTGAACAAGTCTAACACATCCGAAGTGTTGGCGTTTGGAACTTTAAAAATTTTTTTCGAAATATTTCTCAATAATATTCGATAATTTTCTTTTCTCGAACTATTTTGTCGATAATTTAAAAATTCTCTCGTTTACTTTTCTGAACAAGTCTAACACTTCCGAAGTGTTGGCGTTTGGAACTTTAAAATTTTTTTTCGAAATATTTCTCAACAATATTCGATAATTTTCTTGGATCATTTAAAAATTTTTTCGAAATATTTCTCAACAATATTCGATAACTTTTTTCTTTTCTCGAACTATTTTGTCGATAATTTAAAAATTCTCTCGTTTACTTTTCTGAACAAGTCTAACACATCCGAAGTGTTGGCGTTTGGAACATTAAAAATTTTTTTTCGAAATATTTCTCAATAATATTCGATAATTTTTCTTTTCTCGAACTATTTTGTCGATAATTTAAAAATTCTCTCGTTTACTTTTCTGAACAAGTCTAACACATCCGAAGTGTTGGCGTTTGGAACATTTTCAAAATTTTTTCGAAATATTTCTCTACAATATTCGAAAACTTTTTCTTTTCTCGAACTATTTTGTCGATAATTTAAAAATTCTCTCGTTTACTTTTCTGAACAAGTCTAACACATCCGAAGTGTTGGCGTTTGGAACTTTAAAAATTTTTTTCGGAATATTTCTCAATAATATTCGATAATTTTCTTTTCTCGAACTATTTTGTCGATAATTTAAAAATTCTCTCGTTTACTTTTCTGAACAAGTCTAACACATCCGAAGTGTTGGCGTTTGGAACTTCAAAATTTTTTCGAAATATTTCTCTACAATATTCGAAAACTTTTTCTTTTCTCGAACTATTTTGTCGATAATTTAAAAATTCTCTCGTTTACTTTTCTGAACAAGTCTAACACATCCGAAGTGTTGGCGTTTGGAACTTTAAAAATTTTTTTCGAAATATTTCTCAATAATATTCGATAATTTTCTTTTCTCGAACTATTTTGTCGATAATTTAAAAATTCTCTCGTTTACTTTTCTGAACAAGTCTAACACTTCCGAAGTGTTGGCGTTTGGAACTTTAAAATTTTTTTTTCGAAATATTTCTCAACAATATTCGATAATTTTCTTGGATCATTTAAAAATTTTTTCGAAATATTTCTCAACAATATTCGATAACTTTTTTCTTTTCTCGAACTATTTTGTCGATAATTTAAAAATTCTCTCGTTTACTTTTCTGAACAAGTCTAACACATCCGAAGTGTTGGCGTTTGGAACATTTTAAAATTTTTTTTCGAAATATTTCTCTACAATATTCGATATTTTTTCTTTTCTCAAACTATTTTGTCGATAATTTAAAAATTCTCTCGTTTACTTTTCTGAACAAGTCTAACACATCCGAAGTGTTGGCGTTTGGAACATTAAAAATTTTTTTTTCGGAATATTTCTCAATAATATTCGATAATTTTCTTTTCTCGAACTATTTTGTCGATAATTTAAAAATTCTCTCGTTTACTTTTCTGAACAAGTCTAACACATCCGAAGTGTTGGCGTTTGGAACTTTAAAAATTTTTTTTCGAAATATTTCTCAATAATATTCGATAATTTTCTTTTCTCGAACTATTTTGTCGATAATTTAAAAATTCTCTCGTTTACTTTTCTGAACAAGTCTAACACATCCGAAGTGTTGGCGTTTGGAACTTTAAAAATTTTTTTCGAAATATTTCTCAATAATATTCGATAATTTTCTTTTCTCGAACTATTTTGTCGATAATTTAAAAATTCTCTCGTTTACTTTTCTGAACAAGTCTAACACTTCCGAAGTGTTGGCGTTTGGAACTTTAAAATTTTTTTCGAAATATTTCTCAACAATATTCGATAATTTTCTTGGATCATTTAAAAAAATTTTCGAAATATTTCTCAACAATATTCGATAATTTTTCTTGGAACATTTAAAAATTTTTCGAAATATTTCTCAACAATATTCGATAATTTTCTTGGAGCATTTAACAATTTTTCGAAATATTTCTCAACAATATTCGATAATTTTCTTGGATCATTTAAAAAATTTTGAAATATTTCTCAACAATATTCGATAATTTTCTTGGATCATTTAAAAATTTTCGAAATATTTCTCAACAATATTCGATAATTTTTCTTGGAACATTTAAAAATTTTTCGAAATATTTCTCAACAATATTCGATAATTTTCTTGGAGCATTTAACAATTTTTCGAAATATTTCTCAACAATATTCGATAATTTTCTTGGATCATTTAAAAAATTTTGAAATATTTCTCAACAATATTCGATAATTTTCTTGGATCATTTAAAAATTTTTGAAATATTTCTCAACAATATTCGATAATTTTTCTTGGAACATTTAAACATTTTCGAAATATTTCTCAACAATATTCGATAATTTTTCTTGGAACATTAAAAAATTTTTGAAATATTTCTCAACAATATTCGATAATTTTCTTGGAGCATTTAACAATTTTCGAAATATTTCTCAACAATATTCGATAATTTTCTTGGATCATTTAAAAATTTTGAAATATTTCTCAACAATATTCGATAATTTTCTTGGATCATTTAAAAATTTTTGAAATATTTCTCAACAATATTCGATAATTTTTCTTGGAACATTTAAACATTTTCGAAATATTTCTCAACAATATTCGATAATTTTTCTTGGAACATTAAAAAATTTTTGAAATATTTCTCAACAATATTCGATAATTTTCTTGGAGCATTTAACAATTTTTCGAAATATTTCTCAACAATATTCGATAATTTTCTTGGATCATTTAAAAATTTTTGAAATATTTCTCAACAATATTCGATAATTTTTCTTGGAACATTTAAAAATTTTTTGAAATATTTCTCAACAATATTCAATAATTTTCTTGGAGCATTTAACAATTTTTCGAAAATATTTCTCAACAATATTCGATAATTTTTCTTGGAACATTTAAAAATATTGTCGAAATATTTCTCAACAATATTCGATAATCGTTTCTTCTTCTCGAACTATTTAGTCGATAATTTAAAAACACTCTCGTTTTTAAACAAATTAAACTGAATTTACTAAGTGGAAAATCTCTCGAACTGTCTTCTCGATAATTGTGAAAAAAGTTCGAGTTTTTAGTTTGGCTAACAAATTCCCCACAACCGAAGTATTTGTTGGCGTCTGTAAAAACTTTCGAAAAGCTTTGAAAACTTCTGTCGCCCCCTGGAGTTAGAAGTTTATCCCAACATCAATATGAGTGTCTCAATGAAATTTATATTTGCTTCTGATTATCTAATCACGTTTTGCTCTGCGTTCGAAGCAACTCCTGCTGACGACATAACGAGCACGCTCTTAAGAGTTAAGCTGTTTGATTTAGAAGATAGATGGCAGCGACTGTCATCAGCATATGAAAATGTGATGATAGCAGAAGACACAGATACGACCAAAGATTTCAAGGAATCCACAAAAGCCAAATTTAGTGTTTGCGTTGAAGCTTATCACCTTTGTAAATCTCAAATTTGGGATCTCCAAAAAATATCTGGAGATGAACAACATCCCGAAACAGTGTCTGCAGCTCCTCTTGCTCAGAACGTATCTCTAAATAACTCTGTAGGAAGTGCTTGCATAAAAGTTCCGCCCTGTGATACAGAAGTGTTCTATGGTAGTTATGAAGAGTGGCCATCGTTTAGAGACATGTTTACAGCAGTCTATATCAAACACCCTAAGCTGACTCAAGCTCAAAAATTGTACCACCTTCGTAACAAAACCCGCGGCTCCGCGGGAGGTATCGTGAAACGATACCAACTTTGCGACGAAAATTTCTCTCTGGCCTGGGAAGCCCTTCGATCTCGTTTCGAAAACAAGCGCATTCTGGTGGACAACCAGCTTAAAACATTGTTCAGCATTCCAGCAGCATCTGCAGAAAACAGCAGTTCAATTCAGAGAATACAATCATCGGTCAATGATTGCCTCTCAATGCTTACATCTCAAGGAATTTGTGTAGACAACTGGGACCCAATTTTAATATATTTATGTTCAACCAAACTTCCAGAAGATACCCTTGCACTATGGGAAGATTCACAAAAAACCCGGCAGGTATTACCGACCTGGCATAAAATGGATGAATTTCTCACAGCTCGGTATCAAGTCGTAGAAAGAATAAACAGTATCAAGAGTTCAAAGAGTCGAGGCACTATTCCGAACATTTCCCAAATCAGGCCGAATTTCAATTATTCTCAAAATAAGCCCGAGAATCAAAGTCGGCAGAATATGCAAAGTACGCCCTTTTCCCAAAACAGGACATCCCAAAATTTCAATCCCAATAGAGTGCAAGTGAATGCATTCCACATTCAAAGAGCACCCACTACAAGTAATTTTTTATGTAAAAAGTGTCACAAAAATCATGCTCTTAGACACTGCCCAGAATTTAATAATTTCTCAGTACCAGAGAGAATCGATTTTGTGTCTCAAAACAAAATCTGCTGTAATTGTCTATCGTATTCTCACACCAAAAGAGAATGCACAAGTTCTTTTCGATGTTTCTGCTGTAAGCAGCAACACCACTCGATGCTACATCTAGATCAAGTAGATCATCCAGTTGATGATTCGAAGCCATCTACGTCCAAAGCCTCCCAAATAGCATTAATGCACTTAGAATCATCACTCGATTCAAACGCATCAAGCTCTCAGCCGGTAGAAAGCACACATATACACGCGCATTTTTCATCAAGTGAGGAAAGAATCGTGTTGCCTACAGCAATCGTATACATTCAACACCTGGGCGAAACTTTCACACTTCGAGCCCTCATTGATCAGGGATCCCAGAAAACTTTCCTCGCTGAGAAGGTTCAAAATCGGTTATCTTTACAAACAACCAAGGTCTCCACACATATTTCTGGGATGGGTGGTCAACTGCTTGGGTCGTCAAATAAAATGTGCACATTCAATTTGGTCACAAAATCTCGTAATTTCAATCTCCAAGTCAAAGCACTCGTTCTACCAAAACTGACCAATTTTATGCCATCTCACCCATTAGCAAAACCTTCATTTGAAGAAATCGCCGACTTAGATCTCGCCGATCCCAATTTTTATTCTCCTGCTCACATTGATATGATTATCGGAAGCGATATCATCCCGAAGATCATGCTTAATGGCATGCGATTAAATGTTTTCGGTAGTTTGTTGGCCCAACAAACAGTGTTTGGATGGTTCCTCAGCGGCCCCATCAGCACACAAACTTTCTCATTCTCCACTCACGTGGTTCATGAAAATGAACCATCGCTCAGTGAGATGCTGCGGAAATTCTGGGAAGTTGAAGAAATCCCAAGCGCCTCCACTATGTCCGAGGAAGAACGCTACTGCGAAGAGTTCTTTCAGAAAACAACGTCTCGTCAGTCTGATGGGCGATACAAAGTCAGGCTGCCATTCAAACCAAATTTTTCCCAACTAAAGCTAGGTGCATCTCGACACATAGCTCTCAAACAGTACAACCGAATGGAGTACACCTTGAACAAAAAACCCGATTTACAACATCAATATAATGAGGTGCTCTCTGAATACCTGACTTTATCGCATATGAATAAAACGCACCCTACAGAGATTGTCCGTGATGAGAAGTATTTATCTTTCTATTTACCGCATCATGCGGTCGTCAAACCAGAAAGCACTTCCACAAAGGTCCGGGTGGTGTTCAATGCGTCAAACCCCTCACAAAGCGGACTTTCTCTTAACGATGTGCTATGCGTTGGTCCAGCATTGCAATCCGACCTGATCAGTGTCATACTCAACTGGCGATTTTATCAGTTTGTCTTCAATGGTGACATACAAAAAATGTATCGTCAGATTACGGTTCATGAAGACGATCGCCATTTTCAACGAATACTCTTTCGCACGCGCCCGAATGGTTCATTGGAAGACTTCGTTTTAAATACCGTGACATTCGGAGTCAATTGTGCCCCTTATCTAGCAATCCGTACTCTCCACCAGCTGGCTGAGGATTGTAAAGATATTTATCCACTTGTTTCACCAATTCTCAAACGTGAAACTTACGTTGACGATGTTTTATCAGGTGGACATGACATTCCTTCAGCTCTTCTCGCTCAAAATCAGCTTCGAAGTGCACTGAATTCCGCCGGATTTCCTCTAAAAAAGTTGAATGCAAATCACCCAGATCTTTTAAGTTCTCTACCTCCTGAGGACCTACTCGATGAAGATTTTCTAAAATTTTATGACACCAGCTCCACAAAAACGCTTGGTATTAGATGGAACGCTCTCAGCGATTCCTTTTGTTACGATATTAAACCCACAACCCCGTCCATATCTGCCACCAAAAGACAGATTTTATCAGCTGTAGCAGCACTGTTCGACCCCATGGGATGGCTAGCCCCAATCATAATTCAAGCGAAGGTCCTTTTACAGCAACTTTGGCTGGAAGGGTCTGATTGGGATGACTGCGTAAAACCATTGTCTCTGCTAAAATGGAATACGTTGGTCGAAAGTCTACCAGCTATTGAAAAAATTAATATTCCTAGATGGATTGGATTTTCTCCAACCAACCGAATCCAAATACATGGGTTTTGCGATTCCTCTGAAAAGGCTTATTGTGCCGCCTTGTACATTCGCAATGAAGAACCAAACGCAAAGATCACTTCATATTTGCTGGTTTCGAAGAGTAAAGTCGCTCCAATCCAAACAATCAGTTTGCCCCGTTTAGAACTGTGCGCAGCCGTGCTTCTTTCAAAGCTCGTTAACCACGTCGTTCGCCAGCTGGAGTTACCTACTCATGAACTCTTTTTATGGTCGGATTCGTCTATTGTTTTGGCCTGGCTTGGAAAACCACCCTACAGCTGGAAAACGTACGTGGCTAACCGAGTTACCGAAATTTTGAAGAATGTCCAAAATTCAACCTGGAAGCATGTACCTTCCGTCGAAAATCCTGCAGATCTGGGAACTCGAGGTTGTTCACCCCAGGATCTAGCAACAAACTCGCTTTGGTGGGATGGTCCACATTGGCTTCGTAAAGCTGCTGATCATTGGCCCAAATTCCAGATAACTCCTATAGTCGTTCCCGAGACTAGAAAAGTGGAAGTTTTGTATACATATACCCCTGACGATGATATACTGAATCGCTTCTCAACATACCCTCGTGCCCTCCGAGTAATTGCCTACATGTTTCGATTTGCACACAAATGTTTAGCAAAACAAAGAGCTCAAGTCACAAAAAACTCGGGAGACGTATCCCAAGATGAAATTAAGTTCGTAAAGTTGCATTTAATTGTGCAATCACAAATTTTGTATTTTTCTGAAGAATATAGTAAGTTAAAGAGTTCAGTTCCCATCCCAAACAAAAGTTCGCTCCTGACTTTATGTCCATTCATAGATAAAGAGGGAGTATTGCGAGTAAACGGACGTTTGGCAAATGCGGATTTAATTCTCAATTACAATGAAAGACATCCAGTCATCTTGTCCGACAAATCACGCCTTTGTCACCTCTTACTCAACTTTCTCCATAACACTTTACTACACGCCGAACATAGACTCATGCTTCGTATGGTGCGGCAGGAATTTTATATTCCAAAGCTAAAAAATAAAGTAAAGTACTGTATACGCCAGTGTAAAGTGTGTACAATACATAAACAAAAAGTGCACACGCAACTAATGGCTGCACTACCTCCCGATCGAGTAAATTTTACACCTCCATTTACGGTAACCGGAGTTGATTTTGCCGGCCCATTTGAAGTAAAATCCTCTACACTTCGAAAGGCCCCAATTGTGAAAGGTTACGTAAGTGTGTTCATTTGTTTCTCAACAAAAGCAATTCACCTCGAATTGGTGTCGGATCTCACTTCTGAGGCATTTAATGCAGCTTTCGCACGATTCGTTGGTCGACGCGGCTTACCAAAAAAAATTGTCTCAGACAATGGCCGCAACTTTGTTGGTGCGAACCGTACCCTGACCAAAGAATTTGAATTGTTTCTCAAACACTCAGCTGCAGATATATCCCATAAATACTGTATGCATGGCTTCACATGGTCGTTCATACCCCCGAGCGCCCCTCACATGGGCGGCCTGTGGGAAGCGGCAGTCAAAAGCTTCAAAGTTCATTTCAAAAAGGTATCTCAAGGCCATAAATTTACCTTTGAAGAGTTCTCGACACTCCTGGCCCGCATCGAAGCCGTTCTCAATTCGCGGCCACTCTCTCCAATCAGTGAAGACCCTTCACAATTATTGCCATTGACCCCGGCACATTTCCTTCGAGGCGCTCCCTTACTGGCGATCCCAGAATTTAATGATGATCGTTGGTCTCTCATTAACCGATGGGAAAAGGTCAAAATTCTCCACCACCAATTCAGTCGCCGCTGGAAGGAGGAATATTTGAGCGAGTTGCACAAGCGGTACAAATGGAAATATCCAGAACGAAACATTAGCGAAGAGGACCTTGTAGTCATAAAAGATGAGCTGTTACCCCCGACTGAGTGGAGACTTGGTCGTATCGTAAAGACTTATCAAGGACCAGACCATCGGGTACGGGTCGCTGACGTTCGTACTCAAACTGGTATCGTCACTCGACCAGTCATTAAACTCTGCGTCCTTCCCTCTCAATAAACTCCCATCTCAGTCATTCTCAAATATTCCCCACATACACAACAGTTCAACTTTAACATCTGATTTATTACTCTACCCATGTGTATAGCTGCATTTATTTCTAATTATTTCTTTAATCTCTTCTTAGTTTGTACCAATGTCGACTCTGCAAAGGAAGGCATTCGATACGATTCTGTGAACAATTTCTGAGCATGTCTACTCTTCAGCGGCGTCAGACGGTTCGGAAGTATGAACATTGCTCCAATTGTCTTGCCAGGTCCCACATGCTTGGAAAGTGCACCTCTAAGGCTGTATGTAAGATCTGTGGCGACGTCCATCACTCATTGCTACATCAATTCAGGCCAGAACGATTGTCGCTGCAATCCAAAAAGACCGTGTGTCAGCGGCGTGACTCCGCATCTTCAAGCGAATCCGCATCATCACCAGAACCTGCCAGGCCGACCAAAAATCAGCCGCCAGTTCGTCGCAACAGAAAAGCAACCCCGCCCAAAGGACGCCATCGTGCGCAAATGCGCCATACACGACCTCAATCAGAACATCCACGTGGCTTAAAGATTACTCCTCGAAACGTCGTGAACGCTCATCTGAGTAGCGATCCTCGTGAACATGTCGGAGCGGCTATCAAGGCCTTACAACTTTTGCAGAGCTTATTGTAAAATTGCACTAGTGCAAGGCGGGCGCTATGTTGACGTCGTCAAACCTGTGCTCGTTTCACCCCTGGATGAACAACAGCTTATTAAACAAACCCACCACGGTACGGTCCGACCTTTACGTGCCATCATGCATTTTAACCACCGAGACTTCCGGCTCTTGTGTGTTCAGCTGGGAAGCCATCAACATCTTTTAATCGCCTGCTCTCTACAATCTGGTATTATTATTAAACACTTACATTTATATATTTTGATCTACTTAAATCTACTTAAACTTAACTATTATTTGGTGAAATTATTCTTAAATACTTAAAATATAATCATTATAAAACTTTCTTAATAATCTCCAAACTCGGCTGTAAATTTACACCTACAATAAATACCATTCTACATATAAACTTGCGGAGTTCATTATTTGGACATTCGAATCAGCAACAATTGCTCAGCTCATTCCCCCAACGCCTAAATAATGATTTAAACTATTTAACATTTAGAATTTGTATTTAAATCATATAAAATCAACAGAAAAAAATAAATAATACTTGATACTGAGTTCTGATTGAAAAATAAAGGATAAATCATGGTGTTATCATAATAAGGTGTTCTCATTCGGAATATCAGAAAAAATATGCTGCCTTATTTTGGCATTTCATTTGAAATTTTTTATATGAAACCCTTTCAATTGTCAAAATAAGGCAGCATATCACACAAAAAAATTGAAAAATGTCACGGGATGAAAACACCTTATAATTCTTACACCATGGAATAAATATTACTTGTTATTTGTTATTTGAATAATTTTTTATGAATAGTGACCTACACTGATGAAACTAAATAATTATGAACATTAAATAAACTTGAAAAATTTCCATTATCTGGAGACTTGAACCTCAGCCGCATGAGTGTAAGTGCATGGCCATATTCATTCGACCATTGCAGTGTTTAACTAATCGTCGCCTAACTTTCTTCATTAAGAATAAACGTATACTCGTGTGTTTGAGAGAAATTTGCTTGAATTTGTTAAAAATTTGCTATTTGAGTTTATAATAACTTAGAAAATATTTGTTTGATTTTAGTAAAAATTTGCTATTTGTCTTTATAATAACTTAACAAATATTTGCTTGAATTTATCATAATTTTGATTTTTCCTTAATACATTGCAATTAGCGATTGCATTAGTGATTGCAATTTGGCAATCTTTTTCTAAAATCACATTGTGATTGAGCAAAGTTTTGCTGATTTACTTTTAAGCAAAACATTTGCTTGATTCAAGCAAAATAATTACTTTGGTATTAAATAATGCGCTTCTATTAAAAGAAAATTTATATTTATGCAAAAAATTGTACATTGTAATACAGATTTATACTGAAAAACTTTTTTGTTAATTTTGCACCCCTTCTGGCAGTGCACCCCACCCCTTTCGCTATTCTACTGCATATTGGTTCCGATATATTTTTATTATCAAAACCGCCTGATAAATTTTGGCTACAGGTCTGATTTATGTTGGCCTGTAAGTACTCTCGGAACCAATTTTAGTATATATCAATACGCTCAAAGTATAAGTTGTTAACTCAATAATTAAAAATTTGAAGTGAGACTATTTATGTGAAGATTTTGTTTTGCAAAATCAGGCTGACTATTTTGTACAGAAGTGTAAAGATAAGAGATAAAAGTACAAGGTTCTGTACTCAATTTCGGCTATAAATTTTTTTTTTATAACGAATGCAATACTAAAAGAGTTATCCCTAAAAAACTTGATAACTTGATTTACCAATTAATACGTTGGACGTGTCGATATCAACATTTATATATATTATTATATAAAGTTAAGGCGCAAATTTGCAATTACCATTTTACTCAGAAAATACTGGGCCGATTTTTAAGAAAGAAAATTTTAAATATTATATTTGTGCTAAAGCACTTTAAAGAGGTGAAATTTAAATAATATGTGTATTTAATTAAAGTGTAAATTTTTTTAATGCTTGTAATACATGTATTGTAACTTAAAAATCTTTTTAAAAATCCTGTAGTTCTTGGGAAAAAGTGAGAATGCAGTTATGCTATTCTTTGCCTTTAGTTTGATTTTAGTAGAGTTTGGTTTATTTTGGGTGTGACAATTTTTTCCGTTAATTGTGGCACGCTGTAATACAACATCACTTTTGTGGGTGCAGTTGTATGACCTTATGAGCCTACTATTGCTTTAATGACGTCACGTATTTAAAGATATTAGATGATTGCAAACTATAGTAGCATTAAAAAGATAAAAGCATTGGTAGACTCCGATTTAAAAATTCCGTAGAAATCGTTTTTGAGTCTACGATTTAGTTTTTTGTTGCCCATCATATTTCTTCAGATTTAAAATTTTGGGTTTTTTTAAATACATGTTATAACATCAAATTAAACACGAAACTTCTTTTGTATTTGATGATAGTTTTTGTTTTGTTTCTCAAATATATTTTTCTTAAAATATGCTACTTTTCTCCATTTGGTTAAAAAACTTTTCAACTTTTTTTTCTGCCAGTTCTGGTAATCCCGCTATGCTTTATTGTATTTTAAAGAGAAAGTTAAAAAACAAAAATAAATTTACAACATGTATCGTACTCTTTACACATTTTTTTTAATATGGTTTTTTATCACACTTTTACTTCTGAAAAATAGACATTTATCTAAATATCCAAAAAGATGTCAATGATGTATTAAAAATTTAAACAAATTTTCAATACACTCCTTTCACAAAATACTAAATTTATTCATAAAACTTTTCATTCAGTAACTTTTTTAACAATTGTTTCTTATGAAAATTAAATCTGATTCGATCTGACATCACCTCACTTCACCTTGTGCTGTATTCCCAACTTTCCACCACATTTGTTGCAATAAAGAGCCTTTGAAGAGCAATTTGAGCTGCAACAGCTGCACAGACAGCACAGCCAAAACAACGGAAATAAACTGAAAATATAGCGAGGAATTCTTGTTGGAATGACATCTGCCTTCATCTCGCCATCTGCTCCTTTACTTACCATGATAGTAGAGACAAGCAGCGGCTTAAATTCTGTATGCAACAAGGAACACGCATAACAGCAGCATCCGACTTTTGTCGGCACAGAGGACACTGGATCGTGAAGGTACCTGGACCCACAGCATAATAACGCAAGCGCGGGAACTCAATTAAGCTTGTTTCCAGTTGCGCTATGTTGTGGCCATTTGCAACATCATCAATATAAGGCACCGATTGACCTTCGACCACTATGTTCGCTATGATGTTGCGTCGTTTTTCATCCGCTGTCAGTGCGGGAAATAATTTTATTTGTACAACTTGTGATTCGTTAGCGTTGGACATGCTGTTTAATGAATTTTTCCAGCATTACTGCGGTCGAAAATTTCGTGTAACAAATTCAAAAAAAGATTCGTGTAATACTGGAGCAACCACAAATCGTTCAAACTGAGAAAACTGAGGCTGGAGAAAAAATAGCGTTGAGTGGAGCATTACCAAGAGATGAATTTTAGAAAATTTGATTTTTAAAGAGTACTTGTGGACTCGTTCTATGATGATGATCTTTAAAAAAGCTTTTCTCTTTTCTCTTATTTTGTTTTAGCAGTTTATTTTCCATCATGCGCTGGCGAAAGATCAGAAACTGGAGCTTTTTTCAGAGGTTATGCTTAATACATTTTAATGATCAATGCATATATTTTAATTATTTTTACTTTGTTCGCTACACAGAGCATTTTTACAAAATTTAAAAAATTAAAACTTAGGTTTCTGCCTTCGCTATGATGTCATATTAAATGGGTCATTATCTTAGAATACAAACACTGCTCATACGCACACTTCGTTCTCTTTAATGCTAGGTTTTCACTGTCAGTTTAATGACGACATTAAATTTAGTCACCTAAAAAATCGTCTAAATCATGATACATTTACGAGGTAGGCCCACATTTTATAGCTCACTCACACGTCAAAACTAACAACAATGAAAGTATTACAGTTGTCAAAATGACGAAGTTGTTAGAAACGTGAAAGAAATATGTTGCTATTGAAATTATTTTTTGTTTATATGTGAAATCTAACTGAATTTTTACAAAAATTTAAAAATTACAAAAACTGTGCCGTTCGCAAAACAAGTTGGAACAAATTTTTTCTTTTATCACTTTTCACGTTGGACAAAACACATTTTCGTTTTCTGTCTTGCTGAAAAATTGAACAGCTGTTTTTTGACATTTAAATTTTCTCTACCCGTTCTTCAATCTGAATCTAACTTGCAATTCTGCCATGACCCAAATAGTACTATTATAAATTCAGCGCACAGCCCAATTCAAAAATTAAGCTGTTTTTAATTTTCCGAACATTGTGTCGACCTTTGTAGTCTTGTGAAGAGTACGCTAAAGTATCAACTCACAGGTCCCCGGTTCGAATCCGGGTTCGGGCATGGTTTTTCGCTTTTTTTGTTTTTTACTACATTTAAGAATTATTGAATCAAAAAATCCACAACTTTATTATGGAAAATGTGGAATTATAGGACAGGAATAACTTCGGGCTGGAAATGCATGCCAAAGTTAAGGCTATAAGCAATTCAAATTGTCTTTGACGTCTGTTCCGCCTAATCGATAATTCACGTATGGTTCCAATCAATTCCTCCTCTAATAATCTATCCTTTTCCTTTCAGGTCAAAGACCAATTGTTTTTTGGATAAGGCGCATGCCTTGGCTCTTTGATCTTAAAAACAAAACATATAAAGTGAAAACCAGCATAACTTTACAATTTAATTTTAATTTCAAAGTCGTTTTCAATGTGCTTTTTTATTTCTTTCTAAAACTTTTATTTATTAATGTGAGAAGGAGTAGTTTTGTAAAAATTTTCGTAAATTTTTTGTTACTTAAAACAGTTCAGTTCTTTTGCGGCTAGTGATCATCTCTTCCATGAGTTATCTTTTGCTGCTTACGAACGTCAAGCTGCTCTTTTTGTACTTTATTGAAACGCTGCCACTTGTGACCCTCGACATCGGAACGTTGTATTTTGAATAACTGCCTTTTGTACCAGCTCAAAGTGATGACGCGTCCTATGTAGCAGCCACAATTGCTGCAGTAATGGTTAATGTCATGGCGACCACTCCAACGAATTGGAGAACTGCAAAATATAGAGAAAATAATATATTTTTATCATCTTAAACATATAATGACTTTAATGCAAATTGTTTTTTTTAAACTAAATGCAGAAGAATGCTAGTTATGGCTTTTTCTACAAGAGGTCATAAGGCTCGATGAGTGTTTTTCTGCTTTTATTAAGGGCGATACAAGTAATTGGAAGTTGTTTCATCTTGTTTATTGTGGCGAAAGTACGATATTTTATTATAAATAAATTTCAGAAATCAGGTTTTTTTATAAAACTTTATAAGGTTTTTGAGATAAACCTTCATATCCGAAACATTTGTACTCCTTTATATAATAAAATTAGATATATATATAGTATATAAATGTTTATCAAACACAAATATTTCAAAATGGTGGCTCTACAGCTACCAAAAATTCTAGAGTCTTTAGCGGAAAAAATGAGAACTTTCAATCATTTATTAACATGATCTTTAACTTAGTAAACTGCAGGCTGGCCATAGTTTTTGTTTAGGTCCATAAAATGTGGACAATTTGAAAATCCCAATATAGCATACATCCAGAGAAAATCATTCTACCAATCTAAAAGTATCTGATAATATTTGTATTAAAATGCAAACAAAAAATTAATGTCTAGTATTTAAATGCATTTTTAATGATTGAGCCAATTACATTATATTATGAATTGCTGTACTTTTTTAAGGGCATGACAGTAATGTGTCACATAACTTGGTCACAATTTGTACTGATTCTATATAACTAGCTGATATGCCCAGTGTTACTTGGTAGTTCGTATTACTACATTTTAAAAGCACAGTAAAAACTATTGTTTGTTCAGCCTTGCTCATTTTGAAAAAGAAAACAGCTGCGATTTTCTTATATCCAAATTCAATTTATATAAGAAACAAAATCCAACGGTCGATTAAAATAACCATTTAAGCTTATGCCCTAAAACGAAGCCTTCGTGACAATCTTCGTTCGTTTTCCGACGTGATCGTCCTAAATTGGGTCTTTGCAATTTTTTCTTGAGTCGTCGTCCAACATTACGTTGCTTACGTTTTTAAAATACTCCAACGTCAGTACTTGTCAAAAACATTATTGCCAGATTGTAAAAGTTCAGCATTTAGCGTAAAACTGACAAAAATCTTGAAAATTGTATACATATTACTGGCATTTTTTAATAGGTGGCAATACTTTTTGCATCAGCTGTTTTGGTTATTGAATTGTTGACTTTTGTTAGAAATGAAACTGTTTTTTAATGGATTGTGATAGCTTCTGTTCTTAAATAGATTGTGTGCACTTCTTTGAGGAGGACCGTAGAAGTGTACTTCAGCAGATGGCGTTCCATTTTTCATCTGCTTTTGCTCTACTAGCTCCAAATCTGTTAGTAACAACTTCCATTTTCAGAACGATAATAATTTTGCTCTCGTCAAATTGTGACGTCTCGTTCGGATTTTTTTGTTTACAAAGACCCAACTTTATACTGAGGTTACGTCTTCGTTCGTTACTGAGTCAGCTGTGTTCGTTTGTGTCTGACATTCGTCATACATGGATCCAAAACAGCTGATTGCCGCCAGTTGGACGATGCGTTCGTGAAATAGACGCATCGTTTGTTTACCTAAACAGGGCATTAGTATGCTGTAGGAACGAAAATTTTTGGGCATATAACTCTGCACGCAAAATTTTGGTGTAGAGTCAAAATTTTTGTGTGGAGAAAAAGCACTTGCTGTTCTGGTTGACAGATTTATATTTTTATTGCAGCAATTTTATATCCTATAAAAGCCAAGACTACACATCAATAAGCTATATAAATGCAACAATTTTGTTAAATACCTTAAACATACATACTGTTTATTTTTTATTGTTGAATGGCAAATTTCCGCGCCAATCGACAGCGAAATTTTTATATTTCAACTCTTCACTCACGAATGGAAATTTGGCAACATAGCAATAATTTTTTCTTCTACAGCGTACTAGCTAGCGAAAAAAAATTTCGCTGCCTGTTGGTTGTCAAAAATCTCAATGTATTTCTTATAGAAATTTTTTTTCGTTCCTACAGCATGCTAAGCTTTAAAAGCAAAAACCGTGCATTCCATGCATTTCTTCAGTTTGAATTAAAACTTGCTATAAAAAAGTATTATTACAAAAATAATCAAACAAAATTTAACAGTAGCTTAAGAGGAGATGGGCGGTAAACCAAGCCATTTTTAACAATTATAAAAACATGCTACAAAATCAAAGGGGTGCCTTTGAATTTTACTTAAAAGAAATATAAGAACAAATTTTTGTTAAAGCTTAATATGCTGTAGAATCGAAAAGAAATCTTGCGTAAGAAATGCATTGCGTTTTAGACAGCGAAAAGGTAGCGAAATTTTTTTTTCGTTGGTTAGTACGCTGTTGAACCGAAAAATTGTTCAATGCAGCCAAGTTCACAACCATGATTGGAGAATTTAAATGTGAAAATTTCGCTGTCTTTTATATGTCGATACATTTAATTTACTCAAAATAAATAAACACTCAAAAAATTTATTAGTAAAATTTCTACGAATGATATTAATAAACAAAATATTCGTACATTCTACAAATATACGTTCAATATACAAAGTATTTTTATTATGATATCTTTACGAAATTATTCGTAAAATCTTTCTAATACCTGATGTAGTATCTACGAATATATTTGTTTTGTATACTAATGATATTCGTAAACAAAAATAAATCAATTTTATTAGTGCATTGTACGAATGATCGTGTACATATAAATAATAATATTCGTAAATTTGCCGTACGAATATCTACGTAATTTCTTTCATTACATTCGTAGTATTTACTAATGCTACTATTTACTCTGCTACTATTTATTCGTACTATTTACGAATGAAATCTAATATTAGTAGAAACAATTCATTCGTAGGCTGACCGTACGAATTATTAGTGGAATGTACGAATTATTAGTAGAGTTTCAAAAATTTAAAACTGAAATCGTTCAGCCTTGTATGTCAAACATCTACAGAACAAAAGGAACTGTATGATTGTCAAGTGACTGTTGCCTACTGGTAGAGGTGCCCGTAAACTATAGAGCCGAGGTTCAAACCCCAGCTAAGACACATTTTTTTTTGCTGGTTTTACGAATAAAATATTCGTAATATGTACTAATAGACGTCGAATCTACGAATCTTATTCGTGGCTGAAAACTACGAATAAAATTCGTTGAATGGACGCAGTTATTAGTAATATTTACACACAGAATGAGTGAATAACATGGCAAATCTGGCCCAAACTCAACCTTAAGCGTTCAAAAGAACTCATTTCTCTCAGTTTAGCACCATGGTAGGGACATTACAGGGCACTGCCTTGGCGGCAGACACGCTCAAATATTGAGCATACCCCACAACGACTTCTGCAGAAGATGCAGAGATGAGGAGGAGGAAGAATCTACAGTACATTTCCTTTGCACTTGCCCAGCGTTATCTCAAAAGCGCTTCCTCCACTGAGGCAACTGGTTCTTCCATGACCTTGACGAGCTCTCAAAATCTTGGGTTTACCGAATCCTAGGCTTAGTAAACAGCTCAAATTGGTTTAAATAGAGATAGGAAAAATAAACCCTTGGCATCACAATAGGCCTCATTGTCCGAAAAGTGTCCGGTTTGAGACAGCCACGCTAGCCCAACCTATTATTTTAAAAAATTATTCGGCCTTCTATAAATTAATATAACATTACTGGGCTTTTTTAGTATTTTTTTTATAAGCTAAACTTTTGTTTTTTTTTTTGCACTGCGGTCAAAGCCCAGTAACGTTATATTAGCCTTATTATTTTTAAAACAAAAAAAAAAACTTTTGCAGCGTTTTTTGTAAAAAATTAAATTTTTTAACCTTTTTGAAAGTAAAAAGATATACAATTCCTTAGCTAACGGTACTGTTGCAATAATATTGTTCAATTAATTTGATTAAAATTTTTGACAAAAGCAAATTACATGAAATGAAATATATTAAAAAACAACAAAAATATTTGCGTCGATATTCAACACTTTAAAATTGGTATAGTATTTTTTGCTTAAGGTAACAATATCACATTCAAAAATTAGTCGTACAAAGATTTGTTAATGAATTGTAAGATGTGTGAATAAAATAAGTGTGAAACAAACGGAACTTTTTTAATTTAATTATCCCTTTGAAAATTTACAAATTTAGTAAACATTATCATATATTGGATAAAAAATGCATATTTTATGGTATTCGTTACAGATAAATGAATAAAGTCCAGGTAGTTTTTGTAGCACTTTTAATAGCCAAGAATTCTTTCACAGATTGTTCAAACGTATCTGCAATTTTTTACTAATTTTTCAGTGTTTTTGCTTTCCATTTTTTTTGCAAAAAAAGCAGTTATTTTCAAGAGAATCCTTTTTTAGGTATAAACCCAAATTTTCTATGTGCCCTATGTTTCGACCAGAGATGTATAGAATCTACAGGTCGAGTTAGAAGAAAATCCATCTAGTAGTTCTCACGTGATGCGCTTACAGACAGACAAAAATTTTAAAAACTAAATTTTTGGAATCCACATCCGTCAAAATGTTAATTGCAAAAAGAATTTCCAAAAAATATTTAATTTACAGATTGTTTTTCTGCAGTATTATATGATAAGACTTTCTTCTTTTAGTAGATGAGGTGATAAAAATCTTAGGGTACTTATTTGAGGCATTATGAAAACTTGAACATTGCTTCTTTTATGATATCTAAATACAAATAATCGGCCTAAGCCCACAATTTAATTTTTAAATCAGCAAAATAGTTTTCGCAAAAAATGTTTTTGAAGCATTTTTAAATTTGTATACTTTAAAATTTATTATTTGAAAAGTAAAAAATTAACGAGCCAGACTTAGTAGGGTCTAAAACCTTTCTAGGTTTTCGCAAAATTATATATTAAAAAATTGAGAAAATATATTTAACGCACGTTAAAATTTTAACTGCGTATTATTAATACCTGAAATTAAATATCAGATCAATATATAATAAATATCAGGTCATTTCGTTGAAACATTCTCCCTGCCAGGTGGTAGAGAGTGATAGATATCAGTGTGAGTGAACAGAGCTTATATGTTGGTTCAAGTGTGAGAGAAAGTGTATATCGGCAGCTCTCTGTATCGAAAAACACTGCCATGCGATTGGCTCTGGCAAGACCACATGACTTACAGTCCCCACGCTGAAACGCTAAATGAAACAAAGTATAGTATTTATTGTATAAATATGTTCATGTCCAATATAAGTCAGTAAATAAAATATGTTATGGAATGTTTCACCGAAATGATCTGTCCTGTTGAAAATATATATTTTTAGCTATAAATAATATGCAGTTTAAATTTGAAGATGAACTTTTTTAGCAGCGTATACAGCAATACGGTGAATTGAAACGGGGAGTAAAACCGATGTAACGCAATCCTAATAAAACGAAAAAAATTCTCAGAACTCAGCAGTCTACACTGAACCAAAAAGGTACATTATATTAATGAAAAGGTGCATTAATTTCAATGAATTATTCATTGATTTTGGTCCAATGAACTGTGGTCATTGATTTCAATGAATTTTCTTCATACTTTAATGAATAGTTCATTAAACTTAGTAAATTACAATGCATGGTTCCTTGAATATCAATGTACACTTCATTGAATTCAATGAACACGTTCATTAAAAAATGCCAAAATTAATGATTTTTTCATTGAATTTAATGAAAAGTTCATTAAATTCAATGTAAAGTTCATTGAATTCAATGAAGGGTTCATTGAATTCAATGTAAGGTTCATTGAATTCAATGTATAGTTCATTGAGTTCAATGTATAGTTCATTGAATTCAATGTATAGTTCATTGAATTTAATGTATAGTTCAATGAACCTTACATTGAATTCAATGAACCTTACATTGAATTCAATGCAGAGTTCATTGAATTCAAATTCAATGTATAGTTCATTGAATTCAATGTATTATAGTTTATTGGATTCAATGTACAGTTCATTAAATTTAATGTACTCAGTGCATTGAATTCCATGTATATTTCATTAAATTTATTGTATTTATTTCATTGGAATGAATGATCTATACATTAATTTCAACGAATTATTTGTTAATCCCTTTCTAAAAATTTTTAAAATAAGAAAATAATAACAATTTAAACAATATTTTTTTTTATTTTAAAGAGTGAATTAATATACAAATTTTCGAAGATTTTGAATAGTTTTTAAATTTATAAAAATATACGGCAATAAACTCCCACACGAGAGTGCATGTCGCAGGATATTTTAATTGAAATAATTGAAAAATTTTAAAGCACACATCTACGGCTCTAATAAAACTAGCAAATTAAAATTTTACACCATCTATGAACACATAAAATTGTTAGAATGAGGAGAAGTTCTTCTCTCCAACAGCAAGGATTAATGGTTGAGTATTTTCGCCTTTAGTTTTTAAAAACTCAATATGCTCCTCGACTTCCTGGATGCTGCTTCCAACAAAAACGAATGCCTCTTGGGAACTGGTAATTGTATGCTTAAGGAAAGTTTTTCTTCCAAAGTTGTACTTACTGCATACTTTTTGAGTGGGCATCAAATACCAATGAAGGCTCCAAAGAAGTTTCATAGCAGTACTGTCTGGAAAGATATTAATTGAAAAAATAACTATTTATTTATTTAGCCTCAAGAAAAATTAAGCTCACCACTGTAATTAGTGAAATCTTAAATTTCTCCCAACTTTGCCCGCAAAGCTTTATCTTTTATGTGGTTTTCATCCTTTAAAAATGTAAACATTTTTTGAAAATGATGGCAGTAGTCACTTAAAATGCCAGGTATATTTCCGAAAGCGACGGAGAAATCTTTATCAATCTGGAAGATATTATAAATGAATATAATATATTTATTTTTAATTTAATGAAATCTTTTTTCGTTAAATTATATCACAGCTGTTAAATTGCGATTACAATTAGTAATTAGCAATTTTTTTTTTTTTTTTTATCAAGACTATGCACAACACGTAAATGCTTTTTAAGGGCTGAAAAATTACTAAAAACTAGATCGCAAATTTCATTGCAACAGCGGTAAACACTATAAGCAGATATGATATGATTTTTTTTTTATATGAACTAATAGTAATTCAACAGATTTAAATTTTCTTTAACATTCAAAGCACAACATTTTTTCACTTTTAATTTAATTTATTATCACCTTTTATCTAAAACTTACACACACAATTGCCACACGTCTTCACAACTTCGCGTTTCACTTCAAACAAAATTGGGAAGGGAATAAATTAATATACATTGAATTTAATGAACTATGCATTGAATTTAATGAACTATACATTGAATTCAGTGAACTATACATTGAATTTAATGAACTATACATTGAAATCAATGAACAATACATTGAATTCAATGAACTATACATTAAATTCAATGAACTATACATTAAATTCAATGAACTGTACATTGAATTTAATGAACTATACATTGCATTTAATGAGCTTAACATTGAATTCAATGAACTGTTCATTAAAAATCAATGTACGGTTCGTTAAAATTTTATTTACAACTGGAATCAATGTACTTTTCATTGATATCAATGAAAAGTCCATTAAAATAATGAAAACGAATCATTGATATTTATTTAGACATTTTTAATGAATATAATTTCATTGATTTCAATGAACAGTACGTTAAAAACTATGAGCAATTCATTAAAATTCAATGATTTTTTCATTAAAATCAATGAATTAATTTTAACGTACGCTGTTCATTAAATTTGTTTTTTCTGTGTAACCGGTGCACAAAGGGACGACTAGCAAAATTACGACTACAAAAGTAGACTTTTTTCAAATGTAACCAAAAGTACGCTTTATATTTTCTATATACCAGTCTACAAGAAGCCCATCATTTTTCAAACACCTACAGTGACTCACAACGAAAGTCGGGCAGGCATTTGTTAGAACTTTCACATTGGTTTCAGAAATGAAAATATATGAAGAAAATTGCAATATACATTTTTTCAAAACTTTATTTTTTGGGGAACAAAATTAAACAAAACCATAATTGAAAAACTAGAACATAGCGGAGTGATTCCATTGCTTTTCGACAAAAAAAAATAAATTCTCAACCTGACCCTCTCCGATTTAGTTTAAACTTTGTATACACGTAGTGTTAGCTACAATTTAGAAAATAAATTTGTAATTTTTATTTTTTTCGAGTGGTTACTAAGTTACGGGTACTCAAATATTGAAAAAGTCTTTTTTTTCTTGAGGACTGTTTTTCATTTGATCATAGCTTAGGTTAAGTTTGAGATAGAGCAACGATTTTAGATTCATATTATAGATAGTTTCAAAAGGCTTATTTTGTATAATAAAACTGTAAAATTTCTAAAATATTTACGTCATTTTTTTCTGCATAAAAGTTTAAGGAAAAAATATTTTGATGAAAGTCATTTTTAAAAATTTTGGAAAAAATATATATTAATTAATGATAGTTTATCTAAAATCTCTCAAAATTTTTGCCTGGGACGACAATAAGAACACTATTAAAATAAGTTTCAAAGTAAACTTACCTTAAAATTTATGATCAACACAGCAGCTTGCGAGAAGCAATAGGAACTGAACACACTAAATAAGACCATATGTGTGTGTTTGTGCACAGGGCGACATCGGTGATTCGGTCTAAGCTAAGCAGAGTTGATAAAATTCTTCGAAATAAAATCATCTAATAACAATTAAAATTGAAAAAGCTCTATTTTTGAAATTTTTTTTCTACATTTGTCACATGTCTTATGTTCAAGTGTTATGAAGGGAACTTTTTCTACCATCCATTGAGAAGCCGAGCGTAAATTGCGCCTTTGAAATTTGTGATCTTTCTCATTTCAACACAAAACTTTGAAATTAGATATTTTTTGTAAATTTTAATTGAAGAAAACACTGACGTCAAAGTTTAATATTAAAGCACTTCACTTGCACTCACAGAACTGGCAATTATTGGGATTTTTATTTTTGTAGGTTTTTTCTTGAATGTGCAGCATGAATGTGTTATGTGAAATTTAATGTTAATTGTTATTAGATGAGTTTATTTCGAAGAATTTTATCAACTCCGTTTAGCTTAGACCGAAGCACCGATGTCCCACTGTGCACATACACACACATATGGCCTTATTTAGTTTGTTCAGTTCTTGTTGCTTTCTCGAAAGCTGCTGTGTTGAGCATAAATTTTAAGGTAAGTTTACTTTGAAATTAATTTTATTAGTGTTCCCATTGTCGTCCCAGGCTAACATTTTGGGAGAACTCAGGAAAACTATCATTAATTAATATATATTTTTTCCAAAATTTTTAAAAATGACTTTCATCAAAATAGTTTTTTTTAAACTTTTAGGAAAAACAAAATGACGTAAATATTTTAGAAATTTTACAGTTTTATTATACAAAATAAGTCTTTTGAAAATATCTATAATATGAATCTAAAATCGTTGCTCTATCTAAAACAGCTCCATATAAAAACAGTCCTCAAGAAAAAAAACGACTTTTTCAATTTTTGAGTACCAGTAACATACCCTGCAAGACACGACTAACCGAAACTTCAACACAATCTCAAAAAAGTTTGCAATCCACACTAACACATGCATACACTTTTTCTTCTGAAATGGCACCTTTATATATGTCGGTTAAGTAACTAGTTATCTAATTGGAATCAATACCGTAATTTTCAATATATCAACCCTGATTTTAAACAACAAGCCTGTTCGTTCGTACGAAAACATATATAAGTGGAAAATTATTAAAAAGAAGTGCAATAAAAAATCAAATTGTATTGCCACTCGTCCACGTGCTGCCGAACCGAAGCTAAGTAAAATTTAAATAAACTTATTATTATCTTTTAAATAAGCATTTGATTGAATTAAAATGAAAAGAAAAACAATGAGTAACTGCATGAGCAGTGAAAAGAAAAAATGTCAATCAAATGTTGAAAAATTCCAAAAGTTGGATTCATTTGCAAAGAAAACGGAGTGCAGTGCTAGTAAATTAAGTGATAGAGTAGAAAATAGTGATTGTGTAGCATCCTGCTCCAATGCAGTACCCATTCCATGTCTCCAATTTGGCTCTGATTGCAATGATCCCATTTCAACTTCCAGATCTAGCCCAAGTCCAAACTTTCAGTCAACTTCAAATCCTAACCTCACTTCTAAAACCGATGACGAAAATGAATCTTGTTTTAAAATGAAGTCGTGGGCTATAAGAAACAACGTATCGCAAAATACAGTTACTGATCTGCTCCAAACTTTAAGGGAAGTTCATTTGAATGCGTTGCCTTTGTCTGCAAAGAGTCTACTTGGAACAAGCAGAAAAGCAATTCCAATACAGTCTATTCCAAGTGGAGATTTTATATATTTTGGCATCCAATCCTATTTTCATTCAAATAGTTTCCCATTCCTTGAAAGTACCGAAAAAATTGAAATTGATATTGGAAGTGACGGACTTAAATTATTTAAAAGCTCAAACAGAGTTCTGTGGCCAATCCTTGGTGCAATAGTTGGTTATCCAAAGGAAAGAATTTTTACTATTGCCTGCTTCTCAGGAACAGAAAAGCCATGGAATATTAACGATTTCATGCAGGAATTTTGTGACGAAGTCACTTTTTTACAAAGAAATGGTGTAGAGATTGGTTTGGAGCAGATCTAAAAGGAATTTAGAATTCGTTTGTTCACTTGCGATTCCCCAGCTCGATCTTTTATTTCTAGTGTCCAATCACACAATGGCAAAAATAGCTGCCCTAAATGCAATCAAGTGGGTAAATATTTGCAAAAAAGAGTATGTTTTGCTAAACAGCAAGCCGTTTTAAGATCTGACTTATCTTTTAAACAAAGAGCTGATGTACCACACCATAGTATTCCTTTTAGAAATCAAGAGAATGCTTTAGAAAAAGCAAATTTTGGGATGGTATCTCAATTCCCATTAGACCCAATGCACCTCGTCGACCTTGGTGCTGTTAAAAAATTACTTCAACTTCTTCTTAAGAAGGGTATTGTAGCAAAAATGAACGAAAAGCTTCTCAGCCTTTCCGGTAATGTTCCATCCGAATTTGGTCGCGTTTGTAGGAATTTTGATGTTATAAACATTTGGAAGTCAGTAGAATTTAGGCAGTTTTTGTTGTATTTGGGAATTTTCGTTTTAAAAGATTGTGTAAGTGACTTGCTTTACTACCACTTTCTTTTACTCCGTAGCGGTATTAGGCTTTTATCAAGCGAAAGAACATACCAAACTCAAGAAAATCTTGCCAAAAAAATTTTAGAAGAATTTGTTGATTTGTTTGGTAATATTTAAGGTGATCATTTAGTCAGCTTTAACGTTCACGCTTTGCTGCATTTGTCTGACTGTTCAAAGCAATTTGGGCCATTGGAAAATTTTTCAGCGTATAAATTTGAAAATCATATGCAGTACTTAAAAAAAACTTATAAATAAGCCTAACAAAATTCTTCAACAGTTATATTTGAGGCTTCAAGAAAGAAATAATCCGTCATTTTACCAAAATTCTTCTAAAATAGGGTCATTTGTCATAGACTCAAAAAAAGAAAAAGATTCTTATTGCTTTATTCGGAAAACAGGCCCTTTTAAAGTTATAGAGATGCTTGAAGAAGCAGGAGAGGATGTTCTGATTGGATATACTTTTCAAGAAACTGGAAACTATTTCCAAGAACCACTTGAGTCATTTTCCGCATTAGGCATAGTTATAGCATCTAAATTAAATAATGAAAAAATTTGAATTTTAAAAAAGGACATTCAATATAAATATTTCTGTATTCCTAATGAAAATAAGTTTCTTCTCATACCTCTCCTGCATCACCTTTTCCACGAATTTTTATACTAGTACTGCACTTTCTCTTTTAGAATATCTACACTAATAATTTAATTTTCCACTAAATTTTAACATTTAAATTTATTTATAGTAATATTAAGAACAAATACATATTTCTTTTATTTTCGGAACATCGTTTTATTATAGACTACAAAATGCTTGATGCGGATAACGAGGACACATTTGTTTTGTTTGAGGAAGAACTGACGTCTCAAAATGTGGCATGTTCGTCTGCACTTAAAGAAAAAAGTAAAGTATTATATTAAATTTTAAACGTAAATCACACAATTTTTTTTCAGATAAACGGTCAAACCAAAGCCTTTTATTCAAAAAAAAAAAGTTTTTAAACGCATCATCATTCAACTCAGAAAATATTGAGAACGACAATGCCGCCAACTCAGCAAATGACAGTTTCAACAAAGGTAAATATATTTAAAGTGTTCATTTATAAGCATTTCTGATCATATTTCCCACAATAACTTTAAAAGTATCTATACCCCTGTCAAATTCGCGTTGAAATGCTTAGTAAATGTTTCGTAAACTTTTTGTTTTAGTAAAAATGGAAGACATTGGCTAAAGATAATGAAAAAATGGTTGAGGCAAGGAAAGAACAATATATTAAATTTTTAAATTACGTAATTACTTAAATACTTAACTAACTAATTACTTAATTACCCAATTTAACTGCAATGGCAATTTAAGTAACGTAACGCCAGATCAAGAAGCCTAATAAAAAAGACCAGAGAAGATTATGTCATTTCAAACACTTCTAAAAAAATGTATACACAAATTCTGGCCCAATTCAGAGTTTTGCAAGTTTTGTAATTCAAGTCAAAAATATTTTCGGTTTTTTTTTAAATTAACGCTTGCACATATTTTTGCTTACATCTTTAAATCTGTTGGGTTTATTGTTATCATTATTCTCTATTACTACGCATATATAAAAAACCTGTTTAAAAAGTATACTTTTGTATTCCTTTCTTTTAAAATTTCTTCGTACAAATCGTCCGTAACGCCAGTTTGGAAATGCCCAAATGTATCATGAACATTATCATCAGATCAGAACTTGTCATTTTTATTAAAACTTTTCATTTTTATTTACAGAAGCAATTTCAATCCTGAGATCGATACTGACCAAGCAAGCCAACTTAGATGCACGGATGACCAAACTTGAAATGGTTGCTGAACAAAGGTTCAGCATTCTGTCTGCCGATTGACCGGGGAGATGGTAGATAGCGACCAGCTAGAAATAGCAGCTATTTTCCCACTAGCTACTATGGATGCAGCTCATGACATCGAAGAAAAGTTAAGTAAGTATTAATTGAAATTTTTACTACAGAAGACATTTATATACAAAATAAAAGGAGCAGCTGAAGAAATAGACTTAGTTTTAAAGTCAATAATGTGAGGACACAAATTGTTGTACGATTTGTGCCCCACAAATGATATATATAATGATATGTAATAATAAATGCAATGTAAATGAATTGTGTATATTTAATAAGTTTAACTAAATTTAATATATAATGTAAATATTAAAATATTATATACATAAAATGTATAATATACAACAAATTATTATAAATACATTGTAATTATAATAAATAAGTAAATAAATAATAAATACACACATACAAACATGCAAAGGCATGTTCACAGTCACACACACACAGGCAGGGAAAACAAAACACATGAACGGTGAAACAGAACACAGCGAGAACATATATAAGGCAACTCGCTGGCATACAAAAATCAGTCTGGGTGCAAGCGCGGCTGCGTGCACATGTCGAGACTAGCTAGCGAAAGTGTTTCCACCTTTCAAACGTAGTTAGAAGTCATAGGAACGTGTTTCCACCGTTCAGCATAGAAATCATAGGAACGTGTACCCACCGTTCAGCATAGAAGTCATAGGAACGTGTCTCCACCGTTCAGCATAGAAATCATAGGAACGTGTACCCACCGTTCAGCTAGTAGAAGTCATAGGAACGTGTACCCACCGTTCAGCATAGAAGTCATAGGAACGTGTCTCCACCGTTCAGCATAGAAATCATAGGAACGTGTACCCACCGTTCAGCATAGAAGTCATAGGAACGTGTACCCACCGTTCAGCATAGCAGTCATAGGAACGTGTACCCACCGTTCAGCATAGAAGTCATAGGAACGTGTACCCACCGTTCAGCATAGAAGTCATAGGAACGTGTACCCACCGTTCAGTATAGAAGTCAGAAGCTATTAAACATAAGATCTATATTAAGTTATAATATATATATAACATATATAAATATATATATGTCACAGTATAATTAAGTAAATAATTATTGAACTAATATAAGAAAATACTAATGAAAATAACAATAAAACCAGATTTTTATTACAGTTGAAAACTTAAAACACCGGCTTTCTCATTTAAATATTGGAATCGTTAGAATATAAATTGTTTTGTAAGAACCCTTGGTTTACTAACTGAGCTTACCTCAGCAAACTAGTAACGGACGAAAAAGGGTTCGTTACAATAATAACAGATGAGTTGTTAAATTATTTTAACTGGAATGGAACTTGGGGGAAAAGATCTTTAATGTAGCTTAAGCTATTCAACGATGTTTTATTTGGTAAAGAATACTCTTGCAAACTTTCAATCCTAGTAAAGGTATATAAACATTTGAGGCTGAGTTCCTAAATGCATTTATGCAATTTATCAGTGTATTTTATTTTCAATTGGTTCTAAGTTTAAATACTTTATTTGTATTCTTAAAAATAGTATAGTTCTGCAGTTTTGGTTAATAATCTTCGAACAAATTCAAAATAAAACACACTGATGAATTGCATTAATGCATTTAGGGACTTAACGTGTATTTTACAAATATAAAATATGACCACTTTAAAATGTTTGTACTAAATTTTGCATACCTTTATAAAGTAAATTTTGTATTTAAAGTATTAAGTTTTAATATTTATTTTATTTTAATAGATATATTTCACTCCGATGGACGGAAAGGTTTTGAAACCAAAATAAAGAAGTACATTGAACGAAGCCACAATAGAACCAAACAAAAAGTGTACAAAGAAAAAAAAATACTAAAGAATCACAAATAAATTAATACTATATCTAAAAAAACCTGTGTTCTGTACTGCTAGGCGTTTTGCATTTTTTCGGTTACTTTTTTGGTTATTTCAATGGTATTTTTAACCGGTACTAATTACTTAAATAAATAAGTTAAGTAACTAGTAATTTAACTAGTATTTACAACTGCTTAGATTGCCATTAAAACTGGTTACTTTATTAGAAATTTAACTGGTATATATAATAGATGTCATATTGCGTGAGCGAGACAACTATATTTTGAACAGTGCCTCAAAAAACCTTAGCAAGAAAAGGATACAAAATCTCACGTACACAAAAGTTTCGGTTAAATTTTTCCCATGGCTCTGTATAAAGTGATAGAAAATGCTGACTGAAACTTCCGTATTGCTTTTAGTAAGATTATCGGTAAAAAAACGAGCAATGTTCTTGCAGGGTAGTAACCACTTGAAAAAAATAAAAATTTTTAAAATTACAAATTGATTTTCTAAATTGTAGCCAACACTACGTGTATACAAAGTTTAAACCAAATCGGAGAGGGTCAGGTTGAGAGTGTTGTTGAAAAGCAATGTAATCACCCAGCGGCGAAACAAATTTAAATCGAAACAAACCTATAAATAGGAGCTCACATTGAAAGTCGGCCGAGTAAAGAAAAATGCAAATCTTGGTCCTTAAACCGTTATTCCTGCTTAAACTTTTACTACTGTTGGAATAACTTCAGTCAAACGCAAAACTTAAAAAAAATAAACATTTCTCGAAAAGTGAATCATTCAACACTGGCAGAAAAGCAGCTCGTAATAGATCATTATTTGAAGGAAAATCTGAGCGACAAATTTCACAAATCGTCTTAAAAAGTAAATCAACAGTGCTCGATAAAATCAAGCTTTACGTACAAGATTAGAGAATATGCAATAAAGAACGTACAGTAGCTAAAAATAAGCTTAGCTCCAAAGATGAAAGGTATGTTTTAAGAGAAATAATAAAAGACCCATTTTTATCTGTACCAAAACTAGATGTCATATTAAAACTCATAGCCGATACACATTGACTGCAACAGTCGTCCACCGACAAAACGAAAACTTTCCGTCAGAGAAAAATGTCGCAGTATTCTCGACGATTTGATTATAATGAACGCAACAGCGACAATCTGTATTTCATACAAAACATAAACAAACTCTGCTATGTTCGCTCTTGTCGTCTTTCAAATTAGAAATAGATTGAAGTCTGCGGCAGCAACAATTGTGGTCGTGTTCTCTCTTTGTCGTGCCGTCTTCAAAAAATGCATCTTCATAAGAAAACGTGCGTTCTATTTTTTGACAATTGGCGTTCGTCGTTAGTCGCAGTCAATGTGAATCGGCTATCAATTTGAAAAAGAGTGTATACTCAGAAACAATTGGAAGAGTTTTAAGAAAAAAATTGTAAACGGAAGAGTAGCACGAAAAAAGCAATGTATAAGCAAGAAAAAAATAAAAGAACGCCCCAATTTCGTGCATGAGCAAATGACCAAAGACTTTTCATTCTGAAGCAAGGTTAATAGAATAGAATACATAAGGATCCTTAGCACTTTTAAACAATAAACATTTATTGCAGGTTTTGTTTACTGTTTTTTTATTGTTGAGATGGAGAGCGAAGATCGAATGAAGAATTTTGCAATAAAATTTTTAAACATACGGTTAATAATGGTAGAGGATCAGTCATGGTTTGGGGCTGCGACTGATGTTGGCCTATATATATTTATATACTATATACTATATATAAAATATATTCCTTGACATTCTCATGGCGCACGTAAAAGAAAGACAATGGGTCATGTGAATAAGAAATCAGCAAATGCTTTTACTGAATTTTTCTAGTAAAAAGTATGGATTTAGTGAATAAAAAAAGCTATATAGATATAGCTTAAAAAGCTTAAAGCTATATAGATATAGATATAAAAAAAGCTATATAGATATAGCTTTTTTATTCACTAAATCCATACTTTTTACTAGAAAAATTCAGTAAAAGCATTTGCTGATTTTTATTCACATGACCCAATGACCTGAAACATACGACGCTCTTAGTAAACAATTGTATACTTGATATTTGTTCAAATTTCATAAAAACAACCTCACAAAGCTCAGATTAAAATGGGAACTATGGGATAAACTTCCACACCAGAGTGCAGTATCAGAGATGGGCAACTAAAGATCTATTAAAAAGTATCCTAAATGAAGAGTGGAATCAGATTGGAGCTGATGTTTGTAAAAACTTGGTTGCACCCATTCCAAAAAGGCTGCAGGCAGTCATAAAAGAAAAAAGGATTTTCAACAAAATATTAAATTCTTAGTGTTAGCATTGAATTCCCTATCTGCCCGACATTCAATGTGAGCTCGTTCTTAAAGCTTTGGTTTGATTTAATTTTGTTTTACCCCTATGTTCTAATTTTGCAACTATGTTTCTGTTTAATTTTGCTCACCAATAAATAACGTTTTGAAAAAAAATTATTTACTCCAAGTTTCTTCTTACATTTTCATTTCTGAAACCAATGCTGAAACCAATGCTAAGAAATGCCTGCCCGACTTTCTTTGTGAGCCACTGTATATCGATAAATTGCATATGAAGAATTGCACAGCTACTACACACTCAAATTTTTTAAAAAATGCAGTTTTAAGTTTTTCTGTACATAGTTCATGCATCATTTATGTTCCACTATATTTCTTTAAAGGTTCGAATCAATAAACATATACATAGTTGGTGTAATAAAGTCAAGTGTAGGACCCCCTTTTCTCCCCTTTTACCGAAGCAAGACTAAAAAAATGAAACCACAATTTCATCAAATTGTCTTAAACATGCTGGGGTTCCACTTTCTGAGGTAATGAAAAATATGAATGTGATAACGAGTTTGATAATCATCAAACAATTAAAACTTTGCAAAATATCTAAAATTTGAATTTTGTTCAATTATATTACACTAGTGAACAAATTGAAAAAAAAATTTCGCGGGGCGAAAACGGTATTTGTTAGTTCGATTGAGTATTGTTTTTAGATAAAAAAAAATCATTAAGACTTTTCCAGCTTGGTTCGGATTTTTTTTTTTTTTGACATACAAAATACGTTAGATCGCTTAAATTATATCTGAAAATAAAGGTATAAATGTTTCATATGTAAATATGTTTAAAATTTTAAATATTTAAAATAAATAAAAAAATACTTTTGGAGTTAAAGGATCATAACTGGGGACACATTTTTCAAATCTTAAAAAAATTGATAAATTCCTTTAAAACAAAAATCCGCACCAACTTGGAAAAGTCTCAGTGAATTTTATTATCTAGAAACAAAACTAAATCGAACTAGTGATGTCGGTATCACCGCGCAAAAATGCTGTTTATATGTGTTATTAATATAAAATTTTTCGTTTCTGTTTTTTCATTTATGTTTATGGTCACCGTAATAACATTGGATCCGCTATTTTGAATTTTGAGAATCTGATTATGAAATCAAATTCAAGCCCCTAGGAACTAAGTTTTATTAAAATCTATGAAGTGCATATAAAACCTAGTAAGAAATTATCTTCGAATAGACCGAAGTTAAAATAGCCCCAAAAACCGTATTTTAGTATGTTCCAAGTTTTCAATGTTATATTATTTTGTGGACGTTTTTCTTGTAGGACGTGGATTTTATCCAAATATTTCAAAATTTAAACTCAGGGTGTGTAAATGTGTTAAAGTCTTTACTATTGTGTAAAAGCTTATGTGAAAAATATCAAATTTAAGCCAATATTTACTTTTTAATTTTTTGGAATGGAAGATTTTGCTATAATGATGACGACGCTTTATATGGGAGGAAGGCGAAGTTTTCAGTTCATTTAAGAAACTTTAAGTATCAAGTGCATAGTTAAGATTTAAACTTATTCGCAAAATTTGAAGTCATTAGATTTATTTTTCGCAATTTGAAGAGATTTTATCGTTTTTTTTTAAATTCACTTTGTAAGAGAGGCAGGCGTGGTTTTTATCTGATTTGGTTTTAACTTGATCTCTATTTTTGAATAAAAAGCTTATATATCGAATATCGTTGCGATAGCCCTTAAATTACGGCTTACGCTTTATAGCTTTTAATTCGCTATCACAGACGGACATACAGGTGGTGATGTTGATCAAAATATATTTAATTTTCTATACCTGGCACACCTCCTCATCGTCCGTATGCTTGGAGGCATATAAATAATTTTTCCTTCGCAATTTTGCTATTTGATCAACTATATCAACTTTGACCTCTGCAAATTTCAGAGAAAAACAATCGATCAGAATATGTGAATATGCAAAAAAAGTCAAAACATAGTGGGTGGACTATATTAAAAACGATATGATTATTTTTGTTTTTTGTTTGATCAGTTTGAAGGAATTTTGTATTCGCCCTTATTCTTGAACCCGCGCTCGCTCTCAAAACGACGTCGAAACAAAATTTTTGTATTCTGTAAGCTTTCAATTTCGACGTTGATATCTGCAGTGATTGTTCATGTCAATTGTTGAGCAAACGTCGTCAAAATCGTTTAAAATTTCTAAGTGTTTGTTGTAATTTTTTTATTTTAAAACAAAATTTGTTAATGAAATTGTCACTATCTGAAAAGAAGTTGACAATATTTATTAAAATGTATTATTTTTGAGCTTCAAATATTGTTTTGAAATAAAAAAATTACAACAAACTCATAGAAAAAATAAAAATACTGGTTGACTATTGTCAAGTTGTCAGAATAGGGCTGTTAAAATGTTTCTTCATAAGATGTTAAATTTGGCCGTTTTTCCATTTTTTTATTTTTTTGCAGCACAAAATCAAAGAAATTGTAAACACAAAATAGCTGATACGCAGTTTTACGTATTCACAATTGATAAATTCATAATTAGTGATCTAACCGACGGTTGCTTAACCAGCACCTGGTGAACACAAAATAATTTTTTTTGCTATCGTATGGTTGGCTAGCTCCTGGTTAAAAGCTTGACTAACCGAACATTGAGAAAGCGGCCCTAAGTAATAAAATTTCGCGGTATTTGTATTTTTTTTTAAAAAGGTCCCTGCAAGAACACTACCGGTCATATTACTGGTTATATAAAGAAAAGCAATACGAAAGTTTCGGTCAGTATTTTCTATCAGTCTCTTAAGGGCCATGTGAAAAATCTTACCAAAACATTTGTGTACGTGTGATTTTGTATCCTTTTCTTGCACATACTTTTTCAGAAGTTTAAATTGCATAGTCATCTCGCTTACACATATTATATGCCTGTTATTCTAATCAGTTATATAATAAGTTAGATAACTGAAAATATCTGTCAAACTTGCCAGTTAAAGCAATTAGTTTAATAGTGGGTTAAATAACTTATTTATATGGCAAAAATACCAGTCGCAGCTACCAGTGAAATGGTTAAGTAATTAACTATTTGTTATGCCAAGTACACCAGTTATACCTTCCATTTAATTGACTGGTTAATTCCCTATTATTTTTTAACTATATGAACACATTTATTTTTTGAATTTTTATTGAAAATTGCATATTGAAATTTGCTGCGTAGCTCCATTAACAAATCCACTTCGAAACACTGTGTGTAATAGCAGCAAAAGTATTCGTGATAAGCATGCTAGGAGCTCCTGCTTGTTGGGCGAGAACTATCAGATTGGCTATGGCCACGGTGGTCAGACACTTGTTGGCGATGTATTTTGTTGCACCAAAGTTTGCTGCTGAATGCCAAAGTTAGCAGAACGAAAAGCAAGGTCGTAATATTTCCATTTTATTGAGCCGTAAAGGTGACTGCTGGGCTTGAGCCTGCGGTTGTGGAGCTGCATTCAATGGTATTCCAGTAGTACTCGCAGCAGCAGCTATCACCTGCACTTGACGACCACCAGCTTCGTCTATTTCATTAGAAAAGTGTTAAAATATAATTGTTTTTACAATACACAATATTTTATTTAATATATTTCACAATTAAAAGTACTTACGTGCTGTTGCATGATATAAATCGTTCGTTTGAAAATTTTCTAAATTGTGTGTACATCAAATTTATTTTTCTCATAAGAAAGAACAAGACAAAACAAGTAGAACACAACGAAAATCATTTGTCTCTGTCTACCACACCAATAAGAGAGAAACAGGGATGTACAACTAAATTGCTGCCTGTTAAATAATAGGTTTAATAACTAATAGTATTTTGTACCGCCATTTTAATAACAAAATACCATGCATTTGTGTTAGTGAATACAAAAATTTTTTGTGAATGTGTTAAAGTTTCGGTTAGGAGTGTCTTGCAGGGGTCTTATTACATTATATTATTGTCAAATTTTACTAGTTCACATAATCACATTCGTAGTTGATGCTTATTACAATATTAATCGAGTATCATATCTTTATATTATGTCTCTGATCCGTTTGTCTCCAATAAATATAAGTGCGATTCATGTCACTTCGTAGGTTTTCGTATACAGTGTATCGTAATGTTCGTAACTTTTTGTGACATGAACGCACTTATAAGAATTTTCGTAAATTTTTTCCTAAGCACTATTTTGACGGCAATGAAAACAAAACAAAACGGAGATTATCAAAGTCAAGTGAAAAGCTATTTATGCTATCAATTAGTTTTGTCCATTTTTTTTTATTTGCTAGAAACAAGCTTGAAAAATTAGAAACACAAAACAGCTGAGATTTGCAGTTTGACAGCGTACAAATTATACAGGTTTATTTACGACATACGAGACGTGAAATACGAGCTTACGAAGCAGTTACGAAGTGACATGAATCGCACTGTTATATATAATTGGAAAAATTTGAAATCATACATGTTATGGACATTAAATGCAATTGCGAAAAGGCCTATTTTTCCTAGAGTGTGATTTGAAATTCTGAGAAGAGTAATGTGCAGATTTTTAATACCCCTTGCTCATGAGGTCCACAGTTCGTGTATATATTTACTTTGTCACATCGTTTGTAAAGCCCAAACAAAAGAAAGAAAGAAAGGATAGAACATATTGTTGTTGCGCGTGCAATACCACGTAATAGTAAAATTTTACAGGAATGCAGAAAAACTGATTTTCTTTTAAACTATTGAATGGATTTTGAACCGAACTAAACATTTATTGAAATTAGATATTTGTTTTGTTCTCAAATAAGCATTTAATAAAAATCAAAGTTAATGATAAAAATTGAAATTAAATTAATTTTGGCTTTTTTGCAATATACGCAGTATTGCACTAGCAACGACGATGTCTTCTTACTTGTACGTCTCTCTGTTCATGGTAAACAGAGGGACAAATATATAGGTGTCACTATTGTGACTTCTGTGACTGAAAGTGTTAAGCTATCAAACTCACCAACATAAGCAGAAATTCACTACAGTTATGATACGTTGGACAACTGTTACCGCTTCACGTTCAATGCGTGTCATATTCAATGTATGACAGGCGGGACAATCAATTTCCGTTGGTTCCTTCAGCAGATGTCCAACATTGTGTGGCCAAAAATCATCAACTTCAACTTCTGTTGGCAGCTGTGGTACTTGAGTTTCAGTCATCTTTAAAAAAGGCTTTTAACAAAAATGAGCACAACTATATAAAAATAACTGAGCAATTTGCGCGAAGAAAATACGTGAATTTCGTATTAGGAATCTAATTTTGGCAGAAGAACGAGTTCTATCGATTATATTGTTAACAAACTAGAAAGACTACTAAAGATTTGTTGCCGCCATAAGCAGACGAATAGCTTAGAAGCAGAGCAATTCCACAAAAGTTAAGTGTTCTCGCTCACTCACTTTTTTGAATTCATTAACAAAAAGCTCTAAATTCTCATGTTTTGTATGCTACGAAAAAAATACCTCAAACAAAACGCTTTCTTTTTGGCCTTTTGTAAGAATCTTAAAATTGTTTTATTCTTCCTTGATTTAACATTACAATATAGCTAATAATGTACACATAGTTTATTTAACTTTATTTTTTCAGTTTTATTTAATAAGATTTTCTATTGAAATTAGTGTATAAAAATTGTGCACTTAAATTTTCTTAGGAAGTAGAGAATAATTTTAATATTTTTATCACTATCTATTATGCGATGACTTCATTACAGCTATTTTATTTGGCAGCGTATTCATTTTCTCCAAACTTAAATTTGAGCGCATTGCCTAAAAAATCGCTCATTTTCACGTCATCAAATGATTAAGAGATTATATTTTTTTTGTATTCATTTGCACTTATGTGAGTGGTCAAGGCCAATTAATTTAGAATGCAGTATTACGGTGTTAATTAATTGTTCGCACACACCCTAGAAGCACATTTTTTGAGTTAGAATTTTTAAGATTTAAAATCAAAGAAGAATATATTGATCTGAAGAATATTTTGATATCTTTGTCGATAAGCAATAAAAGTTTAACAGCCCTTTTCTGGCAAATTAACAAATTGTTAACCAGTATTTTGAATATTTCTATATGTTTGTTGTTTTCAATACAAAAATTAAAGCTCAAAAAACAAAATTTGTTAGTGAACTGAAAAGCAGTTGACAATTTTTATCAAAATTTTTTATTTTTGAGCTTAAAATTTTGTTTTGAAATAAAAAAATTACAACAAACACAAAGAAATATTCAAAATACTGGTTAACAAATTGTTAATTTGCCAGAATAGGGCTGTAAGTCTACTTAAAATATAACTGAGTTATTAATGTAGCTGTGTTTCATGCATTTATCACTATAAACACACAAATACTGAACTTTCTAGCATGATCGTAGTAAAGGTCATGGCAAAAAAAACGAAATACTTTTTCATATAACTTAGTGACAGTTTCCACTCGTCAAGTTTGAGGGTGAGAGAAGGGGATGTCAAAAACTTGACCATCAAGACTTGACGAGTGGAAACCGGGACTTATATGAGCTATGCAGAGCACAAGTGGCGTAAGTCCATTTATATTTATTTTTAGATATTTAGATGCAAAAATCCTTGTATAAGATTCAAGGAATTAGTTACAACTTTTGTTCAGAAAGTAGATAATAAGCAGAGATAGATAATAAGCAAAAAAAATAAATTTATTTCCAAAACTGGTCAAGAACATGGCTAACTTGTACAAAGGCTTGGACTTACGTAGTTTGTCCTCCGAACTTTTTAAACATTTTAGCTTTTTAGTTTGTTTTAGAGTATGGAAAGCTTTTTTCATAATATTTTTATTTTAAATTTTTTAGTTTTGCTTCTAAAAGCCGGAAAAATAAGAGAATAAGTCAAAGCAAAAACAAAGTATTGCATATTATTCATAGATAATGAAACGTAGCAGTTTCTTACTCGGACCCCTAAAACATATTTATTTTGCTGTTCCCTTTTATGCTTATGACTCTATTAAGGAAAAAATTGGACCTACGCCACTTGTGCTCTGCCCAGCTCATATGACAATTGCAAACTTTTAAGCAATTTTTATTGAAAGTTTGAAATAAGACTTAGGGGTCGTCCATAAACTACGTTACTGATTTTCCGGTTTTTTTACCCCCCCTCCCCCTGCGTTACTTTTCGTAGTGCTTTTCAAAACCCCTCCCCCCCCCCATAAAGTAACGTGACATATGAAATTAATTCATTCGAATGATTATATATTTTGACTAGCTCTGACAATTTTCACAAGTATTAGTGACTAGTATGACTAGATACATTAAAGGAACAATTGGAAAAAAATCAATAATTAATATCATCTGTAAAAGCTATTCCATCTGCGATCCAAGATTCGATGCTCTCAATCACTGGGATAGAAGAAGCTGGTAGCTTTGTTGAGGATTCTTCAAAATAGAATTTTTCATCGGATTCTATGTCGACCCATTCAGGTGAATCCTCATTTCTAACGCAAAGATATTCACCTGGTCTTTGACAGAGTACCCTTAAAGGCTGCACCCGAGCTACACCAAATTCTGTGTTTTTGTGGTAATGCTTTCTGAAAATTGATTTATTTAAATAGTATGTTTTATTCCGATTTATTGTAAACGATATAATACAAACTTATGACAATTCATAGAAGTTTTAAAAACGAAATACAAGCTGCAGGTAGGACACGACCTTCAACCGATTTCTTCTTTCTGAGAAGGACAGTACATGTCATACGGTATCTCCTTTGATCAAGAACATTCAGGCCTTAACGTAAAAGCCTGTCGCAAAAGCAAAGACCCAAATTTTTCAGACGTGTGCTGAGATGGTGAAGGAATACCAAAAGGTTCCTGTGTCGAGGGAAAAGGTGGTGGAAGAAATCGTTGAAACAAAAGTTAACCATCAATTTAGACGATCAAACATAAACATGTAAGGTTAAAAATTTTTGAAATGATTGTGTTATTAATTAGAGGTTTTTCGTCGATTTTTTTAATTTTTGGTAACGTTACAATATCTAAACACCTCCCCCCCTACCGTTACTTATCGTAGTGCATTTCAAACCCCCCCCCCCCTAAATTGGTAACGTAGTTTATGGACGACCCCTTACCACCATAGAGCCCGAACAGAATCAAAAGTCGTAACGGCCGGCGATGTAGAACACACGCAAGTTAACGAAGCCGTCAAAAATTAAGTCGTTGAACAAGAGTCGCAGCGACTTATCGCTAGAGTAGTGTTGCCAGGTGCCTTTCAGCATTTACCGCTAGATTGGATTTCGAATCCCCCTTAAAATTCCCCTAAAAATCTTTTTCGGAAAACATACAAAAATTTCATACGGGGCAACTGAAAAGTAATGCAACTGCAATGCAAGCCTAAGTATTTAAAGGACTGAGCTATTGCACGTCTTTAACAAGGGCAGAAAGTTGCTTCATAGTTCTCAATTGTCCAATGTGAAATGGACATAAAAATTAAGTCTTACTTTTAACAGGGGTCTCCGTCTCCTACTTTTTGATATATTTTTGGGCAGATCTTTATTTCCCACATTTTTTTTTTCTAAAAGATCATAGTTGTTATTTAAAATGAATTTTTTTTGTACTATAAGAGAACATATTTCTAAGTGTACTAACGTATAGCTTTAATAATAAATAAATAAAATAAAAAATAAAAATAAATAAATAAAAATCAAGGAGCCAAGACATGCGCCTTATACAAACAACGTTTGCGCTTTGAACTGAAAGGAAAGGGATATATTTTTAGAGGAAGAATTTATTGGAACCATTCGTGAAAGACAATTTGAATTGATTACAACAGAGGCTAGTCTTATGCCTTAACCTCGGCAAGCATTTCCAGCCCTCAGTTGCTCCTGTCCTTTAATTTAATATTTTCCACAATTTAGTTGTGGATTTTTCGTTTCAATAATTCATAAGTGTAGTAAAGAACAAAGAAAGCGAAAAGAACCATTCCTGAACCCGGATTCGAACCGGGGACCTCTGAGTTGATAGTTTAGCGCACTCTCCACTAGACTAATAAAGGTTGACTTGCTTTGTTTTTAGTTTTTACACGAAATCAATCAATTGCAAGTAAGGCTCAAAGCAAGTTTGAAGTGAAGTGGAAAATGATTGGTAATTAATTTTAACTGCTGCCAAATTGTTGCTGAAATACCTAAGAAGTCAAATATCTTCTTTTCTTAAATTTTTACATTATTTTAAGGAAAATTAAGAAAACTTTATTTCCAAAGATAACATTTTCAAATACCTCTAAAAAACATTAAATCTCCCTAAAAAACCCCTAAAGATTCATTGCCCCTAAAATCCCTCAACACAGTTAAAAACCTCTAAAACTAGGAGGAAATCCCCTAACCTGGGAACACTGCGCTAGAGTAAAATTGAATAGAATCTATTCTATTTTTTCTCTAACGGCCGACGATTTCCTCTCTTCTCACGTTTCTTTTTTGTTGCTGTTTCACTTACACAACAACAAAAACATGGCTGCTAACAAAACTATGCTTACATGCAATAACAATAGAGTTCAGCTACTACAGCTTTTTCGCACTTTCTCCGCATTAGATCATCTTAAGAACCAGCCTAAACAACATTAAAACATCTCAATACGGCCATTCACAGTTCGAATACGCTGGTCCGCCATTTATACGGTCCGCTATTTGTACGCCAATTTACGAAAGCGCATTTTGTCTTGCTGTTGTTTTGCATACAAACGCAAATACGCAGGCACGCGGAAATAAAAGCAGCCCTTGGACGTGTTTTTTGTACCTCGTATTTTTATGCTCTGTCTACAGCCGCATAATCACATACATCACAGGATTGCACAATTTTTTTATACGACAGTCACAATGCGAGGTGCTCACAGTTTGAACAATAGCAAATGCTATAAATACGATTTGTTAAAAGTACGCTCAAACTGTGAATAGCCCTAATGATATCGATAAGAGTGGTCCAAAACAATCCAAAGTGAGAAAAATTTACCTACCATAATATGGGTTGGGCTCAGGGACAACACAAGACATAACAACTAACCATGCATTTTCATAGATCTAATCATACATTAGTTTTCAATCTACTTTTGAGTTGACCTTTCGATAAGTTAACATCAAAAAAGCTACAGTTGTTAACAAAGGTACTCATGCGATGTAAAGGAGCAGTAGCCATATAATTTGTTCTACTAAAAGGTAAGTAAATTAAATTGTTAGCATTTCTACTGCTTCTACGGTTAGTGTTAAAATTTATAAGAGTTAGGAGTTCTGGTGAATCGAATACACCAGTTATGAGTTGGTGTAAATAGACGATATCTGCAGACTTCCTTCTCTCGTTCAAAGATTGCATTTTTGGATTCTCTCTATACGTTCAACATGTACATTGTAACTTGGGGACCAAACTTGACTTGCATACTCTAAGTGAGGTCGCACAATTGCATAATACAGCGTTGTAGCTGTGATCATTCTATTAAATTCATCGGCCCAGCATTTCATAAACCCGAGCATAGAAGATGCTTTTTTACAAATGTAATCAATATGAACGTTAAAAGATAGCTTCGAATCCATGCATATACCAAGATCTTTGACAGCATCTACACGACTTAATGCAGTATCTTTTATCTTATAATCAAAAATTAAACTATTCCTTTTTCGTGAAAAGGTCATAGTTTGGCATTTATCTGGATTTAGAAACATATTATTTTTAGAACACCAAATTTCAAAGGATTTCAAATCAGACTGGAGCAGATCTGAATTGTCTTTAGCATTTATTGTTCTGTATATTTTCATGTCATCTGCATAGATAAGTAGATGAGAGTGTTTGATGATGTGGGTTACATCATTAATGGCTAAAATAAACAGAAGTGGACCAAGGTGGCTACCTTGAGGAACACCTGATGCAGCAATAAATTCAGCAGACAACACACCTCAAAATCGTATTTGATAAGATCGCTCTGTCAGATACGATTGAATCCAGCTTACAAAAAATTGTGGAAAACCCATTAACTTTAGTTTAAATATAATTAATTTGTGTGGTAGTTTATCAAATGATTTACTAAAATCAGTGTAAATACAATCGACCTGGTTACCTGAATAAACTGAATTTAAGCAGAATGTGGTAAAATCGAGGAGATTAGACACAGTGGATCTGCCAGTAACAAATCCATGCTGACGAGTTGTTATGACCCTCCCACAACGAATCTTCACACGATCATACACGAGCCGCTCGAAAAGTTTTGGAATCGATGAGAGTTTAGCGATAGGCCTATAGTTGTTTACATCATGCCTACAACCTTTTTTATAAATAGGACTTATAAAAGATTTTTTCCAAAAAGGTGGAAAATTACATTCCCTAATTGATTTATTAAATAATATGGGAATCCATCAGATTTTTTTTTTGGTGTTTATGAAACCCCAGAATTTCTTTGGATCAGACAATATTCTCAGCTTAATAAATAATTTTGATGTAAGGTAGCTGAGCAACTTTCAAAATCCAGAAACAAACGCTTGTAGGTTTCTAGGTCATTTAAGTCTAAGCTACAGCCATATTTCTTCCATGCCCTATTCCTATTGTTGCGAAGAGTCTTTAATTCCCTTGTGTACCAAGGGTAAGCACAATTTTTCGCAAATTTTAGGCTATACGGCACGGACTCAGAAAACATAGTAAAGATTTTCATATAAAAAAAAATTAATTGAATCTTCAAGATTATTACCATTAAAATATTCTAGAATTACATTAAGTTTATTATGAAGTAAATGATTCAACCTCAGAAAGTCAGCTTTTTTTAAATTGAATTCATAAACTTTATCTATTGAATTGGAATTCACTATATTTTCCCTGTCGGACTTGCACCATATACTCAGTGGTGGATGGTAGTCATCAACAGAAGTTAGAGTATGAAGGGCCCTCTTATCAATCACGTTGTTACAGTCTGTAGTTAAGACCAGGTCAAGAAGTCTTTCACGACTATTATAAATACAACTTACTTGTTATAAGTCAGAACATATATTATCAACAAATATATGCTCTTGGCGTGTCTTCGAATTAAATGCACAAAAATATGTATCATCGTCTGAAGATTCCCATTTCAAGTCAGGCAGATTGAAATCGCCCAACAATAAAATGTCGTCACTAACGTCAAGAATATTTATAACGTATTCTATGCAATCCGCAAGGCTTGCATAAATTTCCACACTGCTCTTTGGAGGAACATAGGCATTAACTACATATACATTAGAATTACAATGTACAACCTTAATGCATATAAGTTCGATATTAGAAGAGCAGGGAATATCGATAATGGAACTAACGAAGGAGTTCCTAACAGCTAATAAGACACCACCACCGACAGCAGAAGTATTGCCAGCGTATCTGTCTTTTCTATATACTTCAAAACTATTATCAAACAATTCCAAGTCAGTAATGCTTCCATTTAACCACGTTTCAGTCAATGCGATAATATCTTCAGACAAATTTTGAGACAATAAAAATATGTCTCGCGTCTTAGAGCGTAGTCCCCTTACATTTTGATAGTAAAGGGATAGCCTATTCAGTTTTTTTGAGTTTGACGAACAGGTTGAGTCGTCCTTCTAGGCTTATTCTTAGGCAGAAATTCTGAAACGAATATATTATCGGTCCACAAATTAGAATTTAAAACATTTGCAAACTCTTCAGCTGGAACTGTGAGAATGAAGGAAGCGTGGGAAGGTTTATTCCCTATTTTTTTACATGAAAAAAAGTCGTTTTGACTCAACAAGTTGTTATGTTTGATAAAAGTCAATACGTTTTCTACAGTTGTATCAGGCTGAAGACGTGAAATAAGTAAATTTTTCCTCCTTGACACTGCTCTTAAATTTAAATGATTTCTGGGTTCAATAGGAGGTAAAACTGGACTATTAGTCAAAGGAGAAATATTAGTGGGTGACGAAGAAGAAACTGGAGTATTTTTGTTCAAAGATGCTTTGCGACGCTTATTTTTGTTCTTATTTTTGTTATTCCTCTTTCTTTTTGAAATAGAATGGTTTTTTTCTGATGAAATAATAGTTTGAGTCCCGGAAGAAACAGTCTGTGACAAAGAAGGTGGGACATTTTCCGGAATAGATATTTCATCATATACGCTGGTACTGGGTGCGGCTCTAATTTCGCTAAAAAATGTGAGCCTTCCGTCGAGCCTTCCGTCTAGCCTTCCGTCTAGAACTCGCAGCATCAGAGAAACCAGTTTATCGAATACCGATTACCCGAAACCGATTACCCGAAACCGATTACCCGAAACCGACAACCTGATACCGAATACTGGAAATATTTGTACCGAAGCGAGAATAAATTATTAAAAACAACCGACCGCCGACTAGCACCAGCTGACACTCTTAACCCTTTTACGGATACCCAGACCCAACTGCAACTGACTGCACCACCATCTTACGCTGTCGAAATATTATAATAAGCGATTGATAATTGTAAATAAAATTAAGCTTTAAATTGAAAACTGCGTCTTTTTATTTAATCAAAGGTTTGTGGATCCTTTGAGCGATCCTTGAGCGGCTGAGCTAACCTCAGCCTTCGATAAAACCACTGTTACAAATGGCCATTTATGTGACCAACCGACATCCACCTCGGCACGACGCCATATCCGTGTACCGGATAACGAGGCGCTTCCTGACTAGGCGGGTCTGCACACCTAGCTATGCTTCAGTCTAGCTCAGGGAATAAGGTCGTGGGAGTTGCTTCGTCAGGAAGCCATGGGATGCGATCGGCACAAGTCGTCAGTATGCAGACGGTAAGGAAACGGAAAGGGACCATTTGAATTCAAATTCAAACGGGAGGAAAGAGGACGCGGATGGGAGAGTTATATTGTTATTTAACGTATTAAGACTTTCCCCAAAAAGCTTTATTTTTGAATAAAGTTCATCTGGGGAAAGTGCCCTACACGAAGCACAGTACCAGCGAAGACCTGATCGTGCTCACATGGACCAGACCAACTAAACATGGGGTACAGAATGTTTTGACATTTACATAGCTCGTTCAAAGAACAAGCGACATTTTTCCACAGAAAAATATTCCATGTTTTAAGATTGAAAAAGTAAGCAGATGCCAAATGTGCTTTTTTTTATATGCTATATAAAAGCAACCCTGCATCGTCAGTCGCAATCGCTTTCATTCTAGACGGGTTCTGTGTGCCGGTCGTAACGACTTTTGATTCTGTTCGGGCTCATATGTTGCAAATCGAAAACGCAAACAAAGGACAAGTAAGACAAGTGATGCAATACTTTTTCTATACAAAATTCTATTGCTTCTAGTGTCTTGCTTGTCGTTGGTTTGCGTTTTCGATTTTACAACATTAGGCGGTTAGGCTGTTACTGCTTATCGAAACAGACAAATGAATGAATTTTATTTATTATTGAAGCAAAAGCTTTTTACTCCTCGTTTTGTGATTTGCTTGAGTGAAACCTCAAAAACGACACTTTTTTTCCATACACCCATGGTAGAAAAATAGGGGTAGTCGCACGGCTGAGAGCGAACTACCATAACTGTCAAAATGCATTTGACAGTTCATACAAAATCTGCAACCGATGAGATTGCGATGAGAAAGGAAAAATTAAAAGGAATCTGTCATGGCTGGAACTGTTATTCTTTTTTAATTTTTTATTGATCAATCAATTTAAATAGGATTTTGTGCAAGTAATTTTGTTGAAGTAATTTATATGATTGTTATTAAATTTGGATGGTGGTGGATGGCAAACTACGTTTCCGTGGAAGTATCTATAGCAAGCACGAGCATATTTTTTAAAATTTTTGGAAAATGCCATGTTCCATCGTTGTCTTCTAGGCTCGTCAGCTGGAACATGAAAACTCGGCCCATTTTCCTTTTTTCACGTTTTTAAACACAACACAAAAATATCCAATTGGAGTAATTTAATATTTCGCTGTTATCTTTGCTTTCTTTAAAAAAGACTGGTTTTGACAATTCTGGTAGTATTGTCAAAGAGATCTCGATTAGCCACGAGACTACCTGCATTATTCTACTATGCATACACCTTTTTTTTAGAATTGTTGTTGTTTTTTGCTTGCGTCAAATACAACAAGAGAACATAAAATTATAAAATATTACTATGACAGCAACTAATCCAAACAACTTCAAAATGTTAACTGGTTCATTCCATATTAAGTATTAACTGAAGCTATGATGCCGTATATGACAAGAATATATTAAAAGGATTGTGCATTAGCTATCCTACATATTCTATTGTGAGTGCGTGAAACTATGATGCAGCAGATCACAATAATCGATCAAAAGCATTGGGTTAGTTTGGAAATGCATCACGATTTTCAGTATGCGCACAACTGGCATTTTTTAAGCGTCCAAATTGCAGAGTGAATTTTTTTGATGCGAATGATGAGTTACGCTTGATAAAAAAATTACATTTTAGAATGTTTGACGTTTGCGGTTCTGCAAAATGAGCCTTTTTCGAACACTTTGTTTATGCTAAAAAGCAGTTTGCGCATCATGATGCATTTCCGAACAGACCCATTGTGCACTTGCTATAAGGGTTGTTTTAGGTGTAGATTTTAATTGCGAATTCAGACATGAATGTTCACAGGCACTTAAGGCAAGGCCGGTGGACATGGTCAAAATATGAAGTCAATTGCTCTATTATTGTGAAGTTTTTAGAGAATTTTTCACTTCGATGACGTCAGATAGGCATGGTTTTTCTTTGATTTTGTGTAATTTTTAACTTGACCTTTGTTTTAAAGAGAAACAAAATGTACCAAATCTTCAGACGCTATCCGATAAGTTAAGGCTTTTGTCGTGTCCACAGGCAGACATACAGACGGACTAACGTTGTGACAAAGTAAATATACCATCTCCAATAGTATGTGTGGTGATGTAAAAGTATTAAACGTATTTAAATCTATCTATCTATTCAGATAACCTATTTTATGTGAGTTTGAATCAATTTTTACCGCTTTGATGGACACATATAGGGTATTCACAAGGTGTGCTATCACTTCTAAACTGGAGAAGATCCAAACGCAATGCAGTTTGCTCAAAAGAGAAGTTGACTTTTTGTCAAAAAAAGCTTGCGAAAAAAATCTCGTCGTGCGCCTCACAAAACATCCGAATATGAACCCGCGTGATGAAGTCAAAAAATTATTTACTTCACTTGTTCCAGACGAACCGGCTTCTATTAATTCGATTCGCGTGCTACCCTCAAACTACCAAACATGCAATGTTTTGGTGGAAACCAATTCAAAGGAATATGCTGATGAAATGCTACATAATGCAAGCAAACTAAAAGGCTCTGGTATGGTCATCCATAGAGACTTCCCACTGGAGAAAAGAAAAGTGCGTCAATCGCTGCTGCGTGTGAGAAAGGCGATCAAAAATAGCGATGCTAATGTGGAGGTGAAAATCAAAGGAGAAACATTGGTGGTAGCAGGGAGGATTTTTAACTGGTGCAGAGAGAAGGGGCTTGTGTTTGACAGTACAGATGGCTGCGTCATGCTCGGCGAATTATATTTGGGATTCAGCTTGTCAAATGCAGAGCTTTTACGCCCACCAAAAGAGCCGAATTTCAACTTTAGCGTATACACCAACCAGGCATCCATGATTGTTAATACACAATCGCCTGCGCGTATGCAACATAATGCCAAAAGCAGTGCATGAAAAAGAAACGTCTGCCAGTTTGACAGTAAGAACCAATGTATCGAAAAGAAATTAAATTTAGATGTAAGTAACTTAAATATACTGTCATATAATGTAGGGGGTTTAAGAAATAAACTTTTATTCCCATCTTTCTTTAATTATATAAATAGCTTTGACTATTTTTTTCTTTGCGAAACACATGTAATGGTAGACAAGTATGGAGATTTTGAAAAGTTTTTTATAGGTTTTAAATTGCATTGGATAGCAGCTACACGGGTACACACGCGCGGGCGGGCGATTGGGGGATATCTATTTGGGTTTAAAACGCTAAATAAAAATTGTAGCTTTGAAAATATTGAGAATCATATAGCACTAAAAATAAACATTTCGGAGGAATTTTTTACATATTTCCTATATACTTGAATTGTAATAACTGGGAGCAAGATTTTTGTAGCTTAGACCATTTACTGAACTCCTTAAATAATATCGGTAATGTTATGTTAATTGGCGATTTTAATGCAAGAGTGGGAGATGAGCAGATAAAAAGTGATACGATGTTTTACAGTGATCAATTTAAGCTTATAAGGCAATCAAAAGATAAAATTAAAAACGGAAACGGAAAAAAAATATTAGAGCTATTTCAAAATTTTGATATCTTCATATTAAATGGGTCGACTAATGGAGACGTGTTGGGGGAGTTAACTTTTGTTGGAGGTCCAGGTTCATCAGTTGCAGATTATTGTGGCGTGTGCGGTAAATGGTACGAACATATAAGCGACTTCAATGTGGGTACATTAACTTTTTCGGATCATATGCCGATAACGGTAGCTTTAACCATAAACAAACCTAGTTCAGAAAACAGTGTAGCTCTTTTGCCTAGGTTGTTATGGAGGGAACAAGATAAGGAAAATTATAGGAGGAGACTTAGTCAATTTAACCAGCAGATTGATTTAAGTCTAACAAGCACCGACCAGCAAATTGATCTTTACATTGATGCGATCAAAAACTCGACCTCGTGTACTGAAAACAGGTTTGAGGCAAAAGGAAAACAAAAATGGTTTGATTTGGATTGTAAAAAAGCTAGAGTAAGATCCTTTAACCTTCTGAAACTGGCAAGATCTCGAAATGGTGATTTTTTTCGAAAAGCTTATGTGCGGGCTAATAAACACTACAAAGAAATCTGCAAAGTTAAAAGAGAAGAGTATTTTTCAGGAATAGCAAGAGATTTGAACAGTGTAAAAGATTCTTCTCAATTCTGGAAGTTAGTCAAAAAACTAAACGGTTATACATTCAAGATAGGCAAGCACCTTGATGCGAACATTTTGGCTAGTTATTTTGAAAACCTATTGAATCCAACAAGTGTAAGAGAACCAATTCAGTTCGCTGAAAATATGATCATAGTAAGGTCTTTAGAACAGGATATAACGCCAGAAGAGATCCGCATTGTTCTCAATAAAGCGAAAGACAAAAAAGCACCCGGAGAAGACAGAGTTCCTTATGAATTTTTCAAAAATGCCCCCCAATCTTTTTTGGAAAACCTAGCAAGGACCTATTCCCAAATTTTACAGACAGCAGAAGTACCTGATTCCTTCAAAAAATCAATTGTGTTCCCAATATACAAAAAAGGTGACGTAAATAATGTTGAGAACTATAGGGGTGTTTCTTTTATAAATGCAATTGCCAAAATATTTACAGGCATCTTATTAAAAAGGTTAGAAATTTGGATAGAAGAAAACAAATTGCTAAGTGAGTTTCAAGCAGGCTTTCGTGCAGGATATTCAACGATCGATCACATCTTCACGATTCAAAATATAGTAGATTATTACTTAGAAAACGGGAAAAAATTATATGTCATGTTTATCGATTTTAAGGCTGCTTTTGACAGTATTGATAGAGTAGCACTGTTTTATAAATTGAATATCTTGGGCATTTCGACTAAAATTTTGAATGTGATAAAAAGTCTATATGAGAATACGGCTTCAGCGGTATGGGATGGGGAGCAAATATCACGATGGTTTACTACTAAAAGCGGAGTTCGGCAAGGATGTTTGCTGTCACCACTGCTGTTCGCATTATTTGTAAATGACATAGTTGACGCTCTACCCAATGGTATTGGAATTGCGGGTTTCAATATAAAATGTCTCTTATATGCCGATGACTTACTTCTATTAGCTGATTCTCCAGAAAGCCTACAACATATGATAAATAAATTGGATATTTACTGTAAATTGTGGAATTTAGTAATAAATACGTCAAAGTCAAAGATTATGATTTTCAGAACAGGGAGAGGGAGACACTGTAGAAGTGAGAGATGGGTTATAAATGGGGAAAGCATTGAAATTGTTAAAGAATATAACTACCTAGGAATGATACTCACACCTCAAATAAACCACAAAAAGCACTTAAACAATAAACTTAAAAAATCGATCTCGGCTATAAATTCAACTTGGAAGAACTTGTTTAGGAACAGAAACGTTGCTCATAGTGTAAAATTTAAGGTTTTTGAAGCTGCGTTAAGATCAATAATGACTTATGGCTGCCAAGTATGGGGATACCAGCAGTATGAAGAAGTAGAAAAATTACAGAGATTTTTTCTCAAAAAAACATTCCGTTTACCTCAGACTACGCCCAATTATATGCTTTTGCTTGAAACGGGTCTTCCTCCTGTTTTTATATATACATTGAAAATGCATTTTGAATATGTTATAAAAGCTCTCGCTTTGGATGATACCCGCCTTCCAAAAATACTTGCTAAGCACAGCATTCAAAAACATATAAGCTGGTTTAAGAAATGGGAGGATATATTCGTGAAGTGTGGTGTCCCAGTCAATACTCTAAATATGCATGATGATTCTCTAAGGGAAGAATTAAACAACATTCTTGAATATCTAGTTTACAAAATAAGATTAGACCTAATGGAGGATGCCAAAGGGTCCTCTCGCCGTTCACTATACCCGAATCTTGAGTATAACTTAAACGAGCGTAACTATTTCTCAGATGAACTAATGCTCTTTGAAATCTCTAATATTTTTCGTGTGAGAGGCGAACTTCTTGACTTAAACTACAGACCATATTTTAATGACCGTAGAACTTTTTGCTCACTGTGCAACCTGCAAGAACAAGAAACATCTTACCATTTTCTATCTGTATGTCCAATGTTAAAAGAACTTAGATTTGTATTCTTTCAGAAATCGACACTTAGCAAAGAGGAGTCTATTAGTATCCTAAATGGAAAAAATTGGAAAAATCTTGCTCAATATTGCATTGAATCTTTAAAATACCGAAAAGAGTTTATTGAAGGGTAACAGTTTTTAAACGTAACATTGAATATATTTCCTTTAAAATTAAATCTCCATTCTTGTCCTATGGCAAAAATCTATGTAATAGCTCAAATAGCAAATGTTTATTATTATTAAACTGTTTATATATATAATGAAACAATATCAGCAAAAAAATGCTTCAATTGATCTTCTATAATTGAAAATGTAAAAAAAGTTGGCATCTGGCAGACGGTTTCAAACCAAGGCCATATTTTTATTTGTAAATTTTTATAATATTATATTTTATAAAATTGTAATCTTTATATTTGAATTGGAAAAATAAACATTATTATTATATTATTATTATATTATTAAATTCATCGAGAATACACTTTTTGTGAGGAAAAAATTTAAAATTTGTCAATAATAAACCGCAGACATACAATCGAAAATAAAACTTAAGTGAAGGCGGCTTTTTTTGGTAAGAATTGAATGCAGAATTAGGATCTGTCTCTAAGTCACAAATTTGTTCCCATATAAATAAATCTGCTCTAATGAATTTTCCTATTTTCTAGATTCTTAATACTTGAAAGTATTAATCACTGAATACCAACGATTTTTTAAATAAATAGATAAAAAAAATAAACAAAACTAACTTTTTCTTGTTATAAATAGATATTTAGTCGCTCTCCAAGTAAAACAAAAATAAACTTGAAATAAATATTTAGCGAGCAGAGAATATTTTTCACAAATTAGAAAATAACAAATACTTTATTAAAAAAAATAAACAAACTAAAGTTAAATATTTTCTTTTTTACATTTTAGAGTTAAATTAAAACAAAAAATGTATCAATCCATCGAATGTTATACATTAGGTCGGACGCCTATAGAAACCCAAGTAGCCTCCACATTTGTTACAAAACATGCGTTTACTCTTCAGCCGACTCTGCAAACAAAAATATACCAAGGACAGCGAGAAAATTGGAAAACAGCTGCAAGAATAATAAATAATTGAAGTTCTCTGTGAGTTTTACTCTCAAGTACTCACCATGAAAACAAGGACAACATGCAACTGAGCGAGCCCAAAGCTCCGGCCATTTGCACCGTTTCGGTATCCGCAGTCTGCTTGCACAGCGGACAGTAGATTCGGTAGCTGGTTGGACCTACAGAGAAGTAACGCAAATGCGGCTTTCCATCATCAACCGGTTGTGGTGCCCAACCGGAAAGATGCTGCTGACGGGCCTGCACAATAGTTTCGCCGTCATTGCCATCAATGTAGGGCAACGTAATGGCACCCTGACCTAGGCGCACATTTCCAATAATGTTTGCTTCACGCTCCTCAGGAGTGGTTGGCGCGTTCAAGTTTACTTCGATCATTTGTTGCTGAGTGATGGTTGTCATGGACAGGAAAGGAAATTTTTATATCGTCCGAAAACGTTTCGGTTTTAAGGTATACAGCAACCGGTTAAAAGATTTGAGCTGCAGCCTAGCTTTTTAGAGACTAAAACAAAAATTCGATAATATTTGCAAATAGCGGAGAATATTTACATTTATTTGATCATTAATGTTCAAAGACGCAAGCTTCTGCAGATAAAAGAGAGTACTGAAATAGTTAAGAGAGAGAACAAAAAACTAAAATATGAGTGAAGAACATTTTTCAACAAGAGAGAGCTTTTACAAAAGAAGCTCGATCAACGATCGCTGATGACTAAAGTCGGATTCTTTGATCACCTTTGGTAAAATTATAAAAGGTAGTAGTGGCAGTTCTTTTAGCGTTCACTCAAGCCGCGTATAGACAGCAACTAATTGCAAAATTGGTTGAAAAACTCATTTATGATTTTTTCCACAATACTTCCAGCAATATTTTTTCAGGTTAAAACATCGTGCAATGTTTATAAGAATGAGTTTTTTCGGTTGGTTGCTGATTTTACATTAAACACATCAACCAGTTGATGAAAAATCAAAACTTTGTTATTTTAGCAACTGATTGGCAAATTGGTTGAACAACTTAAAATAACTCCTGAACTCACCTACTTATACACCAAGACTTATTTCCAATAACACTGGTTTAGAGCCACAATGTACAATGAATGCCACTATTTATTTCTAACGTAAAATCGTTCGGTGGTCTCGATAATGTCATTATTTATTTTTTTCACACCATTTTCAAAAAAATTTCAAAAAAATCAAAATATTTAGTAAATTTTAAGATTTTTGCGAGAAGCCTGTACTTAAAAGAAAAAATAAGCTATTGTTGAAGAATATCTATGGGAAAAGGAAAATTTGTGTGTGATTGATCGAAAACACTCAAATTGATTTTTTATTTTTAATTTTTATTTGATCACATTCAATTTTTATTTATATATAATATTAGCTGCGTTCGATTCGCCAGACTATACTCATTTAATGTCGCTTATTTCAAAATTTGTATGGGAAAATAATAACAAAGCTTTCCGCTAGTTGAGCATAGAGAAGGTCAATTGCCGATTGAGTTGAGCAAAGTTGCATTGCCAAGTTCTTATTTTTTAGTTTGTTTGTGTTTGGATAAGCTAAAATGTAATAGATTCAGTCAAAATGTGATGTGAGTACAAAAACACAATTTTATTTCTTCAAGCAGTCAGCTGTTTTTTGTTTTGTTTTTTGCTTCGTTTTCAATTTAACTTATTGGCAGACTTTAAAGTGATCTGTCAAAACACAAAAGTGTTGCCAACTATTGAGAAAGTAAAAGCTAAATGAGCAGCCTTTTTTTACAAGTGAGTTGAGGTCAGCAATAAATTTACTAGTTTTAATTGTTATTAAAAAACACGTGACTATTTTGTAACCGAGGCTTAATATTAAGGTAAGAATGAAACTATCAACATCATCTGGGAGAGCTTGTGCTGTGGGAGAGCTGGTTAATACTAACAATATTTTTTGAGCATCGCCAGTATTTAGACCAAATTATAGAACCTTATGTTTTGAAATTTGGTGCATCTGCAGACATAACAACAATTTCTTTGCCTACATATCGGATTCGTATTCCTCATATCCTAAAATCCCTATGTACAGTATATAGGTTTTTTTTAAAGGCATCCTGAATGTTATATAAGAACGTGACGCGAACAAAGTTCCAGAATATTTTAAAACTATTTGGACGCCTTTAAGAAATGTGAATGTGAAGAAGTATAAAATAGATGTTTCAAATCGAATTTTCTATTTACATTTAAGTCATTCAAAACCTTTTGAGTTTGCTAAGCCCGAATTTACCACCTGATTTAACACAAATTTGGAGCTTTAGGTCAAGCAATTTATGAAATAAGGCAACAACAACTCAGTATAAAGTCAATCACACAGCAGACTAGACAAGCCTATTCGGAAGTAGCTACACTTCTTCTTCAGTAGTCTTAAGCAGTGACCAACCCACTGTTAACGTTTCACATGATTTGGCATATGTTTAAATAAACTAATCTGAATAATATGACGGTAAAAGCAAGCTGATCTTAATTTTTACTCAAGCCTTACACTTTATTAGAGTTGTGTATGTCAGAGATTTGCATGAGACCATTCGTCAGTTTTTGCCACTCGAGTAACAATCGTCGTCGCACGCAATCGCACACAAGAAAAAAATGCATATATACCGCTCGAGTTCGTTAACAACGATTGCAGCAAAGCACACTTTATCACGATTGCGAATGATGCAAAGGCAGCCTCCAGACCACGAGATCATTCGAATGCTTCGCTTAAAGCTCGAGTGTCAGCTGCTGCATGAATTTTTGTTGTATCCATACTTCTCTGACCTTCTCTAGCAGCGCGTTCTTCTTTGTGCAGTTTGTTTCCTTTCAGTTTATTATTTTCTTTTCTCTACTGTGGAGCAATCAGTATTGCCAGTAGCAAGTTTTATGGCAGTAAATTTTTAAAGTAACCTCAGCTAAAATTTGGACCAAGAGTGCATGAAAGGTAATCTTGAAAGCGAACTAAATTAGTAAACAAACTATTTTTGAAAGTTTGTCGGTAAAATAACAACAATGTTTTGCTTTCAATTAACATTCCTTATCCCTTCAAGACACGCGTAACCAAAGCTCCAACATAATTAAAAATGCTTGATGAAAACCAACACAAACTTTTCATTGATTTGTTTTTTTTTATGAATCGTCACGAGCTGAGCTAAGTTGTCTAAGTTAGAAGCGACGTGTGCTCCAAAGTTTAATTAAACAAACTATTTTATAGAAAAAGCCTTGGTGCCAGAATATGTTGAGAAAAGTCCAAGAAAGGCGTAGAATATGATTTGTTCAAAATTATAGGTGCCTGTGATATTTATCAAAAGCAGCGAATATGGACAATTTAAAATTATGTAACATTTAAATTCTGAAAACACCCGTAAATGAAACTCACAATTATAAGGACTCAAGTGTATAAATCTTAAAAATTTTTAAATTCGAAATTAGTTAAACCCTTTTTATTAGCTATAAATAGTTTTTTATTAATTTCATTCACTAATTCTATGCTTAGAATAATTTTGAATGTAGTGCTACTGGGTGTAATCCACCATACTTGTGAAATCTCACGTATACGTTAGTTTAGTCAGATTTTTCCCATCATCATCCTAAAACTAATTGAAACTTTATTCTGCAAACTAACTTAAGTTTCTTACAGCAATAGGTGTTTAGTAATGTTTTATTTTTAAGGCTTTTTTTCTTTATTTTTTTATGTAATTGTTTGCGTTTTTTATATCACTTATGTCAGTTTTTAGGTCATCAAAGTACGAGCCCTGGTTATGAATGTATTTATTATATTTTTCTATGATATGCAACTGTTTTATTGTTTCTATAATAAAATAATTTTTTAATACATAATAAAAAATAATAAAATAACATTTTAGATACAATATAAATATCTTGTAAAAATATATATATTAAATATTTTATAAGAATATTTAATAAAATATTTGTTTCATTCGCCACATAACTCATTATATTTTATTATATATTTTATCTTTGTGCGATGGATATTAAAGGCTGAAGGTTAAGTTGTTTGTGTCAGTTCGTCAAAAAAATCCTTGGTTGCAATAGCATTTATGAAGATTCCTTAAATATTTCGATTCTAGTGATAGCCATTCGTGTGATGGAATGGTTTGAAATAGCCTCTAAAAATAAAGTTTTTTATCAAAATATTGGTTAGTGTAATAGTTTTAAAAAAAGAACTGCCAGAAACTATATGGCGAAAAAACTCTTTCTATCTGCATCAACAATTGAAATGTATGCAATCGGATAAAAGATAATACTTTTTTTATACATAATTTTTATATATTTTATTTTAACATTTTAATACTAAACTTTCCTGATCTAAGGCTCGCAATCTAATTAATGTGATTTATACAAAACTTTTAAAATTAAAATATCTTCATAAGTTGTATTTTGTTTTTTAATTTCTTACAATATTTTTCAGTATGTGCTTATTTTATAATTTATATTTTAGTTTTAATATATATCAATATACGGAATTCTGACCAGGGATCAATCAATAAACTGCAGCCACTCAAAGCCTTTTCAACGATATCTTGAAAGTGAGAATAGCATTTGAAATAATTATGTTTTTTCTATGTAATTAAAAATATTTAATAAGTAATTAAATAATTAATAAATGCACGAAAAACTGCATTTTCATTCATCTGAATGCAAAAATTTGTTGATGCTGATTGGAAGAACTTTTTCATAGCCATTATTTCTGACCGTTTATATTTTTTAAACTACCACACCAGCCAATATTTTTACAAAAAACTTGATTTTTAGAGGTGATTTTAAACCATTCCAACTCACGGATGGATATCGCTGCAGCCGAAATATTTGGGGAATCATCTTTACTAATATATAAAATTCTTGACTACATTTTATATGACATAGCATTCTTTTGCAAAAAATCGTCCAGTTTTGGGCAAAAATTGTTAAACTGTTTTTGTCTTTTTTTTTTTGCCCAATGATTTTTTTGGGCGAAATTTGTTTATACCAAAATTTTGTTTTTATATTTAATGTCTCAAAAATAATTTACATGAAAATATAACCCCAATATCTCTTTCCAATCAATGGTTATGGCTTCAAACAAATTTTTTTATACCATCGGCTATATTAATATAAGTAATTTTCAAATTAATCGTATTCAATTCCTGCTATCCACCTCGCAGTTGAATTAGCATAGAAGTTGATTGTTGACATATTTTTTCGCCAAAGTGTGCGATAATAACTCTAATTAAAATTTTATATTATAATATTGCAATTTTTTGTGTCTGGTAACAACATTCGCAGAATAAAAAAAATGCAACACTGCAACTAATATTTTTCCTTTGTGCGAATGAGCATAAAAGCATGAATTTTCCTTGCTTTTGGCGATTGTTCCTCATGTCTTGCCTTGTTTGCCATTCTTGTGTCGCAGACGTTCGTAATCGCTAGCGCTCACACTCTAGGCATTCGTATCAACAGCGATTGGTAACATGCATTTCAGCATTAATTTAAATGCAGGAAGCACATTCGGTGCTCGTTTATTGACGAGACAATCGAAACGCCATTTGAATGCACTCAAGCTGTTCTCTGCTGTATGTGCCAAAGTTGCTCTTCTCTCTTTTCTACGATCCCTCTCTTGGTAAATCGCTTTTTTAGCTGATAGTTACAAGGCGACGTGACTTTTAGTTTGGAACTTTATAACTTTGTCATCCACCTGTTTCTTGCATGTTTACAATGACTTTAAATTTATAAACTTACTCATCGTCAACGTTTATATTAGTTATTGGTTTAAATGCCCCTTGCCATCTGTTGCTCCGATAAATTATATCCGTCTAACAAGGAATAGCATTGATAATCGTCATATTAACGAGAGTGTCGCAAGACAAGTTCCGTATTTATGACCTTTTGCCCCAACACATATGGTATTTGTACGATACACTTTTCGCACTAACAATGGTCAGTGAAATTGTTGTCGTGAACGATTCTGCGGAAAAGTTTAAGGGCAAAAAAAAATTACGATAATAAGCCGATAGCTCTGGCAGCTAGTGCTAATGTTACAATAATTATAATTGTAATTATAAATAATAAAAATTAATAATAACATTACGATAAAGGACATCAAAAAACATAATTATTTTTTTGTGGAGTCGAAAAATTGGAGCAAATAATTATTTTTGAATAGATTTACTCCACTCTGTCTTCAGCATATTTGAAATGTCTTTTTTGCTATGTTATACGGATAAAGTTTTTGGTGTTGCTCTTCCTCTTGCAAAGTCCACTGTTTTTTAGATTCTAAGTTGGTAACATTTGTATTGAATCGTGTTATTAAATTTATTGCCCATTCAACACAATCATTCACGACAAAAAATTTGCTGACCATATCTTCTGCTCCAAATATTTACAAATAAATTTTGTCACTAAGCCAGCACCTTGGATCGATGTGAAGAAAGCTCATGTGATCTACTACGTTGGGATTGTTCACAATTAATGAGTATTTGACGTAACCAAACCAGCAATGTTCAAATTCGAAACGTCGCACTGTGGCTCGATTTGACTTGCCCCGTTGCAAAAATCATAACTTCTAAACGAATTGAGATAAACACATAATTTATTTTGCTATGGATAGAAATATTATGCAGCTTGCATGGTGAGACAGGATGTAACGGTATGAGTTGTTGAAGTTTGGGTCTTTGCAGGGAGGAAATAAAGGTAGAAATGGCAGAAAATAAGACGTCTCCGGTAAAGACATATGTATTTATGATCAGCGACAGCCCCTGAGTCACTTCTTGAGTCTATCAGTCCGTCTGCCTGTCCGACATTTCCTTGAAAACACAATTACGGACAAACGAATAAAGCTACAAGATTGAAACTTGGTATATAGAATTCCTATCTCCATAGCCTACTTGGTACTGAAAATGAGCGTGATCGGTTAATGTCCACTCCTAAATCCCATACAAGTCCCACTTCAGAAACTATTTGAGGAGCCATAACTTTCGTCTTGTACTTCATATTTCAAAAATAATTGGCAAATAATTTTATATTATCAGTAAAAATCATTGTGCAAAAAATGGGCGTGATCCGCCCACTTTAATAAAACTGTCCCATAAAACTACTATTTTGGAATGTCTATGGAATTACATTTTAAAAAAATTTTTCAAAAATATTTTATAAATTTTTTTATTTAATTTTTAACATAAAAAAACAGTATACATGTACATTAGGCCGGGTCGATTTGTGGGGAGGCAAAAAAATCGCCCATTGCTCAGTGAAAATCGTATTCTAGGGATCAAAATAAGAAACTTTGCCCGAGGAACTATGCCTCTAAAACGAATTCTAATGCCCCAACTTTTCCGTAGGATCTAATTTTGAAAAATCCCTCTTTGACCCATTTAGAGTGCCCCAATCGAGTCCAAATGTATGACCGATCTCCACTATTTTTGGAAGTCCGATCCACCCATTTCAAAGGCACAGCTCCTGGAACCCCCCTGGGGGTTCCCCATACAAACATTTAAAAAATCACCATTTTTGGCACTTTACATGAAAAAATCAGCGAAATGGGGTCGCCACTGGCATGGGTGGATCCGCCTTCCAAAGTTAGTGGTGGTCAGTCATACATTTGGACTCGATTGGGGCACTGCAAATGGGTCAAAAAGGGATTTTCCAAACTTTGACCCCACGGGACAAAAGTCCAAAGTTGGGCATTAGAATTCGTTTTAGAGGTATAGTTCCTCGGGCAAAGTTTCTTATTTTGATCCCTAGAATACGATTTTCACTGAGCAATGGGCGATTTTTAGATCGACCCCCCCTAATATACATAAATACATAAAAACTATTAACATATTTAATGCACTAAATACATAATTTACAAAATTATGAGAAGAAATTTTTGGGTCCGATGAGGCTGCTACATATTGAAAAGGTCCCCGTTCTGTCGCTTTCGTGAAATTTTGCATGTATTCTGATGTCTGTATTTCTTTTTAGTCCTTATTTTTGGATTCTTTCGCTTCTTCTGACAATCCTACAATTGGTAAAGATTGATATTCTATCGTACTTTTATCGTTTACCAGCACTTTATGAACGATAGGCGTACGTTTTTTTCAGGATATTTTTGCTGCAGAAAATCTGCAGTTGTTGTGGCATATTATCCGAATTTGTCGGCATTTACTTTTTCTCTACATCACAAAACATTGAGAATTACTTGCAGCCTTTTAATTATTTCTTCGTCAACACCAGTAATTCGAGCTGTCACATCGTTTTATTCAAAAAATTTTCTGGATGTATTTCCATCATTGCTGTTTCCATATCCTTGTTTTAGTTGGTCAAGTTTTAGTCCCACCTCCTTTTGAAATGCAGCTTGGATTTTTTTTTTCTAGCAGCTGTCTGTAAGGGGAAATTCCCGTCATTTAGTTTTTTACATGCTTAAAGAACGGACTTACTAAAATATTTCCGTTTTCTCTTAACTGCTCTTGACTTTCTTGAATCGATTGGTAATTTTTAGACGTAATACCTGATATAAAAATTCCAATAATCAATTTTAAGTTGTTTGTTTCTTTCCTCGAGCATAAATAAACTTCAAAAATATAAGTACGTCTAAATAAGAAACAAAAATTAAAAAAAAATTCGACAAAATGACATTTTCAAAAAAGTGACCTTTTCAGTCAGATGATTTCAAAATTTTTTTTTAACTGTGACTATTATGGTCCAAAAAGGATCTGCTTACCAAATTTCACCATTCTAGCACAAAATTTTAGATTCAATGTGTAGAACATACTGGCGGACGCAACTTCCTACAACCAAAACCTCTCCATTAAAATCGCTCTAGCCCAGAAAGTTGTGCATAGTTGCAGCTGAGTTTTTTACAGAATGCTAGGAAATAACCAAAAAATACATTTTTAGTAACTAGAACGTGTAACTACGCGTGGTTTTTTTTTTTAAACTCCACGTTAAATTTGAAAACAACGCGTAATCAGTGTTTAGAAAAATGCAAAGAAAAAAACAAAAACAAAAAAACACTTAGTTTTTATTTTCTTTTTTGTCATATAGACCAATACTTACTTCTGTGACAAAAACATGTCCATGTTTTTAAACGTTTCTCAGAAAATTCGGCATGAACGTGATTTTTTTTCAAAAAATAATTATTTTGCAAACTTGAAAAATCACTGAATTTTAACGAATTATACAAATAAAACTATTCATCGAAATGAGTTAAAGTTTCGGATTCCTTAGCTTCAAACATTACTTTATCTGATGAAAATATCAAGTATGCAAAAGAGAACCACTCGAAAATTGACTTTTGCCACGACCGCAGGCAGAACGAGCCATTCTGCGTCGGAGATCATTCCTTTGCAAGGAATAAATTGCAAGAGGCATTAATACCTATAACGCATATACCAATAACGTTGACGATGAGGAAATTTATGTTTTAAAAGTCATTGTAAGTATGTAGAAAACAATGAGAAGTAAACTTAATAAAAAATAAATGTTTTCGCAAAAGTTGGCTCAAAAAATGGTTGTTTTGCCACGAAAATTATCCGATTTGAATATATTTTATTTTCTAAACTTCATAAAATGGCCAACAATCCTGCAGCATTTTAATTTTAGACAGTTACAGCGATCAAGGCGAGGACAAAGCTTCTAATTAAAAATCGAAAGAGAAAATTCTTAATAAAATAGTCAAATTTTGGGTTAAGGACAATTTTTTTTAAATCTAGTGGACTCTAGTGGAATTCTAGAGAAAAACTTTTTACGACTAAGGCCTTTTCCACATTTTGTCAACGCAATGTCAATGCAACTTCAACGAAACATCGAAAAAGTTAGGCCTTTTTCACATGGAGCAATTGAAAAATAATGCAACTGCAACTAAAGTTGCTAGCCAATGTATTTATACCGAAACCTTCACATGAAACAAATTGTACTCAACAAGTTCCATGCAACACGGCTTGCTGCAATTTGAATCGGTGATTTGTTACGTATGAAAATAATTAATCAGTTAATAAATATAAAATAAGTGCAGGAAGTAAAGAAATATCCTTATTATCCTCAATTTATTTTTTATATCTATTTAACAAAGCTTACATTAAATAAGTGTTTGTGTTAAAGAATTTTTCAATGTTGCGTTGCGACGTGACTTGCTCATCTAAACATAATATCAGTTTAAAATTGAAGTGTTTTGAAACTTTTTAAGCTGATGCGTTGTAGTTGCATTACTTTTCAATTGCTCCATGTTTAAAAGGCCTTAAAGTGCAATGCAACTATAAACCAAATGCTTTCAGACTTGCTTCAAAAGTCATACAACATGTAACTCATGTTTTTCGACTTCTTCCACTAATTTAATATTTAACACTTGCTAATTCATACAACAAACTATTTATTTTTCTTTTAGATTATATTTATGGAAAAAGGAACTAATTAATTAACTTATTCACCTTGATTAATATATTGCGTACTGCACTACAAACAATTGAATTCACAAAACAAACAAACTGATGCAACAAGTCGCCGATGAAAATTGCGGAAAGCCGCGTTGCGTGGAACAGGTTGAGACCGTGTCGAGAACTTGTTGCGTGCAAGTTGCTTAATCTGAAGGTTCCGGTATAAATACACAGGCTAGCAACTTGAGTTGGAGTTGCGTTGACCAAGTGTGGAAAAGGCCTTAGATGTAAATAAAAAATTCCATTTTATGCTTTTTCAAATTCTTGTTTTTTAGCGGCGCCCATTCAGTTGGGGAATTTTCTGGTCTTTTTTTGCGTAACGTGCGTATCTATATATATATCATCCAGGATTCAGAATCTGGCCTTGCAGAAAGGTTTTGTAATATGTTAAGAAAATGTATGGAACCCAAAACTCATCTAATGTACAGCTTTGAGAGGTAAAATTATAAATAATATCTCATAAATGTGTAAAGTATTTCAGCGTTTTTGGACTGCTCTTTCAAATCATTGAGTGGAACTCATGATTTATGCGTAATGGTCCCCTATATTTAGGCTTGCCAGATGTCAGGATTTAGTCCAGATTGCTTGGACTTATCAATTCTGTGCGGTCTTTGCGATTTAGTTCGAACTTGGGCCCAGCGAATTAAACAATAATTATATATTTTTTTCCTAAGAAAAAATTCTCGTGTGAACACAAAAATTAAATTGTTATTTTAAACTAATTGAACTAAACTAATAATTGACACTTATTGTTTGCAAGTTGGTGCTTTGACGCCTGTTCGCTTTTGTTTGAATTTGTGTTAACGTTTCTTGATTTGCGAAAAGCTATGATTTTTATTGGTTACATTTGATTACAATTTTTATTTTGTCCAAAATTAAATCTTTCTTTTTTTGTTTGTATACTGATATCCGCGATTTGAATCTAGTTTGAAGATTATAATGCCGAGGAGGAAGTGCCAATTTACTGCCAAACTGAAGGAAGAGTTCCAATTCATTAGAAATGATGCAAATTTATGCGACAAAGTTATATGTAGATACAATTTGCAAGGGTATTTTTAGCATTGAGCATAAAGGGCGAGCTGATATTGTATATCATATTAAATCGGATAAACACAAATGTGCTCAACAAGTACACCAAAATGATTCCATTTCGAAACTCTTTAAGAAGCCGAAGCTGATATCGGAAGAGTTTCTATGTGTGTCGAAAAAATTGTGTTTGCTTGCCATTCTATTAAACATGATATTAGTTCCAATTCTTTAGTTTGCACCTCAAAATTAATGCAAAATCTTTTTGATATAGGGTTTAATGCGGGTAAAACCAAGCTGGAGGCCTTGGCTGTTGGTGTGATTGGGCCATATGTTTTTTCCGCAGCGCACTTTCTTTCGATTAGAATCGACAGCTCAAATAGGAATGATATTAAATTAATACTAAATCTTGTTCGATATTGCAATACCAGTTACGTTGTCAAAGTAAAACTTCTTTATTTTGACGAAGTACCGGGAGAAACATCCGAGATAATAAAAGACCATGTATTAAAGGCCCTGAAAAAATATGAAGTAGAAACAAAAGTCGTTGTTTTATCAGCAGATAATATAAATACAAACTTCGACTGTGTAGCTAGAAGAGGTCAAACAAATGTATACCGAAAGTTGGAAATTTAGATGGACCGAAATTGAATACAAAAAACTACTGTCTCACGTCAACACGCGTTTCTTAAGTTTGCAACCGGCAGCAATGGCATACTGGAAATGTACCATGCGCTGAAGATTTACTTTGAAAAACTGATTAAGTGCCCTCAAATAATTAAAACGTATTTTGCTGACCCTATGAACGAGTTTTTTACCCTTTTTTCCCATGTAAATCTTTCTATTTTTCAAGATGCAATTCTTAGCATTGAATCAGATACGACAAGTGCTACTGAACCAGCTAGTATTTACAATATCTTAATTATCTTTACAATATCTTGATTTGAATTAATGTCACTCATACATTCCCTACCAAATCTAATTCTTTAAGATAGTGAGTGGTCCAGTGTGACGGATTCCAAAAATAAATTTTTTTACATTTTGAGCAATAAAAATTTCTTAAAAATATACTCTAAAAGTTTCAGACCGAAATTTAAAATATTTTTAAATTTACAGCCAAAAGAAGAAAGTGCGCTGCACAATGTAACGAGTGCGGCTAAAAATAACTTAAAAAAAGTAATTAATTAGTAAATCTACTTAAACTCTTAAACTCTGACACAACTGTGGTGGCTATAAGCCGTGGCTATAAGCGTCGAGATGGGCCAGAACAGCTTGTGGCTCGTCTCAGCATACCTCGCGCACGACCACGAAGTCCTCCCAGAAGACAACTTTAAAAATTTGGTCTCCACAGCAGCATCAAAAGCAAAGGGCCTAATTATCGGGTGCGATGCAAACGCTCATCATGTGATCTGGGGTAGCTCAGACACCAACAAACGGGGTGAGTTTCTATTTGACTTCGTCCTCACAACTAATCTTAATATATGCAATATAGGTAATGAACCCACCTTTATTATAAGTAATAGACAGGAAGTTCTAGATATTACCCTTGCCTCTGACCATATATCTAACAGGGTAAAATTGGAGAGTTTCTAATGAACACTCCTTCTCAGACCATAGATATATTCTCTTTGATGTTGATAACTTTGAGTCGAGATCATGCGAATTTCGCAATCTTAAACAAACCAATTGGGATCTTTATATAAATTCCTTAAATACAGATCTCTCAATTGGACCAACTAATCGTCCTTCCAATAAACAATCTTTAGACAACTTAGTTAATAGTCTCACTAAATCTCTAAATAAAGCTCTAGATACTGCTTGTCCGCTAAAAACATTGAGGGGGAAGCAAAAGCCTCCTTGGTGGAATAAGGGAATAGAAGATCTCCGGAAAAAGACCAGAAAACTTTTCAACAGGGCAAAGACCACAAGATCTACAGATACGTGGTCATTTTATAAAATAGCCCTCAAGGAATATAAAAATGAACTACGAAAAGCACAAAGACAGTCCTGGAGGACCTTCTGTGAAAATATGTCACAGACCTCTGAGGCGTCAAGGCTCAGGAAAATTCTAGCTAAGGCTCCCTCCAATCCAAGCTTCATGAAAAAAGAAGATGGTACTTGGACCACAAGCAGTGTAGAATCTCTGAACGTTTTAGTAGAAACCCACTTTCCGGGATGTTCAGAGATATACAACGATCCAATCCAGGAATATCAGTTACCAACTGTGAACAGATCTCTAGAAATACTCTCGCAAACAAAGCTCGAATGGGCAATCAGTAGCTTCAAACCATTTAAGTCACCAGGACCAGATGGTATAGCCCCCATTGAAATCCAAAAGTCAATATGGCATCATTAAGGAGCGGCTTTTGCTGATCTACCAAAGCTGCCTTGACCTAAACCATATTCCCCAGCAATGGCGTAATGTGAAGGTTATCTTTATATCTAAGGCAGGAAAAAGCTCACACGTAAACCCAAAAGACCTTCGACCAATTAGTCTCTCATCTTTTCTTCTAAAAATCCTCGAGAGATTAATTGATATTCACTTGAGATCCATGATAGAAAAGAAGCCATTATCTCTAGCTCAACATGCTTACACCAAAGGCAAATCAGTGGAAACAGCTCTCCACTCCATAATCTCCATCATTGAAAAATCCCTCTATCTGAAGGAATATACAATGATAGCTTTTATTGATATAGAAGGAGCCTTTAATAACGTCGAGGCAGGGGCCATCACCAGTGCGCTGACGGAGCTTGGGGTGGATGCCGCGCTGATAGCACTCATAAACCAAATGCTAGTTGGCAGGATTATAAGTGCAAAATTTGGAGCGGCATCCACGCTAAGATCTGTACCAAGAGGAACCCCTCAGCGAGGGGTTCTATCGCCTCTACTCTGGAATTTAGCAGTGAATGAACTGCTAGGCAAACTAGAACTAAAGGGGTGCAGGGTGATAGCATATGCCGATGACGTTGCTATTGTTACCTCTGGAAAATATATATCTACTCTCCGAGACATTATGCAAAACTGCCTAAATACTCTTGTCAACTGGACTATCAGCTGTGGGCTCAGCGTTAATCCTAATAAAACTGAGTTAGTAGTTTTCACAAGAAAACACAATGTACCTCAAATTAGCCCTCCTAAACTGGGAAATACAAGTCTTATCTTCTCAGATCAAGCAAAATACCTGGGCCTTATACTGGATAGGAAACTAAACTGGAAGCCCAATCTGCTCGAAGGATCCAAAAAAACGAACATTGCCCTATACTCTTGCAAAAAGGCGGTGGGTAGCAAATGGGGTTTACAGCCAAGTGTTACTCACTGGCTTTATACAGCAGTTGTAAGGCCAATATTGCTATATGGTGCTATTGTCTGGTGGCATGCACTCGAAAAACAGACTCACCATAACCTTCTCCGTAAAGTTCAAAGATCAGCTGAACTGTGCATTAGCGGAGCCCTAAGAACCACTCCGACAGACGCATTAGACACAATGCTCCATCATACACCACTTGATATCCTAGCTAAACAGATGGCCGCTAATACAGCCATCCGCCTAGTAGCCACCTCCCAGTGGAAAGAAGGTACACTAGGACATTCTTGTATCAGAAAATTTCTTCCTCCTTTACCTAGGTCCATTGACTACATCACACAAAAACTACTCTTTGAGAGGAAGTTCGATGTATCCATTCCCTCTCGAGAAGAGTGGGAACAAGAAAACCATTCACCTCACAATGTCATTGAGATCTTTATGGATGGATCAAAACTAGATGGCAACCTAACCTAGTAAATCTAATTATGCAGAATCATAGTTTAGAGTATTAATATTTCGAGTGTAAAAAGACTTTGCGATATCTTTTCAGTTACAGGAATACAATGTTTAAGCGCGATGAACACTTTTAAATCGCGAAATTCTGCCAGTTCGATAACTGTAGAATAAAATATATAAATTTAATTTAATAATTGTTCACAACTTAAGTTACAATTCATTCACCGCACTATATGCTTTGATTACAGCAGAGTCGATTTTAAAATTTGGCCATTCAATTTTAAATCTGTTGAATATGGTAATATTCGGCCCACTCAATCCTTTTCCACGGTAAATGTGAATGCTTTTTTCAACAACAATTCGAATATGTGTTGGCGACAAGCAAAGAACATAATACATCTCTTCATTGTTTTCTCGAGAATAAAAGCGCTACCGCTACGCCATCCAGTGTTTGCACTTGTATAAAAACAAATTCCTCCAACTTTGCTAGCTAAGCTCTATTTTTCGAGTGCATCATGCATGACTTTAGCAACGGTAGTGCCTGTACCATGAAGCGGTTCAGAATGACGATTATTTAATACTTGCTCAAAACTCAGCTTAAAAAAAAATAGTTTTTCTGTCATATAAATTATTCGATTTGGATAATTTTTCTTATTTTTCCTTAACTTCATAAAATGGCCAATAATCCTGCAACATTTAAATTTGCGAAAAGTGCAGCCATCTAAGCGAAGGTAAAGTTTTTAGCTTAAAATCGAAAGAAAAAAATTAGGAAATTCTTCATAATGTAGGCCAATACCCATATGGGGTCAAGGACTAATTTTTGTAAAAATTGATGACATATTTTGATTAAACGAACAATTTTACATCAGAATATTTTATGATCAAAAGTTTTTGTATGGCTCAAATGTAAACAGGAAACTCTATTTAAAACATCCATTTTAAACTTCTTCAAATTCACGTTTTTTAGCGGCGACAATCCCGTCTGAGATTTTTCTGGACTTTTTTTTTTTTGATTCACGACCTCATCATTTTTTGATTACATCTAGGATTCAGAATCTGGACTTGCAGGGAGGTTCTGGAATAAGAAAATGTATGGAACCCTGAACCCATCTAAGCAACTCTTTCTCAACATATTCCCGAAATTCGGTTTGCCGAAACTCAAAAACAACGACTCTACGCCTACTTTTCTGGAGCATGTTTTGGACAAAATGGGCAATTTTATATGAAAAAATAACAAATTTTTCAAAAAGTTCAAAAAACAAAATAAGAAAAACAACGTTTTTTTATTATATTTTTGTATGTCTATAACCAACATTTTCTCAACATGTTCCCAAAATTTGGTTTGCCGAAACTCAATTACAACGACGTTACGCCCACTTTTGTTGAGCATGTTTTAGAGAAAATAAGCAATTTCATATGAAACAATACAGCCAATATTCACACGCTTTCAAACAAAAAGAAAACATTTTTTTTAATAAAACTTTCAGTTAGAATACATACTTTCTTATCATAGCCCCAATATTTTACAGATTTTACAGATGTAAAATTTTACAGATATAGGATAATTTTTTGGACTACTTTACCAGATTACTGATTTCAGTTATATGGAAGTTGGGCGTGCTAGCCGATTTGATTCATTTTCACATTAGCTATTTATAATTACAAAAGAACAATGTGTAGCAAAGTTTAATAATCTGGGATCATTTTTTTAGTAAGGGGTGTTTTTTATAGAGTGATACAACTTTGAGTTGGCATCACTGCTTTATTTGACCACCTATTTAACAGCTAATAGTTGCTTTTTGTTTAGTTTATTTTGACATTTTATTATAAATTGACTTACACCAGAGCAACGCGTGCAAATTGTGGAAATTTTTAATCAAAATAATGGTTCTGTTCGTCAAACTTATCGTGCACTTCGTCCATTTTATGGCGTACATAATCGTCCTTCAGAGCTGCTAATTCGAAGAACAATATATCGTTTTCGAACCACATTTACTGTTACTGATATTGTGCATCCCGTGAGACGCCGAACAGTGCGCACTGAAGAATCTGTAGCCGCTGTACAGGAAAGCATTGAAGATGATCCTAATCAATCAATTCGTCGCCGTTCTCAGCAACTGGGGTTGTGTCCTTCCACTTTATGGAAGATTTTACGAAAAGATCTTGGCTTAAAACCTTTCAAGATTCAACTTCTGCTAAATTAAAACCAAACGACCATCGTATGCGCCGCCAATTCGGCGAATGGGCTGAAGCACAAATTGATATTGATTTTGAATTTCCATGGAAAATTTTGTTTTCCGATGAAGCCCATTTTTGGTTGAATGGGTACGTAAACAGAACTGTCGTATTTGGAGTGAGGAGAATCCACAAGCTTTTGTCGAAACACCATTACATTCACAGAAAATTACTGTTTAGTGCGCTTTATGGGATGGCGGAGTTATTTGCCGAAAAGACTTTTGACGAAAACATAATTTCACGAAATGCCCCAATTAATTGGCCCCCAAGATCGTGTGATTTAACCCCATTGGATTATTTTCTTTGTTGTTATGTAAAGTCACTTGTCTACGTCGATAAACCACAAACAATTGAACTCCTGGAAATCAACATTCGAAGAGTTATCGGCGAGATACAGCCAGAAATGCTGCGAAAAGTTTGTGAAAGTTGGTGTTCCAGATTGCGCCTTGTACGCGCCAGCCGTGGCGGCCACATGGCCGAAATCATATTTAAACATTAATGTCATACAATTTTCTATCCAATGAAGCTCGTTTCATTGATATTGAAAATATATTACTATGTTTAACTGAAACTTGGTTGAACGGAGGAATTACTGACTTAGAACTGTTTGACAATAGTTTTCAAGTATATAGGAAGGACAGACACGCTGACAATAATTTTGCAGTTGGTGGTGGTGTCCTATTAGCTGTAAGGAACTCCTGTGTTAGTTCCTTTATTGATATTCCCTGCTCTGCTAATATCGAACTTATATGCGTTAAGGTTGTACATTGCAATTCTAATGTATATGTTATTAATGCATACGTTCCTCCAAAGAGCAGTGTAGAGGTCTATGCAAGCCTTGCGGATTGCATAGAATTTATATTAAATTTACTTGACGTTAATGACGACATTTTATTGTTGGGCGATTTTAATTTGCCTGACTTAAAATGGCATTCTTCTGACGATGAAACACATTTTTGTGCATCTAATTCGAAGACACGCCAAGAACATATATTTGTTGACAATATATGTTCTGACTTACAACAAGTTAGTTGTATTTATAATAGTCTGGAAAGGCTGCTTGACCTAGTCTTAACTACAGACAGTAACAATGTCATTGTTCAGAAGGCACTTCATGCTTTGACTACTATTGACAATTACCATCCACCTTTGAGTATTTGGTATAAATCCGATAGGGAGAATATGGTAAATTCAAGCTCTGTTGACACAGTTTATGAATTCAATTCCAAAAAAGCTGACTTTTTGAGGTTGAATCATTTACTTTATAGTAAATTAAATATAATTAGAGAATACATGAATAATAATAATCTTAACAGTTCAATAAATTATTTCTATACGGAGCTCTTTGCCATGTTTTCTCAGTCTGTACCATATAGTCTCAAATTTGCGAAAAATTCTGCGTACCCTTGGTACACAAAGGATTTAAAGACTCTTCGCAACAATAGGAATAGGGCATGGAAGAAATATGTTTGTAGTTTTGACTCAAATGACCTAGAAACATACAAACGTTTGTTTCTGGAATTTGAGAATTGCTCAGCTGCATTATATAATGAGTATTTGGATAATATGAAGCTGAGTATTTTGTCTGATCCAAGAAAATTTTGGGGATTTATTAATGTTAAGAAGAAGACTGATGGATTTCCTTCTTCTTTCAAATTTCAGGATGGATTTACTGATAATTCCACTATTATTTGTGGCTTATTTGCCAATCTTTTTAAAGAATCATTCTGTTCAGATTCTTTTAATCCTGATTTAGCGTATTTTGATTATATGAACAACGCATCCAGAGTTTCTTTGGGGCATATATCTTTTACCTCAGAGGATATTTTTAAGTATATTGAATCAATCGATGAGGATTTTAGCGCTGGACCAGATGGAATTCCTGCCGCAGTGTTAAAACAATGCGGGTCCGTTTTGTGTCAGCCTCTCTCGTTACTTTTTAATAAATCAATTAATGAAAGTAATTTTCCTCTTTTTTGGAAAAAATCTTATATCAGTCCTATTTACAAAAAAGGTTGCAGGAACGACGTCACTAATTATAGGCCTATCGCTAAATTGTCTTCGATTCCTAAACTTTTTGAGCGAATAGTGTACGATCGAGTGAAAATTCACTGTGGGCAAGTCATGACAACTCGTCAGCATGGTTTTGTTACTGGCAGATCCACTGTGTCTAATCTCCTTGATTTCACTACATTCTGCTTAAAATCTATTGATTCTGGTAGCCAGGTCGATTGTATTTACACTGATTTAAGCAAAGCTTTTGATAAATTACCACATAATCTAATTTTATTTAAACTTAAATTAATGGGATTTTCACAATATTTTGTAAACTGGATCAAATCGTATTTGATGGAGCGATCTTATCAAATACGGTTCCGAGGCGTGTTGTCATCTGAATTTGTTGCAGAATCGGGTGTTCCTCAAGGAAGCCACCTGGGCCCACTTCTGTTTATTTTGGCAATTAATGATGTTACCCACGTCATTAAACACTCTCATTTGCTTATTTATGCAGATGATATGAAAATATACAGAACAATTGATTCTAGTGACAATTCAGACCTGCTCCAGTCAGACTTGAACTCCTTTGAGGTTTGGTGTTCTAAAAATAACATGTTTTTAAATCCAGATAAATGCCAAACTATGACCTTTTCGCGTAAAAGGAACAATTTTATTTTTGATTACAAAATTAAAGATACTGCTTTAAGTCGTGTAACTACCGTCAAAGACCTTGGTATATGCATGGATTCTAAATTGTCGTTTAACATGCATATTGATACAATTTGTAAAAAAGCGTCTTTTATGCTTGGTTTTATAAAACGGTGGGCCAAAGAGTTTGATAGCTTAATAACAACTACAACTCTGTATTATTCAATCGTGCGTCCTCACTTGGAGTACGCAAGTCAAGTATGGTCCCCACATTACAATGTGCATGTTGATCGTATAGAAAGAATTCAAAAACGTTTTGTTCGGTTTGCTCTAAGAGGCTTGAGTGGAACTGACACGTTTGACCTTCCTCCATATGAGGATCGTTTAAAATTATTAAAGATGCAATCTTTAAGTGAGAGAAGAAAATCTGCTGATATCGTCTACTTACACCAACTCATTACTGGTGTATTCGACTCTCCAGAGCTTCTTTCTCTTATAAATTTTAACACTAACCGTAGAAGCAGTAGAAACTCTAACAACTTGATTTATTTACCATTTAGTAGAACAAATTATATGTTAACTGCTCCATTAAATCGCATGAGTACCTTTGTTAACAACTGTAACGTGTTTGATGTTAACTTGTCGAAAGGTCAACTCAAAAGTAGATTGAAAACTAATGTATGATTAGATCTATGTAAACGCATGGTTAGTTGTTATGTCTTGTGTTGTCCCTGAGCCCAACCCATATTATGGTGGGTAAATTTTTCTCCCTTTTGGTTTTTTATTGGACCACTTTTATCGATATCTTTGAGTTATTTCAATGATATTGGATTGGTTCTTAAAATGATCTATTGCGGAGAAAGTGTGAAAAAGCTGTAGAAGCTGAACTCTATTGTTATTGCATGTTTTTTTTTTTATTATGGCTTAAACTTGTATCACTCAGACCCATAAAAAACACCCTTTATTTATAGATGATTACTGATTTCGGATATATGGGAGGTGGGCGAGTAAGTCAGTCGATTTAGTTCATTTTCAAATTAACTTTTTACAGCTGCAAAAGAACCAAATTTCACTGATCTAGGATAATTTTTTGGGGCAGCTATTCCAGATTACCGAAATGCGGCTAATTTTCGCTTTCTCATCGGTTTAAAATGTTCTATTAGCTGTCAACTTCGTTTTGACTGTTTCGGCAGTCTGACTTTCCGAAATGCATCTACCTTATCTGTCTTCTGCCATGGTCGCTGCTATCATTATCAGAACCATGGTAAAATTATTTATCAGGTAGCCTTGACGACTACCTATTTCCTCACGAGCTGCGGTCAACGAACGTCAAACAAAAGAAAACACAAAACAAGCTTTCAAAAACAGTTTTTTTTTTAAACTTACATGAAATGAATTTATTTATTTTCTTTGTGTGACACCATTTTCTTTTGATATTTCCCATGGCAGAATAACCAGGTAGATGCAATTCGGAGAGCAAAAAAACGAGAAAATTGTCTCTATTGACAATTTATGTTTATTCGTTCAGCCATAGGGATGTATAGTTTACTTGTAACCGTATAAATCAATTGAGTACCCAGATTTTATGTATGAGCATGAAAAAAAACTAAACAAAAATCTTTAAAATTTCATAAAATGAGACGTGTTTTAAGATATAATACATAATTAATTGGAGTTTGGCCTTAAATGAAGCAAATGAAAGTTTACTTTTATTATAATTTTCATTCGGCTACTTATTTCGATTGTGTAGTAACCAATTTATTTGTGTAGCTTCACACTAAAAAATTTCAAAAATAAATTCACACCGGTGAGCGGATATTTACATTTTTTATACCGAATGGTGTTAATTTAAACCGCTTTCTCGGTGTGAAATGACAAACTTATCCGATCGGTGTGAAACAAGAAAAGCACAGAAGAAAAGCAATATTGAAATCACATTCTCATTGATAAACAAATTAAAAATTTAAATGTCTCAATTGAATTTGTTCAGTTTAATTTTGAAAATCTTAATTAAAGACCTAAATGTAATTTTGGCAACACAAAATAGACCCCAAAAAAATTAAATAAGCCCCAAAAAATGTCCATACATTTTTGGATGTTACTTCATATGAAATAACTCCCAATTTTTGGGGACTATTTCATAAATTTTGGGAAATATTTAGTTCTTTGGTGTGGGTCATATTCAGGGTTGGCCAGTAATGATTACTTTCGTGTAATGATTACAAAAAAATTACTGATTACAATTAATCATACACAAATTTATTACTTGATTACATAAAATAAATCATTAATAACTTTAAAGTATTCAGTGATTTTTTTGAAAAATCAGTAATCATGCAAAAGTAATGTGATTAATTTAAGTAATCAATGATTTTTCAGTAATGAATGAATTATTCAGATAAAGAAATTTATCAGTAATCATTTGTTGATTGCAGATTTCTTTAACTAATATATTGTTTTATATCTGTTTTATATATGTCGTTCAACTGTAAAACTGAGACAATTAAAATACAGAAAAGGTTTCTGAGCACCATTGTTACCACTTCTTTAACAAAACCAATCTAACAAACATTAACATCACTTATGTATATCTGTTTCACTAATAGTATGTTTTGCATGATTACTGATTTCTCAAGAAAATATTCTATTTATGGTAAATAGCAATTACTGGAATAATAAAATTACATAGAAATTTTGAATTTTTTGTTTGACGAGAAGTAATCTGTAATCACCGAAAGCTGGGTCTGATTACTGACTACTTGATTTATTAAAAAATCATGTAATTCCATGTTACGATAACTTATTTTTTTTAAAGAATCATGTAATCACCTTGCATGATTACTTTATTTTTTATTATCTCATGTAATTACCTTACCATGATTACTTAATTGAAAGTATTTTTATTTGGTTTTCAATGTGATTTTTCTGAATATTTAAAAAAATTCAAGTAATCTGTGCAATCTGAATACATGTAATCATAATCGGATTTGTAATCATGGCCATTAGAATGGGTCGCAAAAAAAAGTTTAAAAAGTCCGCCCCTCATATGAAAGCTTACCTCGAGAGAATTACGTCGGCATAAAAATTTTTTTTTTAGGCACCCTGAATGAACCACCGTTTTTTCGTTATAACTTTGCTTCCTTAAGTCCGATCTTCAAATGCAATATATCGTTAAAAAGGTATTAATGAACCCTACAATTGCTTTATAGGCTCCATCAACCTAAAACCTCAAATTCGTTAAATTATTTCAGTTACGCAGACTTCTACCCCCCTAATTGGAAAATATTTTTTCATAAATAAAAAGCCCTTAAAAAACCAACAAAGTTTGTCCTTGAAAGTTTTTAAATAAGTTGATAATCAAACAAGTTACAACCGATTAAGTTTAGAATTCAAAATAACCATTATTTAAAATGTTATTTTAATTTTCTGTTAATTTTTAAGATTTTAAATTAAACAAAACCAAAATACCATCAAACACACTGTTAATCAATATTTTTTTAATATAAAAAATTAAAATTAAATATTTAAATCAAAGCAATAGAAACAACAACAAATTAAGTATATAAATTAATTATGTAATTTATTGATTGGATCAAACCAAATCTTTTCGAGATTCTAAGCTGCTGTATCGTTCGCGGCTTTCGAGTTTGGCGAAAATGTGTCCAAGACGGTTTTCATCAGTTACTGCAAGTGCTGATTCACTTACAACATGCACGAAGTGTTCGGTGCTTTGCGAGTGACATGGAAAATCTGAAAATTTTAAAATATTAGAAAAATACATGTTATGATTTATTTTAAACAATTTTTACCGGGGATTTTTATTATTTTGTTTTCTGAGTATTCCAATTCAGCTAACTCATCATCTGTAAAGAATTGCAAGCACGGTGGTTCCGTGCTCTTAAATTTACTCCAATCAATCATTTTTGTAAAGCAATCGCTATCAAAATTTATTATTTCCTTTTTTGGAACATAAAATTCCCTGACCGATAATGGTGGATCATATCGCGCTGTTCTTATAAGCTGATATCCCTGCATACGTTTTGCTTGATCCGGGTCCGTAATCATGGAAAGAAGAATATTTTCGGGATGGCAATAGTATGCGTTATATTCTACAGTTCTTCGAATTACAGTTTGCAAGTCTGTTGGCAGCTGACGTATCCAACATATATATTTAAAAATATGTCGACTTCCGTGGATGGCTTGTGGTTGACTTTTAACAAGAAACCAAAATGGTGCATAAACTTTTACAATATTCAATAACATCGCGTTTTGTCGGTAGTTTCGATTTATTAATTTCACACGCGACGAAAAACATAATTGGAGAGAATATCTTAAGATAGTATTTTTATGAAAAACTTATATAAATGATTTGTTTCGTGTCAACATATAATTCATTGGAGACTGATTAAAAATTAAATATTGTAAAAAAACTGATATGATATGATAGGTATGTGATTTCAAAGTTTAAAACAACACATTTTCATTGTTTCACAAGGAAGATCCCTTTCTTGGCCGTTCCAAACTTTGATCTATGGTAACTTTTTTGATTATTAACTTATTTAAAAACTTTCAAGGACAAACTTTGTTGGTTTTTTAAGGGCTTTTTATTTATGAAAAAATATTTTTCAATTAGGGGGGTAGAAGTCTGCGTAACTGAAATAATTTAACGAATTTGAGGTTTTAGGTTGATGGAGCCTATAAAACAATTGTAGGGTTTATTAATACCTTTTTAACGATATATTGCATTTGAAGATCAGACTTAAGGAAGCAAAGTTATAACGAAAAAACGGTTTTGGCGGTTCATACAGGGTGCCTAAAAAAAATTTTTATGCCCACGTACCCCTCTTGAGGTAAGCTTTCATATAAGGGGCGGACTTTTTTTTATTTTTTATTTTACTTGATTGCTAAACCTTAACAGGTTTTATAGCAAATTTAAAATTATAAAATAAGATATTTAATAAAATTCAAAAATATAAAGTATGATTTTGAATGAAATAATGTATTATTAACAAACTAAAAAGTTTTAGTAAATTGCTTAAAGTATATAATTTTATTAAAGTATAAAAAATAATAGAAAAAAAGTTAAGTAAAAATCGATAAAATCAGACAGCATAGCAGGGTTGCGTTTTCAAGACAAACAAGGTCAAGTCAGCAACAATTTTTGTATACGGCGGAGTCGTGTGATAAACAAGGTCTCATCTATATATATAAAAATGGATGTATGTATGTGGGTATGTGGGTATGTGGGTATGTGGGTATGTGGGTATGTGGGTATGTGGCTATATCACGTATAGACTCCAAAACCGCTGAACCGATCTTTATGAAATTTTCAGGGAAAATAAAGCCACATCTTGAGAGTGTTCCTGTGAGGTTTAGTAACGATTGGAGAAGGGGGCGTGGTACCTCCCATACAAGCCAAATTTACTCTATCGATCACAAACAAAAAACAGGAAAATATCTCACGGTTTCAATCGTAAAAAACTAAGATTTGGTGATTTTGTTCAGATGGTTACTGTCGGTAACTGTACAAAAAATGGGCGTGGTCGTTATATAAAGACGCCCACTTTTTCGAAATCATGGCAATTCCGGAGTTCTGCACATTTTTACAGTGAAACTTGCTGTTTAGGTGCTCCAAGAGACGAACACAATTTATAAATGTTTTCACGCCCACTTTTAACGCCCACAAATCAATATCTATATATATTTAAAGCAAAACGATGTGTGTCTGGCTGTGTGATGTCTATAGACTCCAAAACTACTGAACCGATTGACCTGAAATTTTGGCAGCCGATTTGTTTCAGCTACGAGATGGTTGAGGGAAAAAATTTGCCACACCCCCTTTTACCGCCCCCAAATCAATAAAAATGTTATATTTCAGTCGGTTTGGGTCGTATATGGCTAAAATTTTGTAATTTAGTATGTACGGTTACTGTCGACAACTGTCCTAAAAATGGGTTTCCACGCCCCCTTTTACCGCCCACAAATAAATGAAAATGGTTTATTTCAGACGGTTTTGGTCGTATAAGACTTAAATTTGGTACTTTGGTTTGTGAAGTTACTGACAAAAACTGTACGAAAAATTGGTTTCCACGCCCACTTTTGCGCCCACAAATCAGTGAAAATGCTATATTTCATGCAGTTTTGGCCGTATGAGACTAACATATGATACTTAAGTTTGTATGGTTACTTTCGGCAATTGTACTAAAAAAGTGCGTCATCGCTATATAGCCACACCCACTTTTTAAGAAACCATCAAAATTGACTACTGGGTCGATTGAGCTAAAATGTTGGCTTAGTTTGTACGGTTACTGTTAGCAACTGTACTAAAAATTGGTCTCCACGCCCCCTTTTACCGCCCAAAAACCAATGAAAACGTTTTATTTCAACGGTTTGGGTCGTATTAGACAAAAATTTTGTAATTCAGTACATATGGTTACTCTCGGCAAGTGCACTAAAAATAGGCCTGCCCTACTTTAGTTAAACTCACTTTTCGGGGAGTTAGCGTCCAGTGAAGTAAAGTGCGCCAGGCTTAACCTAAATTGAGCTGAAATTTGGGCAGTCGATTTGTTTCGATTACGAGATGGCTCAAGGGAAATATTTTACCTCACCCCTTTTTACAGCTTGCAAAACAACAAAAATGCTATATTTCGCACGGTTTTGATCGTATTAGACTAAAATGTGGTTATTTAGTGCACATGGCTACTTTCGGCAGCTGTACTGAAAATGGTGAATATATTTGACATTTCTTGACATTTTCGTGTATGGCAGTAAGGCGGTCTGTGGCAGAACAACGTTTGCCGAGGAGATAGATTGTACCTGTGAGGTTTGGTAACGTTTGGACGAGGGGGCGTGGTTCCTCCCATACAAGCCAAATTTGCGCTATCGACCACAAACCAAATAAGGGATATATATCAGACGGTTTCGATCGTAAAAACTAATATATTATCATTTTGTTCAGATGGTAACTGTCAGTAACTGTACAAAAATCACTTTTTCGTCGCAATATATATACGCCCACTTTTTCGAAATCATGGCAATTCCGGAGTTTTACACATTTTTATACTGAAACTTGCTGTGTAGGTGCTCCAAGAGGCAGTCACGATACATAAATGTTTTCACGCCCAGTTTTAGCGCTCACAAATCAATATCTGTACATATAAAAATGAATCGTGATTTGTTCGGATGCTTAAAACTTGAAAACGACTAGACCAAATAGGATACTTCCTTCTACTGGTTTGTTCGTAACTGCTACGCAAAGGTTTAGGAAAAAAGTAATGCCGTACCCCTTTTATCGCCCACAAATCAATAAAAATGCTATATTTAAGAAGGTTTTGGTCGTATTAAATTAAAATTTGGTAAATAAGTTCTTATGATGACTGTCACTAACTTTAATAAAAACGGGCGTTGTCACACTTCATCTACGCCTACTTTTGAAAATATCACAATACTCCGAAACTATTGGTCCGATTGAGCTCAAATTTTGTAAGTGGCTTTGCTTTGAGTACGAGATGGTTTAAGAAGAAATGCCACACCTTCTTTTACCTCCCATTAATATAAAAACAATTTGTGTTATCGAATAGCGTTATGGGTTGCACAGCTTAGAAATTCGGTATTCGACCACAATTTAGACGTACCGTTTCAGTGATGAAATTTTTAGGAGTTGGACAAGGGGGAGGGGCACCTCTCATACAACCCAAATTGGTGATATCGAATAGCTTTGAATTTATAGGAATTCAGCTTTGGAATTCAGTTTTTGACCTCAATTTACACATGCAGTTTCAATGAATTTTTTTATGGGCGTTGGACAGGGAGGCCTGACATCTCCCTTACATCCCAAATTTGCAATATCGAATTGCTTTGAAGTTATAGGTTGACAGCGTAAGAAATCAGTATTCGACCTAAATTTATACATGCACTTTCATTTCTTACATTTTATGGGCGTAGGAAAAAGGGGAGTGACACTTCCCATACAATCCAACTTTGTGCTATCAAATAGCTTTGGAGTTATAGGTCGCACAGCATCGGAATTCAGTATTTGACCAAAATTTACGCATGCAGTTTCATTGGTAAAATTTTATGGGCGTAGGGAAAAGGGGAGTGGCACCTCCCATGCAACCCAAATTTGTGTCATCGAATATATTTGGAGTTATATGTCGCACAGTTTTGGTATTCGGTATTCGACCTCCATGTACACATGCAGTTTAATTGATTACATTCTATGAGGGGTGATCAAGAGGGCGTGGCACTTCCTATACAGCCCAAAATTGTTATATCGAATAGCTTTGTGGATATAGGTCGCACAGTCTCGGAATTCAGTATTTGACCTCAGTTTAGACATGCTGTTTAACTGATAACATTTTATGGGCGTTTGAATAGGGAGAGTGGCAGCAACGCGCCGGGTTTCAGCTAGTACCCAATAAAACACCACTCCAATAGGTATATATATAATATATATCGTTCTGTCTCCCTGAAGCCGGTGAAATCCTGGCTTGACAGGGTGGTTACTCGACAAACTAGGTCAACTTCACCAAACCAATTTTCATAAAATAAAGAAAACCAGTTGCGAACGCAGGCACCAAGACAAACTAGGTCTTATCGGCCACTCATATTAATATATTACAAATCGATCTAACGTAGTGTTTCAAGAGGTAAAAAGACACCAAGACACCACGGTACCGTCGACAAGTGTAGTAACAATCATCATGAAGATATGAGGCAACTGAAGATCCCAGGTTTAGGTCCATTCAGATTACTTAGATGTTTATCCACCAAAATTTTCCATTTTACGCTTAGGTCCATTTATCCCTTAGATTGTTATATTAATGAGTTTACAAATCACCAGATGCATCAGATATATGTTTGAAAGAACTTTACATAATCAACGACGGTACTGCAGGTAATCTATAATTTTTTGTTTGATTGAGTCCATGGATTCACTTAAGGATATAACATCAGATACAAAATTTAAATCACCGCAAGCGCTTCTAAGAGGTTAATTTTGCAAATAATTAGTTCTACAAAAGTGCATGTGGAGTAACTCAAAAGATCTTCTAGGACGAAGAGGAATATTAAAATATATTTTACTCAATAAATATGGACTGTTTACATAGCCATGTAAAAGTTTTATAATCCAACAAGCATTTATCATAATTCTCCGATTTTTTAAAGAAGGAAGATTTAAGCGTTGTAACCGATATTCATAAGGTGGTAAGTGAAAATCAGTATTACAATAAAGATAGCTTAAGCAAAACAAAAGAAATTGTTTCTGCACTGATTCAAAGTCGTCTATGTAGCAACCGTATCGTGGGCACCAAACAACTGAAGCGTATTCTAAGATAGGCCGCACTAGGGAAGTGAATAAGGTTTTCGTTATGAAAGGATCATTAAACTCTTTTGCCCAACGTTTAATAAATCCTAAAGTACTATTTGCTCTATTTATTATTTTATTTACATGAATATTAAAGCGTAGTTTAGGATCCATTGTAACTCCAAGATCATTGAAACTATCTAAGGACTCCAATGGATAACCACAAATTTTGAAGGTACATTTAATTGGTGGTTTGCGCGAGAAAGACATATGCTTGCATTTCTTCATGTTGAGGTTCATACGGTTCGTTTTGCACCAGTTATGAAGATGATCTATGTCGGCTTGCAAAAATACAGCGTCATTATCATTTTTAAAAGAAAGGAAGAGTTTGACGTCGTCAGCAAACATTAAGATGCTGGAATGCATTATGACAGATGGCAAATCGTTTATAAAAAGTAGAAACAGAAGAGGCCCAAGATGACTTCCTTGAGGTACTCCTGAAGTAACAGGAAACTCGTGTGATTTCTTGAGCTTAAAAAGAACAGATTGTGTTCTATTGCTTAAGTAAGATTCAATCCACTTTACCAATGGTATAGGAAATCCAAAAAGATGTAATTTTAAGATCAGTAGTTTGTGATTTACAACGTCAAAAGCTTTGCTAAAATCCGTGTAAATAACATCAGTCTGCATGCCTTTTCCAAAGTTTTCTATAGTTTTTGCTGTAAATTCGAGAAGGTTAGTAACAGTGGATTTTCCAGAAAGGAACCCATGTTGGAAAGGAGACATTAAAGATTTAACGCTATGCGATAGTCGTGATGTAACAATTGCCTCTAAAAGTTTAGGCAAAGCGCTCAATTTTGCGATGCCACGGTAGTTATCAATTGAAGACCTATTTCCGGATTTATGCAACGGAATGATAAATGAATGCTTCCAGGCTGCAGGAAAATAGCAGGATTTTAATGATGAAGTAAATAGTAAAGAGATTGGAGTTACTAATTCTTCACAGCAGTATTTTAATATACACGAAGGTATGTTATCAGGACCACTTTTATATGATGTTTTAATATTTTTTAAAAATGATAAGACTGTGTTTGTGTCAATTATTGGGAAATATATATCCCCAGATTGAATATTGAAAGGATAACTTAAATAATCATAGGACGATGATGAATAAGTCGACTTGAAAAAGTCAGCAAAAAGATTGCAAATACTATTATCATTATCAGACTCAACCGAATTATACTTCATAAAAGAAGGATAGGAATCAATCTTGCGTTTTGTGTTAACAAAGTTCCAGAAGGATTTAGCATCAGATTTGATGTTTAATTTTACTTTTGTTAAGTAGGTATTATAGGATTGTTTGCATAACTGTTGATAACTGTATTTAATCGAGGTATAGCATCCAAAATCGCATATGTTATGTGTTTTTTGATATTTTTTATAGTATTTAGATTTCAAATTCCTCATTTTTCTTAATTCATTTGTATACCATACCGGACCCGATGTCAAGGAGGCTTTCCTTTGCGGAACAGCTTTAAGAAAACAATCATTGAGCGTTCTATTAAACGCATATACCGCATCATCAAGAATCTGAGAAGATAAACTATTTGTATTAATATTTAGAATAGAATTCCAGTTTATATTAGACAAGTTATTCTTCAAAATCACGTAGTTTGTTTTTTTAAAGTTAAACTCAATAGGTGGTTGAGAATCATAATACTGCACAGATGGTTTTGGAAAATTTTAAATAATTTCTAATGTTGGATGATGAGAATCTTCGGGTGTAACCAGAGGATCTGATTTAGACACAGAAGCGATATTGCTGTCATCAAAAAACAATAGATCAAGCAAACGATTATTTTTGCTAAAAATGCAGTTAAATTTGAATAGCCCTTGGATTGAGAGCTCGTTTAAAAAGTAATTATCGGATGAACTTTCAGACGAAGGTAAAAATATTTCAGGAATTTCAGAACAGCAGTTCCAAGAAACATTTGGCAGGTTAAAATCTCCAGTTATTAAAATATGATCATTTGATTGCAGTTTTGAGCAAACTTTACTAATAGAAGCCAAATGTTTGCTATAAACTTCTAAGGTAGAAAGGGGAGGAATATATGAGCATGTAATAAAAAGGCTCAAGGAACCAAACTTAACATGAACACAACAGAATTCAATGTCCAAGGATTCTGGAATTAATAACTCTTCAGAGAAATGTGTCGCTTTGACTGCAATCAACACACCCCCACCTTTAGATCCAATACCAGGAATGGAGTTTCTATCTTTGCGGTATATGTTAAATTTGTTGCACAGAATTTCAGTATTTAGAGTGTTAGGTTTCAGCCAAGTCTCACTAAAAGCTATTATATTAAAGTGAAGATTGTGACTCAAAATTAATAAATTATTTAGTTTTGTGTTAATGCCACGAACGTTTTGGTAAAGGATAAGGAACTGAAAGCAACAATCTAGTTTTTTTGATTCTTGTTAAAAACCGAAAAAGTAGCAAAGGAAGTTGTAGGCCGAGGTCTAGAAATAAATTCATGCACCATCGTATTGTCAGGCCAAAACTTTTGATCCAGTACCTTGTGAAAAAGATCACCAGGCAAAGATATTTTAAAAGAGGACGTAATTCGCTCGTATGAAAAATTGAATTTGTAAACAGAGATATTTTTATTTACAACATTTAGCTTAGAGTTTATATAGAATAACACGTCTACACCGGATGTATCAGCTGCAAAACGAGAAACAAATATAGATTTTGCAGGCTCAATAATCACAAGTTCTTTATGAACAGGGGCTTTGATATTGCTGTTCGATATTTGTTTCGGTATCGCTCCTGTAGAAACCGGAGTAATTTGAGAAGGTGCAAGGACCACATTTGAGGAAATACAAGTTTCAGCGTAAGTTTTTTTTGTGGCAGAAACGCGAGGAGAATCAGCATTTTCCTCTATGATTGGTATTGCTTCAACAGAAAGAGAAATCTGATCAGCTGACGCAGCGACCTTAGTTGGTGTTATATTATCAGTAATTTGATCAGTATTGACAGCTCCAATTAATTGATATTCAAGCTGTATGTTCACATTAGGGAAAACAGTTAAAGTAGAAGGTAGAACAGTATTATTATTGGGCGATGGCATGGCTATATCAGTAGTTTTAGCTGAACTACGAAGATTTTTGTTTGAACGTTTACGTTTTGGAGAATTGTAAGCTTCATCCATAATTTTAAACTTTTTAAACAAATCTTCGTATTCATTCAGTCTATCTTGTGGTACCTTTAGATCCTTAGCCACCTCCAAAAAACCTTTCCGAGATTGTCTAATAAGTTTAAAGATCTCAACGTTTGTGAACCTGCAATCTTCACATGACCAACGAAGTCCCTTACTTTCGTTGAGTGCATCGAAGATCCTCGCAGTCAACGCTGCACACTTGATATGAAAAAATGAATCACACAACCAGCAAGTAACCAGCCGGTCTGATTCACCTTTTACAGTACAGTTTCGGAAATTGCAGATCATTTTCAGTTTAATAGTAAGTTTTGCAATATAGATGAAAGTAAAAGGAGAAAAATGAACTTAAATGCTATTAATGAAAAACAGTTTATTTTGTTTAAAGACACTGCACTGTAGAAACTTTGCAGCCCTGATTTTGTAGAACCAACGAATTGAAGTTTTTCAAGCTTATTTTTTTTTTGTATGGGGACCGACCCGGTCTAATGGCCATCCCTGGTCATATTCCATTACAAAATAAAGAACAATGAAATAAATCCCAAATAAAATTTGATTGGGGTGCATTTCATTTGACAATTCATAAATTCAATGACAATTTAATAAAAATTGTAAAAAACATCTTTTCGAATATGTATTTAAAAATAACACCGTTTGGTGTTAATAAATTATCATTTTGCGTATAATAAATATGCACCTAACAAGGTTCAAAACAAACAACCTATCTGATATTTACTTTTTTACACCGATCGGTGTGAAAAAAATATGCTCCTTCGGATATTAAATTCTAGCACTTTGACACGGTGTTTTTTAACACTGATCGGTGTAGGACTCCCTGGAACACTGATCGGTGTAAAAATTGTATAAAAATTTGTAAGAGTGTATGTACGGCTGATTTAAACTGTCGAAATATATTTTGACAAGTTTAATTGCTGTTGGAAAACATAAAATTTATTTAATGAAATCGACGATTGTTTGCTAATTTTATCGTGCTGGGTCGGAAGCTAACAATTAATGAACTGTTTCATTAGGAAGAAATTAGCAGTCCAGAAAATCCATTGTCAAAACTGAATAAATAAGTAAATAAAAATTGATAACATTTTCAAAACAGCTCATTTTGACGTTATAATTACGCCTTTTTTATTGTTTTGTTGTCGGAGAGAGCGTATTTCTTGTGTATCTACCTGGTTATTCTGCCATGGATATTTCCATTTTGCATCAGCTGCCATAGCAATCATAGCACGCTCTCGTTTTGATTTTCTTGTTTGACATACGTTGACCTCAGCAAAAATTGTCGACTATACTATGATCAGAACTTTATATTTTTATTTATTCTCTCGATGTGATTATGTTGTCATTCCAACAGTTGCCTTTTTTTAAATTAAATGTTTAGATTAGTAACTCAAAAAAAAATTTGATATATACATTCTTCAAAATTAATGCAAAGGGTCAGGCCGCTTTCAGATGAACAGGATTCAATATTAATATATTGCCTAACATGCCGCAAACTTGTCTCTGCTAACGTCAACATAAGCCCAACAAAATGGACGTTTTTGAATGCATTCTTCTTGTTTGTATTGTAAGTAACTATTTTCCAAAGCACAGTTAAATATCGCAATCTTCTGTAAGTCAAACGGTTAAAATAAACCAATATTTCTTTTCTTTTAAGTATATTGTGTCCATTTATTTGTTGGCCCTGCTTTGTACCAGCATGTATGAAGCCCTATTATACCTGCCCCTATTGCAATGGAAAATTAGGCCAACCATGAGGATCAAAGATAGTTTATGAAAATATTATTGATGAAAAACCTGAAATATTCATACACAGAATATATTGGCATATTAAATCACTCAGATCGAAATACCCACAGTTTTATAAGAACGCTGAAGATAATTTATTTGGTTATTAAATGCATTAATGAAAAACAAATAAACAAATATTTTAAGCAATAAATTACTGAACGAATAATGCAATACCTTGGACTTAATAAAATGTAGCCCTAGGTTTTAAGACCTTAAAATAAAATTGAGTTAAGACATAATTTATTTCTTTATAGCAAAACGAATAAGTACTTCCCAAACATCTTCACCAACTTTCAGAATAAAAAAGCCAATTATTTATTTTGCTATTTCAAATAAGCTGGTACACACTAAAAAAAAATCAAAAATAAATGCACACCGGTGAGCGGATATTTACATTTTCTACACCGAACGCTGTTAATTTACATCGCTTACTCGGTGTGAAATGACGAACTTATCCGATCGGTGTGAAATTAAAAAGGCAAAGAAGAAGAGCAATATTGAAATCACATTCTCATTGATAAACAAATTAAAATTTCCTAATTTAATTTGTTCATTTAATTTTGTAAATCTTGATTAAAGTGCAAACTTTGTTTTTGAGACCATGAAATAGACCAAAAAAATAAATTAAATAATTAAAATTAAATGTGTTGCTTCATATGAACTAACTCCCAATTTTTGGGGACAATTTAATTATTTTTGGGAAATATTTCATTTCTGTGTTTGGTTCTTATACCATTATGAAATAAAGCCCAATGAAATAAGCCCCAATCAAAGACAATTAATACATTGAATGAAAATTTAATAAAAATTGTAAAAAACATCCTTTCGAATAGTTAGAAATTACACCGTTCGGTGTTAAATAAAATTATCATTTTGCGTATTACAAATAAACACCTAACAGGGTACAAAACAAACATCCTATCTGATGTTTACTTTTTTACACCGATCGGTGTGAAAAAATATGCTATTTCAGATATAAAATTCTAGCACTTTGGCACGGTGTTTTTTAACACCGAACACCGAATTCTATAAAAATTTTTAAGTGTGTTACACAGGGGTTACACGAGACAGTACTGTTAAGACAGTGAAAAATACGTATGAGTTGTCAAACTTTGTGTCTATGAATAAGAGTTCAGACAGTTGAAAAAACAATTGGCAAGACAGTAGACAAAATAGTAAAAAATTTATATATATTATGAAGTAATTTTTGTTAAAACTATGAACACGCCAAAGTATTGCAAATTTCCAATTAATTCTATTAAATTTTATCATCTTCTGTCATTTGTCATTTAAGACAGTAGAGCAGACAGCTGCAAAAGTGAGTGTATGTAAGTAAAAATTTTTGAATGTGTTGCGACTGTCCCCACCGGGAAAAAAGAATCAATTGTGTATAAAAAAAGAATCAATTCACTTTTCCAACTATTGATTCTAGAATTGATTATTGATTTTTAACATAGTGATGTCCTACAAAAAGTAGTACATTCTTTTCTGACTTCCACTTGAATCACTGCTCAAATCGATTCTATTATTCGCTTATAAAATGGATTCTTTTAAATGAAAAAAGTATGAATTTTTCGAATATGAGAAAAGTATGAATCGCTATGAAGCCCTTTTGGAATAGATATACATGAATGAATTCCATAATACATAGGTTTGTATGGCAAAATTGAAAATCTCTTATTATTTTTTAAATAATTAATAAAAAATTATATTATAATAATTCAAATTAATAGAGATAATTATTAGGTAACTTGAAAGAATAAATAGTATTTAGACAGACGAGCAAACAATTATAATAATACCACATTTATTGCAAAAATATTGATGTTTATGATGTAGGTTGTTCCTTCAGTTTTGCTTTGAATGTATCCTTATAGTATTTACATTTTGGCTTGCGTGTAGCTTCCTTCATATCTTTTTGGGACTGTTCCTGGTTGTATCCTTCCTTGCAAATGCACTCTGCATTTAAAAAAAAACCTTAAGAAATGATTTCAACAAGTAAAGAGCAATGGTTTTTCATAACTTACCAAACAATACATTATTAAAATTTTCGAGGCTTCTGAAGCAGTTTGTTCCTTCAACGCTGACAAATCAAACAGAAAGTAAAATTTTTAAGAAACACGTGAAAGGAAAACAACAGAACAATCATTTTTCAAAAATATCTGACAAAAACATCAACAACAAACAGAAAATATAAATCATAACAGATTGATTCTTTTTTCGCTTATAGCAGAATTAGTTTCAGAATCAATTCGTTTTTCACTTACCATAAAATCAAGCAAGGAATCTAACAACATTTACTTTATTATAAATTATTATATACTTCATAATCGATTCCTGCAGCAATAAAAACGAATCAATAAATTTTTTAATTATTAATTCCAATTCATAGGTTTTGCTTTAAATTTATATATTCTTTGGAATACATTCTTAAATGCAAGCACAAGAATCCATTCAATTCCCGATTTTTTTACGAATTAATTCTCATTTTCCCGGTAGGCCTTAACAGTACTGTCTCGTGTAACCCCCGTGTTAGAAACAATAAAACAAATTGTACTTTGTAGAGTTATTACTTTTCTTTTTAATAAGCTGTGATAAATAAATCTCCAGTCATTGACTTATATGTTTTTCGAAGTTCATATTTTAATTTAAAAACAAAAATATTTATATTCTGAAATGTCATGTAAACATTTAGAATTAAAATTAAATTTATAGCAAAATTTTTACTGTCAAATTTACGGGTAGAGAAAACATGGGAGATTCCATGATTACCTATTGCCCAACATGCAGGAAAAATGTTCGAACTGAAGTAGAATATCGTCCAACGGTTTCCACACATATCCTCGCTATCTTACTATGCATTATGTGTGTATGACAAAATTTGTAGCATAGCTTCTTTTCTTCAGGAGATCTATTAAAAACCTAAAATAATGTTAATTTTCTTTATATTCCAGTTTTTGTCCATTGGTCTGTATACCGTACTGCTCACCTTGCTGTCAACAAGCTCTTCATTTCTGCCCATGGTGCAAAACATTTCTTGGTGAATTTTGACCAGCTTTACGTCTTATATAAAATACAAGAAGTAAATACAAGGAAACGGAAGCGAGAAATTGGAATATGGCTATTTAAGTATTAGAGATAACTTTTTTCATTGCCAGAGTCAGCGCGAGAGTCAAAGTGGCGATGTATAGAGTTTTTGCAAGGAGATTGGCAAACTACATAAAATTTTGCATTCATCATGATTTAAGTGAATTTCTTTCTATACAGATTAGAATAAACTGTGGACTGTAAATAGACAAAGGTGCTAAATTGGTCATACAAATAAGCCATCAAAATTTATATCTACTGAATTGACAATAAAGGTGTTAAAAAAAGTTAAATCTAATAATAATTAATTTATGAATTTGCTTTAATAACTAACCACTATTTTAGGCCCATAGCCAAGAAGAAGGTGTAACGAGTTTTTCTTCTAAGGCTGAGGTAAACTTAGCCGCTCCGGCGTCTGTCTAAACGGTCGCGCAACTCTCAGGAAAAGTAGTTTCATTTAGAAAAAAATAAATCGTTTTATTAATCGCAGAATTTTTCAAGGGAACTCAGAGGTCAACTCAATCACTGGAAGAAGAATTATCAACATATTGTAGTTTACTCCTTTATAATCGATTTCATATCGGCCCCTTCATGCCAATTGATGCTAAAACCACATATGCAATTTTTTGATCTCATGCAAGAAACGCCACTCTACATTTTTATGTTTGATAAAAATCGAGTTTAAAGACTCTAATGGCTCAGAAAAGTCGGTTCAGGGAAATAACGCCCAATGAAATAACGCCCAAAATAAAAAATGAAATAAAGCCCAAACATTTTCCATACAAATTTGGGCGTTATTTCATTGATACTAGGCTTTATTTAATTTTTTATTTTTGGGCGTTATTTCATTATGAAGGTTCGAATAACCTTTTTTTTGATACCTATAGTTTTGCTGAAAAATTGAAAAAACATTTTTTTAAGGCCATTTTTTTCTAAATGTTGACCCCTATAATTATTATTATTAGCTTTTTTGGCTCCAAATACACATTTCGAAAAAAAGCCACTTTAGCTTAAGGTAAAATGTTCCCAATTTTTTTCCACAAAGATTTTGGGTCTTATTTTACTTTCGTTTTGGGCGTTATTTAATTTTTTTGTCCTTTATTTCATTTTTGATTTAGGGCGCTATTTCATTTTTGAAAGCCCAAAATATTTTGGGCGTTATTTCATTTTCAATTTGGGCGTTATTTCATTTTTAATTTTGGGCGTTATTTAATTTTTAAGCCCAAAGTATTTTGGGCGGTATCCCCTGAACCGGAAAAATCTAAAAATCAACATTTTTCAAAAATTCTTTTTGAAAATAAATAGTGCATGCCTTCATATTACACAGTTGATATTTGGTTTCCGCTTCTCAACAAAAACATAAAAACAATTTTTGTGCAACCATTTAATGATTATTGCTAGAAAATTGTATTAAAATTATTATCAGAATTTTCAAACATCCCTATCTTAAATTTTTTTCATACATACACAGATAATTACCCAGCTAGAACAGTGACTGTTACCTAAGTCTGCGGACAGAGTAAACGCTGAAGCAGTCAGGCAGGCAGGCAGGTTTGCTTACTTGTTCCATTGCGAGAAAACTCGCTTCATACGATTTCATATAAACCTGCTCAAAGTGTGCAGAGTGGAAGCAGTCAGGTCAGATCAGATCAGATCAGGTTGTTGCGAGAAACCAGGCTGGCGCAGGTTTCTCGCAACTGAATTTGTTCTTTTTGTGTTGTTTTTTGTAATTTTTCAAGGAAACTGAATTTTTTTTATTATTTTTAAAATGCAAAACCAATTACAACAAAAACATTCAACGACAACAAAGCGTTGAACGAAACAAACATCAACAGCAGCCACCGGCACATGGTTGTGTGAGTGTTGTTTTTGGTGGGTATTGACGAATTTAGTTAACGTCGATTAAGATTGTGTTGTTGTTGGTGGTAAGTTGTGCACGCGAAAATGATAGATTGATCGAATGGACAATTATTGGGCGTGTAAGAAGCAAAAGAAAAGAAATACATATAAAACAAATAAAACAATAAGAAATTAAATTGCATGGTTTTGCATTTTTTTTTTTAATATTTTGAACAGTAAAACCAGGGTCTAATATGTTGGCATCCATTAAATTTCAAAATTTTTTGTAATACAAAAATCAAAAATATTTAAAAAGCATAAATTTTAAAGTCATTTCAAATGAGATATAAAGTTTTTATGATTTTTCTAATATTTTTTTGTGTTCGAAATGCCAGAAACAGGCACTTTGCGGATTTTTGAAAAAAAAAATCAAGTTTCACCAGCTATAACTTTTTTCTAAGGATTTTGGTTTTTTTTAATTTTGTGCACAAAATAGCTCAAGACTACGCCTTAAGCATTATTGCTGTTATTAGTTATTATTTTGCATTTTTGGATTTTTGAGAATTTTTTTCGTAAAAGTACTCAAACTCGACATTTTCAAAAAGTACTTTTATAATTAAAAATTCTATAACGACCAAGTTATTCAAATTAATGACACAATTTTTTGTATTTGTATTAAGTGTTGTTTCAGAAAATAGTGTAAGAACATTTCATTGCAATTTTTTAAATTTTGGATTTTTACGATTTTTTTTTATTCCAACAAGAAAGAAAATATAATTTTTTCGAAAAGTAAAATATCACAACTATGGTAATTTTCATCCTATTTTTCTCAACGATGACACGTTGGAAAGGTATTTGAATCTGATATTGATTAAAAGTTTAGAATTATTTTATCAGTTTATAGAATTTTAATACACATTCTAATGACGAAACACCTCATTTTCGGTCTTTATACCAATATAATGAGATTAAATCGCAATGAGCCTAACTTTATCGGTGACCGATTTGGATAAAATTTCTGGAAATTTATCTTATTTTTTTTAGTTAATTTAAAATAATTTTAGTTTAAAATTCTCAGTGCAATTTAAGAACATATCGCACACCCTCTTCAAAAGAGTCACAACTCAAAATGTTTACATATATACTTTTTCGTGTAAGACTATTTGTAGTGATCATATATGTTCGCTATTTTGATTTTGTACACATATTCTTAGTCTTAAATTAAAAAAAAAAAGTATTGTCTCTTTTTTTATATGGAGTCCCTGAAGAAAAAAATTGTTTTTGCTCTTCCTGAAAATTAAATTTTTTGAGTTGTAGCTCTTTTGAAGAGAGTGTACTATTTATGTATAGAAAATAAAAATTTTTCATAAACGCCATTAGCGGAGGATGCAAAATAGAAAGCAATAGGGGAACAAAATTAATAACTAACTTTTTCTCCGACTGATCTGATCTGACTCGCATTCACTCTGCACGGCTTATTTACTGAGCGGGTACCTGCCTGCGCCTGCCTGCCTGCCTGCTCGCATCAGCCTTTACTCTGTCCGCAGACTTAGGCGTATATAACGCGAGCGGTCACACGATTTGCGTTACGTCCATATAAAATTTTTCACACAAAACATGCGGTGATCAAAATGTCATAAGGTTTGCATCTCTGATTCTCATTCGTATGATCTGCTATCCCTTTCAGCCACACATGTTATTACAATGAGAAAAATATTTAGCTGAACTTCTCACACCAATTAGAAATTCAGTTGTGCGCTATCCTCCCCCCTCTCCCTATGCCGTTGTGTCTAATCCACCCCCTAGCCCTCAGGTTAGAGCTCTGGCCTGTCATATGCCAAATTATAAACACAATTGTTTAAAATTTTTGCATTATTTGTTTAATAAAATATTTACCTTCCGGATAGATTTGGAATTATAATTATAAAATTTTAACCAACAAACAATTACAAAAGAATAAGCCAGCATGAACAGCAGATAACAGAACATAACATCAAAAGCACATTTTCGCAGTTGCTTGTTTTTTGAGCAATTTATCCCAAGTATTCATCAGTATCTATTAAAGAACTGCACTACTGTATTTGTAAGACATCATTTGTTGTTTAAATGCTTTTTCTATTCTACTCTCATATCGAATTAAAATGTTTTAAAAATAAATTTTGAAAAGAGTAAAACGAATACAGAGTAAATCGATTATAGAGTAAAAAGAATTAGAGTTTTTAAAAAATTTAATACAATTTAATAAATAATAATAAAATATAAAGATCATTTCAATTTATTTTTTCAAAAAATACCCAGCAAACCAAAGTTTCCGAATTCGTTACGAATTTTTCGAAATAATTCCGAGTTCGGCATCCGAATACGTTCCGATTTCGTAACGAATATCGTATGGAGGGTTTGACACGAATTCGTAACGAATTTTCGTAACGAATTCGTAAAGAATTGGAGTATCGTATTCGCATCGAATTCGTAACAAATTCGTAAAGAATTGACGTATCGAATTCGTAACAATTATCGTTTTTGTAACGAATTCGTAACAAATTCATAACAATTTCTGAACGAGTGTTAGCACTGAATTCGTAACGAAATGAAGCATCAAATTCGCAACGATCTCTTAATGATTTTTGTACCGTATGTAATACAAAATTAAATAACAATTTTTGTTAATCAATCCGCTTAAGATGCCACAGACTATATGTTTCGTACAAATGATATGCCAAAATTTACAGATCCTTTGCAACTACTATTATAGGTTCGAATTTTCTTAAAATGGATTTTTTATGTAAGACACTAACCAATTCAATGCTGTAGCAATATTTTTGCAGCAATTTTTTTTTTAGCAATTTTTTTTTTTTTTTTTGCAAAAATCAAATCATTTTGCAAAATAAGTTAGGGCCTTTCTATATTTATTTTGAAAAAAATAAGTAAGGGCCTTTCTATATTAAGGTAGTGATACATAACTGTGAATTTGGCATATCGTTTGTATTTGCATCTGCAAAACTTAAAATTAGAATCATCTCTAGTATCATCTGTTTTAAAGAAAAAGTTGTTTAAAACTAAACTATTTTACAAATGGAAAATTATTTAAAGCCCCGCTAGGCTCATGGCCTACCAATTTTTTTCGAAATATTTAAAACACCTCACAATTTAAATTTAAAAAATTTGATTTCGGAATTGTTTCGAATTGTTCGGAAATGTTCCGAAATTACTGTTGCAAAATAGTTACGAATTCGTTAAGAAGGCTCGACATAGTTACGAACTAATCGGAATTCAGACAAATTCGAAAACTTTAGTTTGCTGGGTAATTCCTGAAGCAATTGTATTTCGAGTGCTACTTGTTTTATCCGATTTACTCCTTTGAGCAAAACAAGTAAATGGAGTTTTTTTAAAAACTCGTGTGAGAACAAACAAATAATTAGAATAAACGAATATAGTCGAGTAATTACTTTTTATAAGAACATATTCTCTTCTATTTTATTCATTCTGTTGTGAACGAACGGAGTAAAGAGAGTACAAGTAAATCGGATACTTGGTTTCCCATAGTGTTTCGAATGTATTCTTGCAGCTCTTTAGTATACACAGTTCAAAGTTTGAGCCAATGCTTACAATGTTTAGAAGAGACAGTTTAAATATTAGCATATGTGTTCCGCTACATGAATGCATTACGCTCAGAAACTGGCTGGAAATGAACTAGATCAAGAAAGAACAGAATTGAGATGGCGACGGCAGAGGAAAAAAAGAGTATCGAAATTCCTTTTGAGAAAGGGACAAGAAGAATACTATAATGCTGAATAAACAGCATTGGAAGGAGGACAGAATGGAAAGAAGTAAGATAGAAGCATTGAAACCAATAATCGACGATAGGTGACAGCTGAAGCGAGCTGAAATCGATTATGAAATGAAGGTGCCTATCACGGTGGTGCCCAGGTAATGATGCAAATTATTCGGCAACGTTACTGGATGCCAAAGTTAAGAAATGCGTTAAGAAGCATGATTTATAGAAATGTCATATGTGCGCGTTACAATGCAAAGGCAGTGGGAAGGCATTTTTACATATCAATGTTGACTTCGTTGGTCCATTAGAAATAATCAAGAATAGAAACAAGATTACGACATCCGCATGTTTTACCACTAGATGACGTTATTGGAGGCAACTCCTCCTATTGGATAAAAAGAGATGGCTAATAAGGAAAAAACAAAAAGATGGCAACATTCAATTGGCTCCAGTGACGTCGATGTCGTAATCTTGTTGCTATCATTCATGAGAAATAATAACTTTAAGCAAGAAGGATGATTCAAGATCGCAGAAAAGAAAGTGCTAGATAGCAAACTTTGTGTGTTTGAAAACGCGAGCCATCCACATAGACATTGTGACAGATTTGACATCACTTGCATGTTCTGAAAGATTTGTTGCACGAAGGGGCAAATGTGAAAGATTATACAGCGATAATGGTACAATCTTTGTGGGTACCAACAGAGAAAGGCATTGGATAGTTGAAGAAATCATGAGACTCTTAGGCATTTAGCTTACAAGGGGACAGAATGGAATTTTATGATTCCAGCTGAACCTCATCAAGGGGTTATATATGAAGCAGCAGCTAAGTCGATGAAAAATCATCTTGTCAGAGTAGTGGGATAGAAGATTTTATTGTATGAACATTTACTAACTCTTTTTCACAGATAGAAGCGATATTAAACTCACAACTAATTCATCCAATAAGCGATGATCTGGAAGACATAGAGGCTTTAACACCAAGTCACTTTTTGGTAGGTGAGCCATTGATTCTGCCCTTACCTTTTGATACTACGCAGCCATCATCCTCCGTTGGTGTGAAGCTGTGAAAAGAAAAGAGATGCTGAGACATTTTTGGAACAGATGGGAGGCAGAATATCTAACGACACTGCAAGAAAGAAAGAATTGGAGAAGATAGAAGGAAAGTCTTAAAGTTGGACAATTAGTATTGCTCAAAAGTGAGAATTTTTCACCAGCACACTGGGCAATGCGAAGAATCCAGCAGTTGATTGTGAGTACCGATGGAAAGGTTCGTTCAGTTCTAGTACGCACGCTCACAAACATACTCAAAAGAGTCGTACAGAAATTATGCACTATACCAGTTGAAGAAGAGAAACTATAAAATGTATTGTTCTGAATATCATGAATTTGTTATATGCATTTATCATTGAAAAAGATATCCAATTATAACTTAAGATAACGGATAGGAAAACTGGCGTTTTCGGCGGCAATGTGTAATACTGAATTTATTGTGAATTAAATATTGAAAAATAAGTTTTATTGTGACTGTTCAGGATTCGAAGAGACATTGTAAACGACAGCCTGGCAGTTAGTTCAGAAGGGACAGTGAAAGAGAAAGGTTGTGCAATAAAAGTCGGGTTTTTTGAGCTTCGACTTTTTTCCCGACAGGAAATAATTTATTGTGTTTTAATTTTATTGCAAACAAAGTTCATCAATCATTAGACGATTTTCAGTAACAAGCACTCATTGCACTCGGTAAAAAACGTTAGTTTCGAATATGAATTTAAAAAATAAGGGTTTTTACGAAACTATATCTTAAAAATGTCGTTAAAGTTGAATAAAGTGGGAAAAAATAGTCAAACAATTCACATTGACTTAAGGAGGAGGCAAAGTTAATTCGGTCTAAAAGTACTCATTTTTACGATATTTTGAAGCATGCCCATCAGCGGATTAACGAAAATTAAAAATGAAGATATTTTGAGAAGGTAATAAGATTTTCGAGATAACGTCGAGTTTTTATTTTAATTTTATTTATATTTTTGGCAGCACTTGAAAGTCTAAAAATCAATTTTTGACCAAAAAAACGACATACCTCTTAATGTAAAATGACGGCGTTACGTCATTAATTTAGTTGTGAGTGAGTGTACCAAATTTCAAAACGATCGGTTCAGCCGTTTTAGCTGGAGACTGTTCACCGTCTTTGAAAACACGACTTGTGGGAAAATCGCATTAAAGTTTTGTACACCGCATTTGTTCGTTCGAGGTACACTTACTTAAAAATTCATATCTTCGATAGTTTTATTCGGATCAACTTCAAATTTCACAATACAAATGACACAATATTTTTTAAGATGTTGTGCATTCATATAACAAAATAAAAACCTCACCCCCCATAATTAATACACGTAGTAACTGCATAACTTCCACAAAATGAAATATATAATTAGAAAGGTCTACTATTATAAGTTCCGTTTTCTCAATGTCCGGTTAAGCACTAATCGGAACTTTAACTGGCAGTTAGCAAAAAAGCATTTTCTCAATGTTTGGTAAGGTCTTAAGCGCCGGTTAAGTTAACGGCAAGTTGAGGTTCCGGTTAGTTGCTAATCGCAAGAACAGCTGTGTAGTGTAAAAAATAATTACATATTTTATAATAAAAAATGGATAGAATTTCGAGGATTTCGCTTTTTCTTTCTGAATTCGATCCAAAATATAAAAAGGACATATGCGCATAGGCGTTATTACGTAGAAGAGTTATGCACTTTCTTCATATGCACTGAAGTTCGGCACTCTGTTGCGTTTTTAAATTATTTATTAATTAATCCTTGTTAGATATTTACAACTTTCACATCAAAAATAAAATAGCAAACAAGCGTAAACAGCTGATATGCAGTTTAGCGTATTCACAATTGAAAAAAATCACAATTAATGACTAAACCGACAGTTACTTAACTGACACTTGGTGAAAACGAAATGGTTTTTTTAGTTATCGTACGGTTAGCTAACTCCCGGTTAAGAGCTTTGCTAACCGGACATTGAGAAAACGGCCCTAAGTGAGTGAAGGTACTCAAACCCGAGTTTTTAACTGTAATTAAAAATTTAGAGGGTGTTAGGCGACTTTCAGTGGATATTTCCTGATGTACTCGACCAGACCTACAACCAACACCAGGTTATTTCAAAACGGCATTCAAATTTTTTCTTTTTTGTCGCACCGTATTATTAAATCATGGATTAAATCAAAGAATTTAGACTAAAAACGTAAAGTCGAAAATTTGTTTTTTTATTGAAAGTGGAATAAGACCATTTTTAATAATTATGATGGTTATTGTCATTGAGAGTTATTGGATATGGAATCAACAAATCGCTTCGCAACACATTTTCAGATTTTGTTAAAACTTCGTGCGATGTTTTGAAGTAGGAAGACGACAGTGAGTAAATCTTTTGGATCAATTATTGTCTACACATGGCGAACATTTAAAAAATGGGAAATGTGCTCTAAGTTGTAAAAATATTTAATTTTAACACTCATGAAAGTTTAAAATTACATTTTTAATGTTGTTAATTTTCTTAAATATATAAACTCATCCATAAAAAAAAAACATAAAATGGTGAATTTTATTCCAAATTTACATTTTTTTATGAGCAGCTGTGTCTGACCTAAGTTTTGTGGGAAGTTACTTATTCTTGGACATCATGTTCTTATACCATACAAACACAAAACATCAAATTAACTTTATATGCTAATATTTTATAAACTTTTTCGATTGGAATAAAAGAATCTTTTCATTTAAGCTTGCAAGAAATCTAGAAAAAAATTGATAAAATGTGTAATGAAATTATTTGTTCGTAATCAAATTTGCAATATTTTGGGACGATTCGTTTAGGAGTTATGATCAAAAATTTACGACCATATTTACAAAAATCGGCTTTGGAAAAAAATTGCTTAAAAACATATTCCCGAAATTGTAAAACCTGATCATTTTTGGTGTCAGAATTACTGAAAAATTCATAGCTACTACTGGAACACGTTTTTGTTGTCACCTAGTGTTATTTTGTACATGAAATCCAATGAATGTTATCTAAAATCGTGAACTTCGATTATATATTTGTTAACAAATGCATTAAATTTTTAATGCATATTAAAATTTAACGTTTATATGGTATTACAAACATTATCCAAATTAATTAACTTTGGCCAATATTTTTAAGTCAATACAAATGCAAGCCCTTAAATATTTATACACAAAAATATACCTCTACTTTTACTTATAACAGCTCATATAGAGATTTTTTTTTAAGATAAATAGATTTTTGGTTAGGGGCCGTAGCATACTGGCTGCGTTATAATACATTTACACCGAAACTAATACACGTTTTATCACTATTGTGTTTTATATCAAAACACGACTGTTTACACATCCTTTTCACGTTTTAGTTTGACGTTTATGTTTTCTTAATGTTCCATTTTTGCTTTTATTTTGCTCATTTTCGTGAAAAAATTAAGCTTTGACACTTGAGGTGCTGCCACCTTTCATTTTTACTATGATATGTTTCGACCTTTACAGTGTTTTAATAGTGTTTTATAATAAAACGCGCTGTGAGGTGTTTAAAATTTTGTATGGTAAAACACTAAAAATAAGCCGTGTTTTGGCTCTTAAACGCGATAAATGCTCAAAACACATTTTGCAGGTTTGGTGTTAACGCACAATTAAGCAGCTGAATGATTTTCAAATCTATTAGTTTTCCGTCACCTCTCTGCACACAATGGCAAAACTCAGAGAACAAAGCATCCCAGTGTGACAAACGGATCCGTTTCGGATTCGATATGGACTTACTTCTTCGGACATTTTATCAGTAACGGATTGCGTTTCGCATCCGAATCTGATCCTTCTTCGTATCAAATCACTCTCAAAAACGCAAATTACTTTTTTTCATTTTTTTCGGATCCGTCTCGAACTCAGAACGGACTTCATATACGAATTCGAAACGAATTGGTGTTTTTAAGACAACACGAATTCGAGACGGACTCGTTTTTTCTTAATAATGCTAATTTTCGACAGACTCGTTTTTTGAATAAAACGGATTTATGCTAAATTAAAAATTTTGTTTTTTTATTCAAATTTTTCTTTAGTAATTCATAGTTTCCTGAAAATATCTTTTGTACGGCGCTCCTAAAGTCACATGCAACTTGTTCACTCATGATAAAAATTTAAAAATTTTAGTTTTATTCAATTTGAAGGAGGGCTTGAGGAGCACAACCCTTACTTACTTTCTTAGTTGGCGCTGAAACCATATGTCGGTCTTGGCCTCATCTAAGAATTTGCGCCAGCCATTTCTGTCTTTCGCTTGCTGGCGCCAGTTGGAAATTCTAAGCTTCGTCAGGTTGTCCTCTACTTTGTCTTTCCAACGAAGATGCGGTCGTCCTCTTCTGCGTTGACTGCCGCTGGGTACTGAATTGAATGTTTTCTTCACTGGAGCATTGTCTTTCATGCGCTGAACATGACCAAGCCAGTGAAGCCGCTCGATTTTAATGCGCTTGACTATGTCGATGTCAGCGTACAGCTCGTACACTTCATAAGGAGCACAACCCTAATGATATAAAAAAGTTATTTAAAATAAAAATAAGTACACTTTTTTACGAGATACAATTGTATTTCGTATCCCTAATCCATTGAAAATAAAATAAATGATTTAATAACAAATTTAAGACTGCCTTTTATGTTAAAGTTGTGACTATTTTTTTACGTATTCGTAACGGGACCTTCGAGACAAAAGAAGGCGAAGTGCATAAGGAAGGACTCGTAACGGGTTCGAAACGGATCCGCAATCGTTTTTGTGCACATTGGGGTGATGCTATCCCATATAAAGCTTTTTGAATGAAAGCATGAGTCTTTCGGAGTCGGCAAAAAGCTCATGGGTTCAGTTCTCGATCATATGTGTTCAACCCTTTCATAACACGAACAACACAATTGATCATGAAAATCCCTGTTCGTTTTTTTTATTCAGCAAAACAAGGAATTTTATCTGTATAAACATATTAAAAATATTTCACTTAAGTTAAATCAAAAAGTAGGTTTTGTAAGGTTTTTCATAACATTAAAAAATTTCATCAAATATCTTTCAATTTATTTTGTACTTCCAATATTTTCTTCTTTTTTTTTTCTTTAGTAAATTTTTATTAAATTTAATTTAACACAAAAAACTCCAAATGGAAAGATCCAAAGAAAAGCGATACAGCCTTGAGCTTGAGAAGAAAAAACGAGAAGAGCCTGAAAAGCAAAGAAGACACAGCTATCCAAAGAACGCAACTCAAGGAAGACCATCAAAATCGGATGAAGCAAGGCAAAGTTTTCAAGAAATGCTATCGTCAAAACTACTCAGTGAACGTACTACTGAAGGTCCACATTTAGGTCGTGAGCCCAGAGTCATGAAATGTCCGGAATGCAAAAAAAAAGTCACAACTGTAATCAAGGGAAAGCCAAATATGCGAACACACTTTATTGCGCTATTGCTGTGTATTTTAGTGTAAGTATTTAAGCTGTGGAACCTAATTATTTAAGTTTTTTAAGACTTCTAGACCAATTATGTTATGACCCAGTAATCAATCATGCAATACAGCATTTTTTAGAGATCATATTTTTGAGGATATGGGGGGTGGGTCGCTATTGAATCATACCACATCATTTTATCTTGAGCTCGTCATTTTTTAATGATTTTTAATTTGTATTACTCCCAAAGAGAATTCTTTTAAGAACTTATTATAAAATTATTTTGCAATAGACGAAACGTATTGTTCAAATCTGTTGAAATTTATAGAAATTTGCGTGTTAATCCAGTCCACACCAGAATGATTTGGATTAAACTTATTTGTTTACCTTTATAAAAGTGGTGACAAGTGTTTGGAATAAAAGGAAAAGTCACCTATTTGGAAATAGAAATAATCATTATCTTGCCACCACTCCACCTAGATTGTGTTGTATTTTCAAACCACCAATTTACTGCAAAATTTGGTAATAAGGATACTTATACCGTACTAAAAGATTTCGCTGGTATTTTCCTAGTTTAAGGCTGGCTGATTTAAGCTTTTCTATAAAATTGGCTTACTTGATATTGAAAAGTACCTATTCTTGTTTTTAGTACTTAGTTGTGTAACCTTTTTATTTATTTGTAAGTTAAACGAGCTATATTTGTTTGTTTGTTTGCAAATGAGTTCTCGAAAACGGCCCAAGCGATTTCAATGAAACTTTCAATAAAGGAGTTTACGGGTCGAAAAGTCGACCTAACTAGGTTGCGTTTCTGAGAAAATTCGTTTAGTAGCGCAGATTGGGGTATTTGACCGATTTAGGCGGTCAAAATTATTTTATTCGGTAACGAGTTTATATTAAAGTTTGTTATTTGATTTTAACCCTGTGCGAACATTGGGATATATTAAACGCTATTCAACATTGCAAAAAAATTCGTTTATCAGCGCACATTGGGGTAGTTGACTCATTTAGGCTGCCAAAATTATTTTATTCGGTAACAAGTTTACATTAATGTCTGTTATTAAACGCTATTCAAAATTGCAAAAAAAATTCGTTTAGCACTGCACACTGGAGTATTTGACCGATTTATGTTATAAACACAATTGAGTCTGCAGGCGGGTGGCGTGTAGTCTGTCAATATAGAACAATGTATTTCTTATGTTAAAAACACAATCCACATCACACGCCGAGCTTGTCGTGCGGCTACAGAAAACGCTGCAGCCGAAAAATTTTTATTTTCTAATTTGACAGACGTGTATTGAAAAACAAATAAAAAAAGCTGTGCTCAGACGAGAATCAAATGATTGATTTAATCCAAATTTGTAGTTTGTTTTTCCAGCTAAAAAATTAACTATGCGAGAGCGAAAACTAACTTCAAACATAATCAAAATTTTGATGACGCTCAAGACCTGAATCAATTAGTCAAATATAGTAAAAAAGAAAAAAATAAGGGATTAGCTTAATCATTTGATTGTCGTCTGAACATAGCCAAAGATTGTATTCCACACGCCAGCAATAGTTCTACACGCCAGTGGAACTTACACGCCGCACGTTCGTAGCCCCAATTGTGTTTATAACATTAGGCGGTCAAAAATTATTTTATACGGTAAATAGTTTATATTCAAGTCTATTATTCGATTTTAACCCTGTACGACCATTGGGACATATTCAACAATGCAAAAATTCCAAATCCAAAAAAGACCAAATCGGTGAAATACCACTATGTACATCCCGAAGTGTTCACACCCGAAGTTTGATTGCAAAAGTCCAGGGATTGGAATAACTGCAGCCGTCCCTAATTAAGACATTAGCAAAATTTATATCCCAAAACGATTTCGAAGAAACTTTCAGTATAGGGGTTTACGAGGGCGAAAAATCGATATATCTAGGTCTCATTTTTGAAATAAATCGTTTTCTCCGTGTTTTCACGCAAATAATTTGTATTGCTTTCCATTTAATATTTCTTTTCTTATGTATCGAGGCGTGAGGCATAACTTTTTGCATGTTGTTTTTTGTAGTATGAGCTCAGTCAGGACTAAAAGAAAAAAGGTAAACACATTGATTTTCGCGGGAAGCCGAGCTAAGCTCGGTCGCCCAAATACTTTCTGCAAAAATGTTTAAAAAAAATTTCCAAAACTAACATAAGGTCAAATTTAAAAAAAAAAAACAATTTGTAACAACACTGTAAAATGGAATTGAGTAACCAGCGGACTGAATAATTATTCCGTTCACCGCTGCTCTGAGTCATCAGCAGTCTTCTGTGATTTCTGCACGCGCAGAAAAAGAGTTTTCTGATCAACCACGATTAGGTTATAGTTAGCTAACTTACGAAATACTCTCTTGTGGCGAAATAAATATTTGGTAATGTTAAAAAAATAGCCCATCCTAGGGACATTAATGTGGCCTTATGAATATTGAACCTTATATGCTTGAATCTAGTACTACTTACGACCGCGTTTCGTGCTGTGGCGAAGTCAGATAGCCTAATTCCGTTTTCGGGGTGTTGTCGAGTAGCTTTGATAGAGACACCTTACCAACTAAGAGTTCAGACGTTCCAGATGCATTTTCTAAACTCATCAGTTTTTAATTTGTGATAGCCGTCATCAAATTTTGGGATATTTTTTCTCTTATTCTTTATTTGTTTCATTGAAATTTTTTTATATGGTGTAATTGAAACCCAGTGCACAACTTATAGTGATGTTGGCCTCGCCAAGTTGAGGCAGTCAGACACGTGAACATGAGCATGTAAGTCCCCTATTCCCCAATTCCAACTGGATCGTCCTCTGTTAATTCATATCATTTCTTTTTGTGGATTCGGGGTTGCTACATATATTTTGGAAATATCTATACATTAAGACCGAATTTTCTTAGAAAATACCTTTAGGGCCATTTTGTTCACAGAAAGATAAATTTATCCCCGAGTTAATTCCATGATTTTTCCAGTTTTTCATTTGTTCACAGTGAGTTAAGCATTTAACTCTTCAAGCTGGAGATAAAAATGGTGGCGAGATAGCTTAACCCCAGAAATATTTAACTCGTGAAAATTGGTGAGTTAAGATTTTTAATTCGCTCTCATCACTCTCATTTTAATATTTTTTATTTACTTGGTGTCAAAATATTGAAAATACAGATTTTTAAACATAGGGAAACAGTATTGGGGGTTACTGATTTCGAATCTGGTTTCAGAATTTTAAAATTCAAGATATTGGATAAGGTTGCCACCTTAATTTTTTATTTTTACGAATTTGAAGCTGGCGCGAACTAAAGGGTAAGAATGGGTCGCTGAATCCGAATCCGTTGTCAGAATTTCAAAATTCGAAAATTTTTCTACACATAGGGCTGCCACCTAAAAATATTTTATTTTAAGAATTTTAAACATGAGAAAAGAGTATTGGGAGTCGCTGATTTCGAATCTGAAGTCAAAAAATTTAAAATTCAGGATGATGGATAGAGTTGCCACCTTAATTTTTTGTATTTTTATGAATTCGTAGCTGGCAAAATAATGGTACACCAAAAATGGGTCACTGAATACGAATCCATGGTCAGAATTTCAAAATTGTAAAGTTTTGAAATAATAGGGCTGCCACCTAATAATATGTATTTTTAAGAATTTTAAACATTATTTAACAGTGTTAGGGAGTCACTGATTTCGAATCTGATGTCAGAATTTTAAAATTCAAAATATGGATAGGCTGCTTATTTTGTCTATTTTTGTGAATTCGGGGCTGGCAAGAAAAACGGTATTCCAAAAATGGGTCGTTGAATCCGAATCCGTGGTCAGAACTTCAAAATTATAAAATTTTAAAATAATAGGGTTGCTTTTACTTTTGAAAATACATATTATTAGGTGGCAGCAGCCTTATTATTATAAAATTTTTTCATTTTGAAATTATGACCACGGATTCGAATTCAGAGACCTATTTTTACCTTTAAATCGCACCAGCCCCGAACTAATAAAAATACAAAAAATTAAGGTGGCAACCCTATCCACAATTTTGCATTTTAAAATTCTGACATCAGATTCGAAATCAGTGACTCCCTAACACTGTTAAATAATGTTTAAAATTCTTAAAAATACATATTATTAGGTGGCAACCCTATTATTTCAAAACTTCACAATTTTGAAATTTTGACCATGGATTCGTATTCAGCGACCCATTTTTTGTTTACCATTTTTTTGCCAGCCACGACTTCATAAAAATACAAAAAATTAAGGTGGCAACTCTATCCATCATCTTGAATTTTAAATTTCTGACTTCAGATTCAAAATCAGCAACCCCCCAATACTCTTTCCTCATGTTTAAAATTCTTAAAATAAAATATTTTTAGGTGGCAGCCCTATGTGTAGAAAATTTTCGAGTTTTGAAATTCTGTCAATGGATTCGGAATCAGCGACCCAATTTTACCTAGTGTTTCTCCCAGAGTTGGATTCGCATAAATAAACAAGAAATTAGGTGGCAACTCTATCCGCCATCTTGAATTTTAAAATTCTAACACCAGATTCGAAAGAAGTAACCCCCAATACTGTTTCTTCATGTTTAAAATTTTTAAAAAAATGTTTAGTTGGCAGCCCTGTGTAGAAAAATTTTAGAATTTTGAAATTCTGACATCAGATGCAAAATCAGCGATCCATTTTTACCTAGTGTTCACTCCAACCCCCAAATTCGCAAAAATAAACCAAAAATCCCCACACATTTTTTAATTAATGAGCAACACTCTAACATTCCAATGGAAATCGATATAAATTGAGAGCGAATTTATGCTCTAAGCATAAAGCCGGGATAAAATGTGAACAAAACCACTTTTTTATCTCCCGACTTATACGCTTGGTATAAAATTAACCTAGAGATAGTTATCTCCGAATAAAATCATATTTATGCCCTTTGTGAACAAAATGGCCCTTAGTGTTTTACTTTTGAGATATTCTCCTTTAAGATTTATACATTTTGGCATGCGAATCATTTATCGTAACTAGATCTCGCATAGTTATGCACGGAAAAGTGCCAAAATATGCATGAATTATGCACGGAAAAACTCTGATTGGTTTTTTTTATCTTTTGGCATTTTGTGTGCCGTTAAATTTTTAAATTATACGTTTAAGCTCTGTTCACATGGTTAAGTTTTTCATTAAATTGTTGGTCAAACACGATAGAACAACGTGGGAATTCCATGAAATTTTTATCAGGGCTTGAAAGTTTGACCATGCGAATAGAGCTATTTGGGTTAATGGTGGAATTTAAAAGGATAATAGTCTCATCTCTTTCTCGCATACAATGCTATACTATTGAAATGAAAATATAACAGCTTCTATCAGGCAGTTGATCAACGTTCTGACGAATATATTGAAAATTATCATAAAAATTTGAAAAACTTGCATTTTGAATCAAAGAATTGCTTCATGGCTAGAAAAATGCAAAATGTGTATACAACATGCACGTGGATAACTATCCGATTTATCATATCATAACATTATATCATAACATTTATCCCATTCTGCTTGAGACTCTGCAAAATATAGTTTTTGAACACTTCAATGGCTTCTTCTGGCGTCGAAAATTGTTGTCCCCACAGTTTGTCCTTGATGTGCGCGAACAGAAAGAAGTCACTGGGTGCCAAATAAGGACTGTACGAACGATGAGTCATTAATTCGATGTTTTGATTAATCGAAAACACCATTGTTTGAGCTGATGTGTGGGAGCCCCCATTGTCTTGATGAAGAATGATTCTTCGTCGCTTGGTTGTTTTCCTTTTTTCACGGAACACTTCTGGAAAATAAATGGTTGAGTACCATTCTGAATTGACCGTTCTACGTGTCTCAAGTAAGGTTGCCCGCAGAGTAAGCGCCGAAGCAGACAGGCAGGCAGACAAGCACAGAAAAACTATGTGAACAAGAGAGAAAAAAGTTATTTCTATCTCGTTTCTTCGCAGGGCCTGCCTGCCTGCCTGCTTCGGCGCTTACTCTGCGGGCAACCTTATACCGTGGTCACATGACCAGCTTATTGGAAGAAAGATGCGACCATTTGATTCGCAGTGATTCAACGAGCTCGAACAAATTATGTTGGATTTGGTTAATTTTACCGTTGACCCATACCGATGACTGCTGTTTATTTTCATGCGTCATCTTATAAACGTCTTTTTGAGCACCGCAGTTGTATTTCTTGAGCGTTTCTTTGCACGAATCGACATGAGCATTTTTTGAGCGTTTGTTATATTATGTAAAATACCACCACGTGAACAAATCTTTTCACAACTATGTGTTCATGTAAAATCATGTTTATGCTAATGGAAGTAAGAAGAAGGAACCCAAGAATGCCTCAATATCACGGTATGTAAGACATGCCGATCAATCATCAGTTCGAACAGCATCAATGTTTTGTGCCACAATAACAAATTTCACGAAATTTATCATCGATATGCAGAGGTTTTTTAGGGTGCTTCATCGTAAAGAGTCGAATTGATTTCATCAATGCACTCTTCTTGAGATAATTCACATTGAAACTTGTGTAAAATAATCGCAAAAAAATGTTCACTTAATTATTCCTTTTTTTTTTGCGGACAAACAATTTTAAAAGCACTATAAATAACACAATAACCCAACGACCACCAAAACTTTTTTTCTTTTTCTTTCGAAAGAAAAAACTTTCTTTCAAAAATAGGTCTGTACGCTTTTTTTCAGTAAAAACTTAACAGTATGAAATTTTTGGTAGCAAAAAAAAATTCTCTCGAAAAACACTGAAAAATCTGAAAAAGTACCCGAAGAGAAAATTTGTAAAAATTTTCAATGCACGTCGAACTGTCAGAATAGTTAAAAAGAAAACAACAAAAAAGAAAAAAGTATGACTTTTAGCCAAAAGATTATTTTTATAAGTTGAGAAAAGGCAAAAAAGTTTGACGTTTAGACGTTTTCTTAAATTAGAATTACGTCTTACAGCGCGGTTTGTATGGGGGTCCTTTTCACAAATTTTTCAAAGTGATATTTGACACTTTGGCGTATACCTACAGCCTTTAATATTACAAAGAATATTACAAAGTACAAAGAAAAAAAAATGCCAAAATATCAGTTTTAGTCGGAATAAAACGAATACCTAATAAAATAGCAAAATCTAAGAAGATGAAAAATTCATATATTCCTATGAGAAATGCACAAGCTGCTTAGCTGCAGTAGCTGCTTATGCTGTTTTTAAGGTTGTTGTTGTGTTTGCTTGTTTGGTTCGTAATCACGTCGTTCGTTGTTGTGCTGCTTTTGTTGTTGTTGTTGTTGTTAAATATTAATATGTATGTAAAACATACATATATCAATATACATCCGTTGCTTTAATTTTTTTCGTTTCCCAGATAGCCAATCGGTTCGGTTGAAAACGGTGTGCATTTTTAAAAGCACTGAAGCGGACCGTTTCGTTGTCAGCAAACTATGCTTTGTGTGTTTAATATAAGCGTGCCATTTATTAAGTTGTATATTAATGTTGATTTTCTATGATTTAAATACAAATTGTAAATATTTGATAGTTTAAATCATTCTTGATTTTAAATACAAATTCTAGTTGTTTGATAAGTTAAAATCGTTTTTTGAGCTTTAAGTCAAGTTAGAAAATTAACTGCTCTAACGAATTTTTTCCAAAGAAACAACAACAACATTTTCAGTATGAAAAGGAAAACATCACTTGCTTATTAATTAGTTAGCTGATTGATTTACTAGTTAGAGCAATTAATTATTCTAACCTGACCTGTGCTCAATAAACGATTTTAAACTATCAAACGACTGGAATTTGTATTTAAAATCAAGAATGATTTAAACTATCAAACATTTAGAATTTTTATTTAAATTATAGAAAATCAACATAATAATTAACAAGGTAATATAGTAAACTTTAAGTTGTATACTAATTTTATTTATTGTTAAACAATTGTAACCTTTTCTTGAAATGGTTTTTATTAAGTTGCAACAATAAACTGAACAATAAACTCAACTGCACTACCTTGATTTCAATACAAGACTCAATGCATATTTTAGAGTTTTTTGGCGAACGGGTGAAAAACAGAGTGAATAAAGACAACAACAAACGACGCATCAAGCGAATATGACATTGTTTTCAATTCGATTCTTGATAAATATAAAAAAGGACTTTACAACTATATAGAGAACGGTTTATAGAGAGAACGGTACCGTTTTAAGTACCGTTTAGCTGGCACAGCAACATTCATGGCTTGTTAGGTTGTAATGCAATAGAGAATAGAGATGCATGTAGCTAGAGAGCCAGTATGAAGCTACAAAAAAATGTACTACTACTAGCCATGGTTGCCAGTTAAAATTTAAAACAATTCCGACAATAAGTTACTTTTTTCACAATAACTTAAATAAAATACAACAAATTATTGTAAAGATAAACAAAAAACTTTCTACCGCAATAAAAAAATATCAAAAAAAAATCTCACGATCATAAAAAATTACCACAAAAATACCACGCGTTTTAAATTCCACCTCAAATTCCATATGCATTTAAAATTCCCACAAAAATCTCATGCGCATTAAAAAATACCACAATAAGTCCCATATGCACAAACAATTTAAAAAACATTTAGAAATACCACAAAGAAACTTTGCTTACTAAAAAAGAAAAAAAAAAGTAAGAGGAATATTATCAAACTCCCACGGAAATTTAAATAATACCACGCTGAATTTCCACGCCAACTAAAAAATACCATGCTGAATTAAAAAATTTAATAGGAATTCCCAAAAACAAAAATTCCTAAGGGCAATTTAAAATTACCACGAATGGGATTTTTCCAACACAACTGGCAACGTTGCTACTAGCTGCTGATATTGTTTTTTTTTGGTTCTGTATGTGCTGCAAAGGGCCGTTCTTCACTCGGCAATTATATGAGCAATAATTGCTTTCGCCACAAGCAGTTTGTTGACTAAGTAGTTTGTTTAAAGGGGACTTCCGTAAGCCCCCTCATGCGGGCGAATAATGGACAAACTACTTGCGGCAAAGGCAGTTTGTCGAGTGGAAAGAGGGACAAAGAGATGTTGCTACCAGAGCAAGAGAATTATTGATATAGGAGAAATAATTGCTTTCGCCGCAAGCTCGAGAAATTTCGTGTGTGACGAGTGACGAAAAGCGGGACATAGTAAGCAAAGTTCTGTTTATTTTCTGTGGACGATTCGGTTCATCCCCTGCTCAACCGCTGTGATCTTGCTCTTCTCTGTGCGTCGTTGTTTTAGATTTGCTTGGTAACACAGAGCAACAGGAAAAAATAACCATATACGGACACCACTAAGTGATAAAAGACCAAAAAAAGACCCCTGTCTCCCAGTTTTGCCCAACGTCCTCCAGGTTTTTTTTTTGTGGGCCCCCAAAGATGAGGGGCCTCGGTGTCATTTTTGCAAAAAAATGATCATTTTCTCAAGCTCATATCTTGCAAACCGTTCGTAATTTTGATTTACTTTCTGAGGAAAAGTTGTAGCTCTTGTCATAAAGAACAAAAATTGTGAACATATAAAATAAAAAAAAATTCATCTTCAAGGTCAAAATCGCAAAAAACTTTAAAAAATGAGCGAAAAATGGCCCAAAAAGCGTTTTTTATTTTCCGCTTTTACGAACAAATTTACTTTATGAAAAAAGGGGCCAATTTTTTATTGTTTGGCTTGGTAGGCTTACAGCGCTGATTAAAACCCCAAAGTTTTTTTAAGGAGGCCGATCCAACTTGTTGAGATATAGGCCTTTATAGCTTGAGTATACAATCGCTTATATCTCACCCATTTCTTATCCGATCTGGTTGAGATGGGTATCGTTGAGAAGACCTTTGAATACGCTATAAATCTGTATATAAATATGTTAATTTTTATTAACTCATTGGGGCAAATTAAAAAAAAAGAAAAGATTTTGTAACCTCACTTTTTTAATAAAATCTGGTTTTCTCAAAAAAAAAGCCCTAGTAAGAAAAAACAATTGAAGTGCAAGAAAATAAGCGATTTCTTAAAAAAAAGTTTATTTAAAAACTTTTAACGTAAATAATTGTCAGTCTGCAGACCGAGTGTGTGAGTCACTGTACCTTCACTGATATTAAGTGCATTCTAATAAAAATTCTCAAGCTGGTGGGTGAGTTCCCGTGCCCAAACTGTCAAACAACTACCTGGAAGCAAACATCTGTATTGAATTCACATAAAAACAACCCAAAATATAAAAAAATACCTGGAAACACATTTTAGCACTTGTCATAGAGATGAAATTGTGAACATATAAAATTAAAAAAACGTCTGTCAAAAAACTACCTGGAAGCAAACATCTGCATTGAATTCACATTGTAGCTCTTGTCATGTTTAATGTCTTGTATGTTTAATTAACGCTCAAAAATGAAATATGCCTGGCCAGAACCATGTGTTTGTCCAAGGGTTAACACCGTTTAGGTAGCGCTTAGGTATCACGCGATCACGCACCGACCGCAGCAGCACAGGCAATGCAGTAAGCTCAGCACACGCAACAAGGGACGCAGCACACAATATAAAAGCGACAAGACGCTCACATCGAGGCATTACACAGCGCGACGTCAACGAGAGCTCAGCGGTGAAAGTTATAAAGTGAAAGTAAAAAAAGTGAAAGTGCTACAGCATAATTCGCACACAACATTGGCAACTGACAATTTCAATATGCAGTGTCAAAATATTGATTTATTTTGCTACGTTTGCGGTCATCAAATCAGAAAAAAAGTTCTACAACATTGCAAGAGGAAAAGAATCTTTTAACTAGTCAATTCAAGAAAGCATATAAGTTGTTTTTCGACGAAGTAGACTTGACCTTTGAAAATTACACACCTAATACAGTGTGTCGCCAATTTTATAAAAATCTCATGGCATGGTTGAGTGGAGGCAAACATAGTATGAAGTATTGTAAGCCGGTAAACTGGATTAATCTCCCAGGTGATCATGATGAAACCAGTTGCTATGCATGCGTTAATTACACATGTGGTCTAAATCGATATGCTGAGAGGAACAAAAGTTATAAAGCAACTGTAACAGCCACACTACCAGTGCTTGCACCTGAAAATTTTGTATCGCCAAGGCTGCCAACTCCAAATCGTAGTACAGAATGTACAGGAATGACTAGAGCAATGATAGGTGTTACTTATGAAGATCCATTTGATACCCATTATGAGCCCCAACAGGGAAGAGATGGACCACAACTAAAAACATTAATGAAAATGGATTTCATTGTGGCCATATTGGGACTCTCGCAGTGACTTGCCATATTTTTGACAGCGTTTTTAAAGCAAAGAAAACTCACACATGTTAATGTGAACTCTACGGCGTACCGAAAACGGCAAGCTGAATTTCAGAGCCTCTACACTCTAAATGATGACAATTCGTTCGCTTACTGCAACGATGTAAAAGCTTTGGTGGTAAAAATGGGAATGAACTACATCGCTAGTGAGTGGAGATTATTTATTGATGATTCTGTTTCAAGCTTGAAAGCAGTGTTGTTGCATGTGTCGAACCAAAAACCTTCCATTCCGCTAGCAATGGGTATTAACATGAAAGAAAGCTATGAAACTTTGATATAATAATAATATAATATGAAATAATAATATAATGGATATTGATATTATGCAAAGATATAATGGAAAAAATTAAATACTACGAAAATAAATGGAAGATTTGCTGCGATTTGAAGATCATCAACATTTTGCAAGGGATCGATAAGGGCGGCTTTTCAAAATTCTTTTGTTTTCTTTGCAATTGGGATTCGCGCTCACCTCTGAATCAATACCAATGTAATTCGTGGAGACCAAGAGGAAGTGTGGAGGAAAAATGAAACAACATAAACTGAGGAATGCACCTTTAATAGACAATACTCAAGACATCTTGCTGCCACCGCTCCACATAAAATTGGGAATCGTTAAAAAATTCATCGAAGTGGCCGTTGTAAATTGTCCAAACGCATTCGACTATTTGAAAAGCGTTTTCCCAAAGCGTAGCGATGACAAAATTAAAAAAGGTATTGTAGTAAATTTAAAACAAATTTTTGTTCACCTCATTGTACTATTTTCACTTTGTTATTGTTTCTTTTCTGTCTTTATTTTTTGTCTTCATTTAACAGGATTACATAATGGCCCTGACATTAGAAAACTATTCAAGAGCAACTTTGAATCATCGCTTCATGATTATAATCATTCAATGGCATGGATTTACCTTAAGCGTGTATGCACCAGAGTCTTAGGAGGGGATCGAGACGCGGTACCGGAAGCAAGAGAATGGGTGAAAGAAATGCTGTATTATTTTGAGAAAATCGGCACATCGATGACATTAAAGCTGCATTTTCTTCATTTTCATTTTGACGATTTTATCAAACAACCCCTACCGAATCTGATGAGCAAGGAGAACAGTTTCACCAAACTACAATGCCCATGGAAAAACGGTACAAAGGCAAAAAACTCGACGCATTGCTTGCAGAGGTAATATCAATTTTATTAATGCATTGTTTTGCATTCCTTTTTTTATTTCTTTTCTAATTCATTTCAGGTATGTTGGTGGAGTCACAATATCACCCTGTATGATGTTAATGAAGTATCTGAAGAAGAAAAAGCTGATGATGGAGGGCAGTCTGGAAGTAACGTGCTTGTGGACACCATTAGTTCTGAATCAGAGTCAGATTCGGACGATTCGGACGACGATTTGGATCCACAACTTAAGAGAGTGCGAGTTGCAAGTCCAGGGCCATCAACATTATAAACATAATACGAATATTTTTTTTTTTAATTTTTGTAATAGACAGCATAGTATTGTAGTGCCATCCCTGCTGAGACTACTAAGCCCTACAACACTGAATCATTATTACTAAATATCTATGCTACTACTCTTTGTTACAACCCTAACTCTAAATGTCAACCCATACCACCTAAAAACTAAGATTAATAAAATCAGTAATAGGTCAAAGTGGGAACAATTAATTGTTCTCACATTGGCCTAAAGCTCAATAAATGATTTCAAACTGTCAAACAACTAGAATTTGTATTTAAAATTAAGTATGTTATTTTGAATTTTTATAAATTTTCTAAGACTTTATATCAGCAACTTAAATTTCTCATGTACACAAAATAAAAAAATTATTTACTTTAGGACCCTGATCCGAGATCTCTGGTTCAGGAAATAACGAACAATGAAATAACGTTCAAAATAAAAAGTGAAATAAAGCCCAAAATATTTTGGGCATACAAAAATGAAATATCGCCCGAATTTGTATAGACAATTTTTGGGCTTTATTTAATTTTTTATTCTGGGCATTATTACATTGGGCGTGATTTCCCTGAACAGAGATCTCTATCTTCTTTTTTAAAAAAAAGTGCAGACTTATAGTTGAGTGATTTTTAAACAAATTAACATATGGTCCAATTCATCCATTGCACATTGAAGTGTAATATTAGTTGTACTGACCATCTCGATTTGGCTCAAACTTTTTTGTTGGGTTGGTTTATTAATTAGAAAAGCAAATCCGAAGTTATACATTTTTCGAGTCACTTTTCGCTGCAAAAATAGGGTCTACCTTGAGACAACGTAGCTCAATTAATTTAAATCCGGTTTTCGTAAATAGGTAATAATTTAAAAAGTTACTTTGTCTTTTTTCAAGGAAAAAATATAAAATTTTTGAAAAAAATGCAGTAGTTTATCCATTCTTTATTTCAAAGTTTAATACCAGCAACAAACGTTTTAATATTTTTTTAATTTTCAGAATTTTAATATTTTGACGTTCCATTACTTTTCCAAGAATTTAAAATGAAGGTGTGCTCTTAAAGGGTTCAGAAGCTATGGTACAACGTGAAGTGTTATTGAATTCTTTAATAAAGGCATTATTATAACCTTCAGCATTAATATATGTCAAGGTGAAATCTCTGCTATACATGAAGCGTTAACTTGGCTTCAGGTAAATGAGATATCTTCCATGGATATTTGCATACTATCCGATAGTCAAGCCGCTATGAAAGCCCTAGAAACTGTTGAAATAACATCTGTTTTTTTAAACATCTGTTTTTATAACATAAATAACAGTTCTCAACTGCCGCAGATCTCTAAATGATATAGTTGAGCAGCTCAGAATCCTTCTTTGCTTGCTTCCTGGACATAGGGATTTTCTAGGTAACTGCAAAACAGATGAACTCGCTCTTACAGGTACTGGAAAACAATTATTTACAGATAAGGCAAGCTTTGGTATTCCTCTCACCACATGTAAACTCCTTACACAAACGTTATACTGCATTAAAGCCAACAACAGATGGCCAGCAGGTAACACGTGTCAAATAACGCTGCCAATCTGGCCCAAACGCACACTTAAGCGTTTAAAAGAAATCATTTCTCTTAGTAGAGACTACATCAGTACCGGGGTCCTTACAGGGCAATATCGGATTGGCAGACACGCTCAGAGATTGAACATCCCCCACAACGACTTTTGCAGAAGCTGTGGAGATGAAGAAGAAGATGAATCTACAGTACATTTTCTCTGCACTTGCCCAGCACTGGCTTAAAAACGCTTTATTTTTCAACTGGTTTTTCAATGACCTTGACTAACTCTCAGAAGCCAAGGCTTAGTAAACAGTTCAAATTGGTTTAAATGGAGAAAGGAAAATTAACCCTTGATATCATAATGGGCCTCAGTGGCCTAAGTGTGTCTCGTTTGCGGCAGCCACACTAGCCTAACTTAACCTAACCTAACCTAAACTAACCTAACATAAGCAAACCTAACCTAACCTAGCCTGACCTAACCTAAACTAACCTAACAAGCTAAACAAACCTAACCTGACCTAAACTAACCTGACCTAACCTAACCTAACCTAACCTACTGCAATTTTTTCAAAAGTTTTATAATTTTCTCTAAAAAAAGACAAAATAACCATTGCAATGATAAATTGCGTAAATAGGGCGTAAATCCGATGATTTAGACTGGCTAGGTTTTTTCAAAATATACCCTATTTTGGAATTCGCATGGCTGTGGGCTCGCGAAAAAATTCTTAAAATCTCAAACTTTGGATTAGGTTGTTTAAATAATAAACAAAAGAATAAATAAAGAACAAAATTTGATCCAAATCTGAGATGGTCAGTGCAACTGATATTACATTTCAATGTGAAATGAGCGAATTTTCTAAAATTATCTTGTCTTGCTTAGAAGCATTTTAAATAAATGTTCTAATCCTGATCACGGATTTCAAATTCATTTAATCATAAAGCCCTTATACTTCATTGTTTTGCCCAATTTTTATTCATTGACATTGAAACTAGAGCAGTTGAAGTAGTGCTAAAGCTATAATGAAAGAAGTATGAGTGTATAACGCATATAGTTAGTACGACTTAGAGAAAAAAATGTACGACAGACAGCACATTTAATGCATTGTTCTTGAAGTTTCTCTCAATTCGTCATTCGTTAAGTTTCGATCAAATATAAAGTGTCAAAAACAAGCTTGAGCTCTTTCTTCCGCAGCCAATACGAATTGAGAGAAAGATGGTAACGTTGCGGAGATGTAAAAAATTGGCACTGTGTATCTTTTCGTTCTTTTCCTACAATATAGATCTGCCTAGCCTACGCGTCACTTGTTTTCAGATTTTGAAATTGGACAAAAAAATGTAGTGTCATACAGGTTTAAGTAGATTTATATACAAGAGAACATTTTTAAAAATAACGAGATCTCATTCTAAATTCGGCCAAAATGCCACTGTATTAAAACTTAATAAAAATGTTTTTGGTCAAATTAAAGAAAATTTTGCTACCTTTCTTAATTAAATGTTCTTAATAAAATGTTTTGAGACAAGTGCTTTAATTTAACAATTACTCTAATAATTGCAAATAGAAGCCCCAAGTTGAGAAACGCTGCTGCAGATAAAAATGTTTTTTTTAATCCAACACGATTCAGATAAGAATAAACGTAAGCAAACTTTATCAAAAACAACTGTGACTTTAAAAAAAATGCTCAATCAATTGGTGGTATAGATACTATTTTTAAATATGACTAATTTATTCTCAAATGCGGTAGTATTATTTATTTATGACTTTTTTTTATCTCGCTTAGTATTGTTTAGCTAGAACTGTATATGAAGTCTTTAATAAAATACAATGAATCATCTGGAAACTGCCATTATAAGCACACAATTTAAAATATTAGCTCAGTATTATTTACTCCAAACTTTGTAAATTTTAAAAAATTTAATACTACATGAAAACGAAAATGAATTAAAAAATATCTCTTATACTTCTTTCAGTCTGTGGCCTTGTGTATGTCTTCCCTACTGCATACCATCTTGCGGGGATATCAATCATTATTGTCCTAAATGTGGTGCGTACATCGGAACGTCATAGACTTAAACGAGTGTCGTCAAATCTTCTAACAATCCTGTTTCTCGCGCTTTCATAAAATTATAAAAAATTACCTATTTTTTCAAATATATAAAACTTGATATTGTTTAGTGCATATTTAATGTATACTAACACTTGCATTTAAAGAATAAAGAACTGGCTGACAAACAAGATTCTTAAGCTAATACTTTCAATCTAAGAGTCGGACGGAAAAAATTTATTTTACAAAATTAAATGCCACACAAACACTTTTTGCAGGAGAAAGAGCAACAAATCAAAACAGTCCTTTTAACTTAATCACAGGAATAATTAAAAAAAACATGCTTGGTGATATCCATACCAAACTGATCATACTTCACTATTACATCATATCCAGTATACCCATCATACAATTCCTTTCATACTATATGAATCCTCCATATCCATCATAACATAAAAATCATACCAATCCCATATACATTGAAGCACAGCCGCGTTGTAAGCGACAAAATTGTAATTGTTCACTTTTATTAATTTTAAAAGTACTTTTATTCATTTTTCATTATTTTTTTTTATTATGCGATAAAAATGCCCCAAAGTGCTCAACTTTTATCTCAGTTCTGTTTTATCTATATCTGTACTAATATATGAAAGGCTTCTCACGTATCTACGACGACGCTAAGCTAAAAAACTTATGAACCGATTTTAGTAATTCTTTCACTAATATAAAGCTACATGTCTAACTTAAAATCATGCATCCTTTATTTTTTAAAACAACTCTTAAAAGTTATTAAAATTTAAATTAATAAAGTAGCCAAAAAACCAAACATAATCATTGCTTCATCACATTGTTAGACACACAAGCATAGACATAACTCAATAAACATTAGCCTTGGAGATCGGCTTGACCTCAAGTGGAGCTCCAGTTCGTTTCTCCAATCTCCAGTGCTGAATATCAAGTTGACCTCCACTGGAGATCCAAGCATTCTCCAAGGAAATGGACCTTCGATCTCCAGTTGAGATAAGGCTGGATCTCCACTTGATCTCCAAGGTCTTTCTATAACCGATCTTCAACCCAAAATGAAAAAAGAAATCAAAAAAATCAGCGAAAAGTTGGAGAAAAACTATGAAATAAATTTATCTATTTGCATAAAAAAACATCAGAACAATCAGCCTAAGCTTGCACAAACTAACAACAAATTTTTGGCCAAACTACAGTAATTCAAAAAAGAAATAGTTTTTTAAGAGAAAGCTTTTCCAATTATTTTTTTATTTCAATCAATGAAAATAGTTTTAAGCCTAATATAACACATTTTCATAAAATTATTTAAATTAAATTATATTATTTAAATACTAAACTGAAGTGTTTTGGCTGCATACATGAATTTATTCTTTAAAAGAAGACTTTTAAAGAACAAAATGTTTTACATATTACTTACATATTTTTATAAATGAATGAATATATTTAATTTTATTTTTTCGCTTATTTTAGAAATAATATTGAATAAATAAATGTTTTCCAGTTCCATTCCTTCATTTCGCTGAATGCAGCCATTGTTTATTTTCGGCTTTATTCCACAAATTTCATATTTTGCACTGAATTTTGAGATTTTCGCAAATTTTATCTCCTAAGCCATTCGAGGCCGACATTTTATTTCTGCATTTTTGGACGAAATAGTCCAAGATACAGTTAATAAAACTAAGAAAAAAATATTTACGTGTGGGCCATAAACTGCACTTATGCCTTTTATTTTTTCACTTTTGGACTAAGGAGTGCAAAATACACATGTGAAAAAAGTTATTTACGCGTGGGCCGTAAACTGCATTTATGCCTAATTTGTTGCAGTTTCTACATACTTTATTCAATCTACTTTTATTATTTTGCTGCAATTCACAAATTCACTTTTCTACATATTCTAACAAGAAACACAATAACTAAAACAACATTGTGTTGCCAGGTACAAAAAGAATTTATTTTGTTGACACTTCAACAGTATTGCCTTTTGAAATCTCATGCATCTAAAGCCGATTTCGAGCTCAACTCCAAGATGTTGGAGTTGACTTGGAGAAATGTGCTGGAGATCAAGTGGAGGTTGGAGATTTTTTTTCCAAGCTTGGAGAAAAATATTTTTCTTGTTTGTTGCATTTCAAGCCAATTTCCAGCTCAACTCCAAGATGTTGGAATTGACTTGGAGAAATGAGTTGGAAATCAAGTGGAGGTTGATGACCTTTTTTCCAAGCTTGAAGAAAAATAGTTTTCTTGATTGTTGGGAATGCTTAATCTGTCTTTTCCTCTGCAATAGTGTATCTCATTGTTTCTATTGCGGTGTCGGGTAGAATTGCACATTTATACTCTCCCATGTTGAATATGTATTAATGAGCACTTTAAAGAGAAAACTGAAAACAACCCAGTGGTAATAGGGCACATGCCGTAACCAAATTTCTTAAATCCAATGTAGCTGCGAGGCCTCCAACACTTGTACACAATTCTGAATTACATTTGTTCAGGCATGGCCGCCGCTAAACCACTGATAACATCTACCTTACACAGTAAACAGATTTTTGCAGAAATCTTGTAAGACTTTAGGTGATTATTTTTGTGCTCTGATTTATATTGCAAAGTTAAATAAATGTGTAGTGGACAGACTGTCAAAAGCAAACATACTGAGAGACGTGGTATATGTGGAATACAGGTAAACAGACGGACATGTAAAAATGACAAATATTTCTCAAACTCACGTTGTTTAACGAAAAATAAATAAAATTCATCAAAAACATAACTTAACATAAAAATGTGTTATATTTTCCACTTTGCTATTAGAAACAATAAAAGAAAACTTTTTTATATTTCATCATTCCATAAAGAAGCCAACAAATCAAAATTATTTTTATTTAGTACTTGGTCGAACCGCCTTTTTTAAAAAATATTTAAGATTTTTAGGATTCACTAGATCTTCCCATATTTGACTTTCTCCCAAAGTTCTGTTTATTTCGTACTCTAAAGTTACCCAGCCGTTTCTTCAAGACCACCATAGATATTCTATGAAGTTAAGTTCGGGTGATTGCGATGACCACTCCACTACCTTCACTCTTTAGTCGCTAAACTTCTTTATGAGCTTCGTCGAATGCTTGAGTTCGTTGTCCTGCATGAATTCCTATATTAGAGGTATTTCTTCTTAAGCGAATCGAAGCATCGTTGTCCTTAAAGTATGAACATAATTTAGTGCACACATTTTTTCATCTATCAAAAAAATTGAACCCACATCGCTTGAAGAAAAATAGTCCCATAACCAACAGACCCACAACCAACAGCCCTACAACCGACCACAAAACATTTTCCCAATTTAGGCAGACGATGTGTCGGATAACAAACGGTAGTCTTCGTTTAATATTTTATGCGGATAACAATGGAACTTCTTGCCTTTCCTTTTGTGAACTTCTTGACGGCAAATTTACTTCTTTTAATTTGTTTCTAACAGTTCAACCGGTAATTTCGATATTTAAGTTCCTTTTTAGTTCTCTGACCTCACCTTCTTTTCCGTATGAATTGCAGTTAAAACCTTTTTCTTTTAGCATTTCGTCATTTTTGCGATTACTTCTATTGTTTTTCCGTCTTCGCGAAGAGTTTTTATCACTTTCTGCTCTGTTTTTGTCGAGCTTTCTCAAAATTTTGAGATAAAACTAATTTAAGGATTAGTAATTAGTTTATTAAATAATAAATAATATTTAAATTATTTAAATAATAAGTAAGTTTATTTTTCTAATTTAAGAATTATCTATAATAAAACTATCTAATAGAATTAATTTAAAGTTTTACTTACCAGTTAAAACGCAAAAACAAAACCCGTTTCTACATTTTTTCCAAGCATCGCTCAAACGAGTGTAAAACGAAAATGAATTGAAAAAAAAGCAAATTCAAATAGCCACAAGGTGTATCGTTACACTCTAAAAAATAAGTGTAAGTTTACGACTATTATTGTAGTAATAATTTGTTGAAAATTCATTAGAATTGTAATTTTCCCACAACTTTTAAAGTAATCTTTAATTTTTTCAACTAAAACGTAAATTAAAGTAAAATTTAACACATGTTGTTTTATTTTGCTGCAATTAAAATATCGACATAAATCAATTTTTAAAGCAATCTAAAAATTTTTTAAATTTAGCATAAATTTCAGTAAAATTAAACATCAGAAGTTGGATTTTGCTATAATATCATTATTAAAAATTTATACTAATACATTAACTGTTTTAAAATGCACCTATTGTTTAACTTTCAACAACGGTAACAGTCATGCATACATACATTTATTTCTCATTCCAGTTTGCTTATAATCGCGTAAGGGCGTTTGTTTTTGGTGCTGTTGTTTTATTAAAATTAATTATGTTAAGCACAAATATTTTCATTCAGTTAAAAAGTCAAGTCAAGCAATATGTATTAGTAAAAATATGTGAAAAAAATGTATGTATTAGTGTATAAAGAACATAAATTTAATGAGTTTAACCCTTATTTCCAAAATGCAGTAGCATGTTCTTTACTTAGAACTTTTATGAAGTGCACATATTTAATTTTACTATAACATCAATAGTAAATTCAGTGTTGAATTTTACTACTAATTAGTTAAATACATGTTGAATTTTATTAGGTGTGTTAATTTTATACAGAAACAACAGCAAAACTGTTGCCTACAAGTATTGTAGTAAATTTAAACAAAAACTTTTTAGAGTGTAGTCTGTGTTGACTTACAGGAATGAACATAAAATTGAACATTGAAATTGAATTTGTATTTCAATTTAGACAAAAAAGCAATTCAAAATAACCTTGAAGTTTAGTTGTATGATTATCTCCACTACTGCAGCTTGTGATAACATCACCACTCACATTGACTCATCCTTAAATCCCTTTTAAACTAAATCAAATCTTGTTGAATCTTCATTTAGATTGGAAAAAAGTGATATGGTATTTTCTTTGGAGCAGCGTTTTTTGCATTCGTTCTTTTGCAACAAATATTCGAATCGTTTGTTGTAGGCAAAGAAGACAAATTTTTATATAAAGATAACGACAAACGTGCTGGCAGATAACGATTTCTTTGTTATATTGTCATTATTACTTTTCAATATAATCCTTTTTTACATTACACCGGAAAAGCGATAAAAAGTTTTAATATCAGCTCAAATACTCGTAAAAGATTATTTATATATGAAAAAACTTTAATTTGATGTGTTCAAGAGTTTAAGACTTAAGCGCGTTTATAGTTCAAAACTAAGACTCTCCTCAACTTATTATCAAGATAAGAAACAACTGGAGTGCAGTGAATGGCTTCAAAATTATAGTTGTTGGTGTAATGATTGTGTGCGGACCTTAAACGCAAAACATTTTCAATTAACACAACTAATGGTCCAGTTAGCCTCGCATGGCATAGCAGTGCATGGCTTAACAAGCGTCACATCGAAATCTGTTTAGTGGGATTTGTGTGTATCTGATTAAGCACAACATGGCAACGCATGGCAATGCTCAGATAAAAACAGAAATGCATCTCTGACTACATAGATAAACATAGAAGATCTATTCATTTTGATTTCTGTGTATTCTTCTATGTATTTGACAATTTGGAAAAACAGATGTGAAGTTGTAAAATTGTTTGACTAAGTGCGGTTAATTTGTTAAAATAAAATCGTTGTATTCTTTTTTTTATTGTTTTATTTTGACTACGTGACTAGGCGTTGCATAATCACCATTTATTTGGCTGTGTGCTAGCTGCTTATATGCGTTGCATGCGCTGCTGTGCCATGCGAGGATAACTGGACCATAAGAGCAAGGCATGATTACAGTTTTTCAGCATAGAGATAATTCTACTTAACTTTTAGTGGATTTCCATTTCATTTGGAATAAAGTCACATCCCATTTCTAAGTTAAGGTCATCTTAAATGCGAAGTAGTATCATAAAAAAAAAATTTAATCGTTATAAGCCTTATAGAATCAATCATAATTAAAATTAAAAAAGAATTCCCCGTTTTCACAAAACTGCTCATTCATAACTATTCTCTTCTAAAGATTTATTGTTCAACTGGGACAATGTTTGAATTATTACAAAAAAGAATCATAAATTTATTCACCACACCCAACATTTTGTCGCGCTTTAATTTAGATATTAAATTCTACGGTGTTAATGAATGTTTAGCAATTCGTTACAATGGCTACATTCAGCGCAGACAACAGTTGGCAACTGTTGTGTTGAAATTCGATGAATGGTAGAATTTTGAGAGCGCTCACTAAAACTGATCAGGTAGCAGACTCCATTTAATCGACCAAAAAAATTCTATGCTACATGAACACGACTGTTGAGTTAACTGTCACATGCTGCTACTGAAGCTGTTAACTTAATTAACACAGAAAGGAAGCAGCAGGTTTAAGTGAGAAACCTTTCCAATTGAATTAAATTTACACAAAAGTTAAATATAATTAAATTGAATCTTATTTCTTTAGTGTTCAGTAGCAACACATTCAGAGAAAAGCATCGCTCACTTATGTAGCGCTACCATTTAAGTTCACAGCTGAATGCGGCCAATGAGTCTTAATGTAAGCAACAGAAATAACAACAACAACAAATGTCAAACCACTTACCAAACTCTAAGCCTTATCGTGTAACCAACTGATACACATACGATATTGTAGTAAATGAAGAAGCATAACGTCAAGCGATGATTCATCGACAAAGTGAAAATAGTTATTGTGAAGTATTAAAGTGAATAATAGAATCAGATATGTAGAATAGGGCGTATCGAAAAATAAGGATCGTATTCTAAGAGGTCGTAAAAGTTGCATGGAGTTGTCAAGATCACAAAAAAAAAATTTTAGGAAAAAAAGAATGTCTTCCTCTTCCTCGCTATGAAAAACTTGTTTTTTGAAAAAACAGTAAAAAATAATGATCTCAAAATGTTGTGATTTTTGTAAAAATCACAATGTGATTTTAGAAAAAGATTGCTAAATTGAAATCACTCCTCGTGTATTTAGGAAATACACTTTTTACTTAATTCAAGCAAATATTTGCTCAGTTATTATAAACTCAAAAACCAAATTTTTACTTAATTTAAGCAAATTTCTGCTAAACACACGAGCACACGTTTATTCTTAATGAAGAAAATTAGGCGACGATTGGTTAACAACTGCGATGGCCGAATGGATAAGCCCATGCACTTACACTTACGCGGCCGAGGTTTAAGTCTCCGGATAATGGTAATTTTTCAATTTAATTTAATGTTAATAATTATTTCACTTCAAAAATATGCTCGATTCAGCAAAAAGCTAATACAAATTTGCTATTCCTAATTTATAATAACTAAGGAAATACTTTAAATTAAGTAAAAATTTGCTTTTGCATTTTATAATAACTAAGCAAAATTTTGATTAAATTCAAGCAAATATTTTCTTAGTTATTTTAAACTGCAAAAGCAAATTTTTACTTAATTCAATCAAATATTTGCTTGGTTATTATAAATTGGAATAGCAAATTTCTACTTAATTCAAGCAAATATTTGATTAGCTATTATAAATTGAAATAGCAAATTTTGATTAGTTTTTGCTGATATTTAGCATAATTTTGAAGTGGCTGAGAATCAAGCGCATGTTTTGCTTAACCACAATACAAATTTAGCAAACAGTTTTCTCCGTGTATCCTTTATGATTATTTCTTTGACCTTCTTAATAACAATTGTTAAGTCTATTGAGACCAAACGAATGGCAAACTCAGAAACTAAAAATTTTAGTATAACATTTTTGACAACCTAAGGAGGTGTTTTAATGAAATAATAAATTTCATGCTAGAAAGTAAATTTTATTTAAAAAAATCAAAATTCGAAAAAAACCTCGTGTTTTCAAAGATACTTTCAGTGTTTCGTTCTGAAATGTTTGAAAAATCCAAATTGAGAAGATTATTTTCGGTACTACTTCTGATGCCCGAGATATAAAACTTTTCCACATTTCCACAGAAAAATCTACCGTAATTAAAAAATTAAAGCTTATTAAAAATTTAATA